>JAZDUA010000273.1:1755000-2089778 GCA_038098605.1 Gryllus longicercus | reverse complement strand
ACAGGAAATTAAAGTTAAAGGCTACTAAATCGCTTTAAAACATCGATTTTTAAACACCTGGATGGTTAATGGTCAATTTGTTATTAATATTGATGTTTTAATTTTGAACATCGAAGTTTGGAAACGTCGATGCTTTGTTATTGATATCTCCAGTTGCAACTCTTTAGGAGTTCTGTTCCGCCGTGGCTCGGGCGTGCTTGGGCGTGTGCGTGTGCGCGCGCCGAAAAAAAATCGCGTTCGCTCTTAGCCGGCGACCGCCGCGCCCTGGGAATCGATATGTTACCGGCCGCAGCCGTAATTAAGCAGAAAAATGCGCGCGGTCGCTTAATGAAGTGAGCTCTGGCGCTGGGAGCCGCCGCCCAGTGCCCACGCGCTCAAACACACCGTTACCTGCCCGTTACCTGCCACCTCCCGCCTCCACTTGCTCCCCGGTGTATTTTGCATCACATCCTGGGCCATCTCACCTCATTTTGTTACGCGATTTCTGCGTCAGTTCACTTCGACAGCAGTTTGTATTTATTTTGTGTTTAGTATTGTATTATTATTTTCTAGTTTGCATTTTCAATATAGAAATTCCTTTATCATTTTGTCGTTGTGATGTAATTTATCTCAATTTGGAACTCGATTGATTAGTGATTACGGGCGCGTTTACCGCTAAGGTCATTAGTTCCGTAAATGTAGTGCATGTTTTTATCCCGAGAGGAGGCGGTGTTCTTCCCCCGCGGTATGGCGAGATCGGCACCGATCTACCATCGGTTAGCGGGAATTCTCCAATCAGGTAGCCCCACCAGCTGGGCACTAAAAAAAGAAACAACAGAGAAAAGAGTTCTTACTTTCTCTATGTTCACGCCATTCAATCGTTAATTGTGTATTAAAATCTTTCATATTTGTTTTGCTTCTGTTCCTGACTTCCTTTCCTTTTTTAGCGTGGTTCATTCTTCTTTCTTTCGCGTTCGGTTTCCCGTGACCTGCCATTTCCGCTGGCCTGTGTCTCTGTCCCCCCGAGCGGTGCGTGCTGACGCGCGTGGAGGCGACAGGCTGGCGATTGCCCACACATGTCGCCGAGCGCACATCCCGCGACGGCGGGGGAGGCGCGGGGCTGAAGCGGGACGAGTCAGGGGCAAAAGGCGTGGCGTGGGGCGATGCGAGGACCGAAGTGAGAGACTTGGCGAGTACAGACGTTCCAATGCGAAGGGCGTGGATAGGCGAGAGAGGGGGCGAGGTGCCAGGCTAGGCTATGCGAGAGGTGCGAGGCGAGGCCAGGCGGTGAGCATGGGTTGGCGTGTCGGGTGAGAGGGTGAAGCGAGGTGACGGGCGTGGCGATGGGCGTGGCTAGGTGAGGTGTGAGGCAGGGGCGAACGGCGAGAGGGGGCGATGCGAGGACCGGGGTGAGAGGCTTGGCAAGGGCAGGCGAGGCAGTGAGCACGGGTTGGCGTGTCGGGTGAGAGGGTGAAGCGACGCGAGGGGCGTGGCGATGGGCGCGGCGAGGTGAGGTGAGTGTGATGCGCAACGTGCGGCAGAGCCAGGGAAGTGGCGAGGGCAGGCGAGGTGTGAGACGATGGGCGAAGTGAGGCGGGGTGAGCTAAAGCTTAGGGTGAGCGATGGGGTAGGCCAGGGGCGAGGCGAGGAGTGGCTCGGAGTGAGAAAGGGGTAGGGCTTTGGCGGGGGGGGGGGGGGGGGGGGGGGCAGGCGAGGCGAGGGGCCGTGGAGTGCCTGGTGCGCATGTGGGCGGCGCCCCCCTTTTAAGTGCTCTTGGTCGACGCAGCCGGCTGTTGCATGGCGGTGGGTGTGCTTTGGCGCGTCGTTCAACGCTGTGCTGCTCCGAGCGAATTTGCTGCTTTTTTTTCTAGAAAGGGTGTGACATCTCTTAACGTTCTTTCCCGAGTTTTTAGAATCTGTGCGGATGCGCTTAAAGCTAACAAGTGAAATTTGAGAAGAATTGATCTTACGTGACTATGTATAGGTTTAGTGAAATGTTTTGTATAGAACAAATTGTGAAAACGGATGTCCGAACTTTCTTTAGAATCTAGAAAAGAAATGTATATAATATTACAGCTGAGGATAAGGTCTTTTGAATTTTTTATTTCATTAATTTTCTTTAATGTTAATTTTAATTGTGCAATTTATGGGCGGGCCTGCAATATTATTAATATTTTTGTATCAGCTTTTTGAACGTTTATGAACTCTCTCCTTTTTGAACAATAATTCATGTAGAAGAACATATTTTTAAAACCAAATTATGGTGTGAAGAATCACTAAAGTGGTTTTTATATAGAATGTGACGTACTGTATCGAGTAAATAATACTATCAAAGCAGGATGAAGTGAACCATGGAGTACTGCTGGAATCCATGAGATCGAGCGGTGTGCTGTCAACATGATAACAATATGATTACATTTGAATGTTCTTTCTAATTTGCATTATACGTTAGTTGTCCAACAAAAATATATTGTGTTAATAAATTATATTTTAATGTACTTTCAAAATTAATTAGTTTACTATAATGATGGTATAATACACAATAAAATATGTCCATTGAATCGATGGTGGGGCAAAGAGTAAATAGTATGCTCTTGCATAGAGTAAGTAGTCTGAACATAGTGATTTACAGTTACGTCTTACCTTGGAGCTATTACCTTGGAGCTTGGTTGCATTCACAGAGCTATTTTATTATTAGTATTGACCTAATAACATTTTGAAAAAAATGTAGGAAACTAAAGGAATTACCCGTAGAAAACTAAAACAATTACCAAAATTATGTAAAACGAAATCGACATTGAACCAATATTTGCAAACTGTTTGTAAACAGTTTGTCATTAATAAAATAAAATGATGTGTTGGAGACATTTAACCATTAGAGTTAATACTTTTCAGACACTAATAAATTCGTTAATTTAAATTATCTGTAATTGGAAAACAGAAAGATAAAACATTTTTGTATATATTTATAATGTACACATGTCAATTATAAATACCTGATAAGGGATATTAGATTATTAGGTGTACGTTTTCTCTATCCTATTATTATAGTCAACATTACACTTTGAAGGTAATTATTGTATAATTGTTTTACTGTATGGAAAAAATGAACTGATATGCAGTTGTTGATGGTTCAGTTGTGACGCATGTAGATGACAGAAAGGTTGGGGATTGGCCTCCCTCTTGGCACCAGATACTTCCCAAGTAGCTGAGAATTTTCTTCGATTGGCTGCAATTCATGCGCTGCCCGTAGGCGACACCGACAACTACTGCGTGTTGAGTGTGAAGGTGCTCCCAAGACCATACTAGCATGTTGAACTGCGTGGCCACTAAATCAATTCTTGTATTCTTCAATTCTTTTGCGGTGACCGATAACGTTAGGTCATTATTACATCTCGTGCATTCAAATTAATTAAAAATTAAAATTAATCTCCGTAATTAATTCGCGAACGTCCTTCTCAATAGGTTTCTTGATATCAGAAATTTGCTTTAACACTGTTAAAAATATTTCTTTTATAAGGTAGGAGGTGTAACAATGACTTAATGTGATCAGCCACTATAGAAAAATCGAAGAACAACGTCTATAAACCACTTCTACTAAACTTCTGCGTATGTTCACATATGGAAACAGAACGTAATTTGTACGTTGTTACGTCACGGTCGTATAGCCCCGATGAAGTGGGGCTAGGATAGTTGACTAATATAATTACAATTACACACATTTGGAAATTTCAAAACCTTTGATCAGTGGATTGGGATTTTGGGATCTGTGTTGGCTGCAGCTCTGGGACAACCCTTTGGTTTGTGATGCGCATAAGCGTGGCTTCCAGCAACACAAAGCGGACCGTGAGGTTTACGAGTAAAAAATTCCTTGTGAATCCTCCCGATTTCTATTGTCGGAGGACAATGAAAAAGGCAAACGCGGAGCGCGTGTGTGTGTGTCTTTGTACGCGTGCGTTCATCGGAACGCTCTCCCACTCACACTCACACACACACGCGCCCCGTGCTTTCGTTCTTGCACGTTCGCTAATCCAAAGACGCTTCCTCTCTCTCTTTCTGTCTCGGACACTCCGATCGATGTGAACGCTGTACAGTTTTTAAAAACCACGGTCGCCTTTCTCTGGTTGCCCTTTTTTTAAAAAAAAAATTCTCCTTTCTCTGTTTTCTGACGCGTACAAGCATATTTGACGCACGCGATTCTAGCGATGACACTGCGATGTTTTTCTCTCTTCTCTCCTCTCCTCTCTCTCCTTTCTTCTCTCTCCTCTCCTCTCTCTTCTCTCTCCTCTCCTCTCTCTTCTCTCTTCTCTCTCCTCTCCTCTCTCTTCTCTCTCCTCTCCTCTCTCTTCTCTCTCCTCTCTCTTCTCTCTCTTCTCTCTCTCTCCTCTCCTCTCTTTCTTCTCTCTCTTCTCTCTCCTCTCCCCTCTCCTGTGTCTCTTTCCTCTCTCCTCTCTCCTCTCCCCTCTCCTGTATCTCTTTCCTCTTTCTCTCCTCTCTCTCCTCTCTCTCTTCTGTCCGTGTGTGACGTGCGTGTTTCCGGTCCGGGCGCGCGTTGAGCGCTCTCGCGCCTGCGCAGCCGCCGCGCCCTCGTGCCGACGGACTGAATCCCGCGGAGGCCCCGGCGAGCGGTCTCCGCAGCTTACGGTATAATAAACTTAAAACGGAAAGCCTCTTGCCTGCTCCATCGCCCTCTGGCGAAAGGGAGGGGGAAAAAAGAAAGAAAAAAGGAAGGCGGCGGACGGGCGGGAATAATGATAGCGGTTGGGCCCTGCTAGCGGTGAGGAGCCATGAAGACCGTGGAGACATAGGATGACGGTGGGGATAAAAGTATGAGGATGGGCATTATCAGCAAGAAGGAGGGTTGGTTGAGTGATGTGTTTCCGGGCGCATCAACTAAGGTCATTAGTCCCCTAAGCGTAGTGCGTATTTTTTATCACTGGAGACGACGGTGACCTTCCCCCGCCGGATGGATAGTTTCGCCGTCGGCTTGAGGGGTTTTCCCCAAACACGTATCTCCCAGCAGGGAGGCACCCCCCCCCCCCCCCCAGTCGGGAGAAGCTCTAAGCTCCGACCGGTCTCCTGGCAGATGCGGTACTGCAGTACGTGTAAGTGTAGGTGTGGGGTGAGGCTAGGGCAAGGCTTCAAGAAACCATGGGAAACTACCGATCAGAACAGCCGGCCGCTAGACATCTCTTCCAAGTAGTGACAATTCCACCTACCTATGTAACTAGTATCGAAAATCCTGCTACCGCTGGGACTCGAACCGTAGGAACCCCCGTCAGAGGCACTGCAGTGACATCAGTTGACGCCTTGAGCCACCAAATGAAGGAAGGAGAAACTGCGATGGTGGTGGGGATAATTTAAAAAAAAAGATTGCCAAGATGTGTGGTGGTAGAGCTGAGCCGTGGGCCGCGTTCATCTGGGAGTGGCGGCGAGTGGTTGAAAGGGGAGGGGGCGGGGGAGGTGGGAGGGGCAGCGTCGGATCACCTCCACGAGGACGCGCTGAGCTGCGGGTCGATGCAGTCCAGGGCCACCCCGCCCCATTGTATAGAGGAGCACTTCAAAACATCGCGTTGCAACGTGCCTCTACTTTCGTTCATTTGCACATTCCTCTTCGTGAAACAACCAGCGGTTGCCAAGAAAGCGAATTTACTTTTGTCACGACGATGTGAAATCGAAAATAATGTATTACCATGCTCTACTATCCACTTCCGACTTGGAATAAGTTGTGTTCAATACGAAAGTTAGCTGTTCTACGACAGTTGAAGAAAAAATGCAATTATCTATTAAACACGAAACCATTAAATTACCAGAAACAATAGTATGCTGCATTGTGTTTTATTAAGAATATATGTACGAGAAATAGAGATATGTGTGCTGTGTTTGCGAAAATGGATACTTTTTCATGTAGGTCTATGGAATAGGCAAAGAAATGTGAAACCAACAAATTTTTGAGGTGCTGCGAAGCTTTTTTATCTTCTTATATAATGAATTCTTTGCTGTCGGAAAATTTCATTGACTATAAATTATTGTTTCTTCGTATTTCATTACCAAAAATACTTTATTTTTTCTTTTGTAGGTAAACCATATTTCTCTTTGTGGTCTATATTGTCTGCAGCGAAGTGTTGATATATCGACGGATAGTGAGATGATTGTATAATTCGAAGAATTTAAAAAATAGTTTTCTTTATTGTTATATTAGTGTTAAAAACTGAAGGTGCCGATTGGCGAGCCTGGCTTGTGTTAAATTTAAATATTGTGCAATTCCATTCGGATAATTTAAAATCATAGGTATATCATTTAAAACCTAATAACTTCTAAAATATAATACAATTTAAAATTGTTTCTGAAGAAACAATTTTAAAGATTTCACTTTGAGAGAGTACACGAGATGTGAAACGATGAGTCATTGATGTCAATAACAACAGTACATAATTATAGTATTAAGACGTAGACAGCCTATGTGTGAAACTCATTGGGTGTGGGAGATGAGTGTTTTTTTTTTCGTGCAAATATTCTTATTTAAAGTGCAACGCCGCCGCAACAGGCAGGTTTGTTATGTACATCGGTTGAGTTGTCTGTCTTGTAAGGAGCGAAATTTAGGCTCGGCGGCGTGAATCATTATGAAGCAGGGCCCAAACGCAAGTGCAGCGACCACCGGCGTCTATAAATGCCGGCGTGTTGCCCCGTGGCGCCTGGGGGTGTGTGCTCCCTCAAGGTCGGCTCGCTTCGGGGGGGGGGGCATGCGACGGCGCGGCGTCACGCCATCCCCAGGCGGCCAGCGGCAGCCACGCGCTCGCTCGCTCCCGGGGAGCGGCATTTGATCGATTGACGTCCGCACGGATTTCAGCCCGCTTTCTGGGCGTCGGTGGACTATTTGTTCGGTTGATTATGGAGACGCTGGTGGAAGATACCAGGATGTCTTATATTTAAATGACTGGTTACTTTTGGATTTGTTTGATGTGCAGTCTCCGACGACCATTTCACTTTGATTCCTGTTTTACTAATTTTTCTTATTGTAGAACTTTTCCTGCGATTAATTACTTGCACGAAATAAAAATGTTGAAAACTTAGAAGGCGTTTGCAGTACTAAAAATGTGTTTGTAGTCATACTGTTGCTTAATGTTTTAGAAATAAGAAAAAATCGTGATTCTCTGCACTCGAAAACAAAATATGGTTGTGATAAAATATGAATTTACTCTCTTTATATGAAGAAACGACTTTTATTTCTATTTTTATATTTCGGGGTTTTGTCGCAGCAGAATTATATGATTCATTAAAATTTAAAAAGGAGGAAAAATTAAAATAATCGATATTGTGGAATTCCTGAGGCGTTGTACCTGTCTGGAAGCGATGAATATCGAAATTCCTAGCGCTTTACCAGCCAAGGGTTGGTATTCCCGACCTTAAGCGAAAAAAAGGGAATTAAACCTCGTCCCGCCCGCACAGCGTGCCGTGCCCTTCCTGCACCTTTCCGCCCCGCCCCCCCTCATCTGTGCTCCATCCAACCACCCTTCGCCCCGCCCCGCCCCGGTCCGTCGCGCTCTACCCCGCCCCACCCCGCTCCGCCCTACTCCTCCCCGCTCCGCCCTACTCCTCCCCGATCCGCCCCGCCCCTCCGTGCCCTGCCCCGCCCTGCTCTGCGCTCCCTTGCCCCGCCCCATCCTGCCCGCGATCGCCCCGTCCCGCCCCGCCCCGCCCGGGCTCGTCACGTCCAGTACCCGACTCGCGCCGCCACGCCCTGTCCCGCCAGCCTCGTCCCTCCCCATCAGGCCTCGTCACGCCTGATGTTCTGCCATGTCTCGCCCTCCCGCCAGCCCCCGCAGCCCGTTTTGCCCGCCCGCCCGGCCGAACGTGCTCCCGCCCTCTCGCCCATTTTGCTCGCCCCCGCCCGCCCGCCCGCTCAGCGCCGCCCGCCCGGCCTCTCGCCGGCGGTTTCGTCGTCGGCCCCGCTGAAAGATGGGCCCCAGCGGAGGCGGCGCCGAGATAAAACCCAGGACCTCGGGGGCTGCATATGCATGCGCTCGCCGCCATGTTTAATTCAAGCCGCCCGAGCCTTGCGGGCTGGTTGCAGGGCGCAGGGCGCCCAGCGCGTCAGCGGTGACGAGGAGGCGTCGCTTGCTAAATGCTTCACGACGGTGTTGATCAAAATCGCTAGTTGGGTTGTTACAAGTCTGGAATAGGTAGTCCAATAACGATGTTGTGTTTTCTCGTTTTCCTCATATTCATTGTTTCCTTAAGAAATTATATCATTCTCTCGTAATTTCAACGATACACTATGTAATTAAGATAATGAGTACTTCTCTCTGCCTGAATAATTATTTGGCGAGAAGACTCCGTTTAAAATATGTTTTCCTCAAAAACAAAAATACGCTGGATTATTTTCACAGGATAAGGACTTTTTTCTGAAATGCATGTGTATGCTGATACAGTTGAAAGTCGTCGTGGTATGACGTTCCTTGCTTTAATGAATCTGGACTAGGGAATATTTTAAACTTTAATGTTTACAAATTTATAAACATTGCATTTGAGTTTGGGATGTATTGTTATAGAACAATTTGGCAAATTGGAAACATGTAATGGATGTATTGTGGTCGACTTGTCCATAGTAGTGTGAAAAGGGAATGGTTCATTCGTTCATCAGTAATAGATTACTAATTCCTTTACCAGGTCTACTTGGATTGACTGCGTGTGCAGCGAAGGGCTCGGCGCAGCGAGGGGCACCGGACGGCCGAGTCTCTCCTTAAGGCAGACGTTCTCTTCCATCTCCCCAGAGCAGCTGTGTGCTCCGCCCGCCCTTTCGCCCTTTCCCTTTGGCACTGCGCTGCGCCCGCGGGCGCGCCCTTTGCCCACGAGGTAGCAGGGCGCGGGATAGTGCTCGTGTTCCCCGTGGAATTACACCTAACGCGCACTGTTTACTTGTCTGCGACTCGTGCGTCGCGGCAGGCTATCTCTCGCTGATATGTCCTTGTGCTTGTCGTCTCCTTGTTTTTTTTCCATACGGGCGTTAGCTCTTGACACTTCCGGACACTTGGTGGATATGTATTCCAATGACTACCGAACAACCAAACGATTTTACTCGAAGTTAAAACTATTCAATGTCATTCTATATATTAAGTAATTTTCAATTATGAAATTTTTCAAACATGGTTTTGCTTTGGGATGCAATCACGAATTTACTCAAGACATTGAAGATGTTTTGAACTTCATTGAATAATTCCATTATTAGATGGCTTCAGCTCATTTATAACGCTACTCATAATGATTCAAATTCATGATAATATTTTTCACCAACAACAGCGAGGTTTGCATACCAAACATTACACGCAATGAATAATTGACCGTCGTTCTATTAAATGTTTCCATTTGTTTGTATTTCTGTCCGGAGACAACCTGCATGTAGGGAACTAAACTGAACATATCATCCCCACCGACATTCATGCTGACTGTAGAATTTGTAAAAGAAGAAAGAAAAAAAAAGAATTCGTGGAAGTAAATTGAGGTAGCCTTAGAGTTAGGGGAACAAGTTGCGAGCTTGGCTGCTCCTGCTCTAAACATATCGCATATCGCCTGATCAAAACATATCGCAAGCGCATTGTTCCCAACACCTTATCCTTTGTGATAACATGCAGCAATGACCAGTGACTACAGGCTCGGGGGAGGGGGGAGGGGGGAGGAGACTGAGTGCCATACTCTTGAAATGCTAATTTTAGACTTACTTCCACCTTCCCAGCTCTGACGGTCAGGTAGTGCTGGCGTTATGTCAGGCAACCCGCCATACCAGAGAGCGTTGCAGAACGCTGCCCCTGCGCAGTCCGCACATTTCTTAGCTAAAGCCAACAAAGGAAAAAATCATAAAATATTGATCGCTGGAAAATTTTACTAAGTTGGTAATAATGTGTCTGTTTTTGGATGATATGAATTTGTTGATTATAAAATCATGACGTTAAAATTGTTTGCAGTGACATGTATAAAATGAAAGGTTACAATGTTGTAAACTCAAACAATGTTTTATGTATTGAGATTTACAAGTTTGTTAAATATCGAAAAATAGATGACAGAAAGAAGATGTAATCAGTGTTTAAGTCATTTATATCCACAATTTTTATTCATTTATATTTTTTGGTCTTTTAAGTTGATAGGTAGGCCATGCTAGTGTAAAGACAGGATATGGCATGAAACGCATTTTACTATTATTAATTCAAGAGCTACTTGCGATGATTGTGTACGTTTATCTATGTACGATAATCTCGACCTTTTTGAGATTAATAGTCTTAAACAAACGGAATTCCTTTTGGTCTCTTTTCACTTTCCCACTTCATTATATAAATAGTGAGACAATGTTTTTAAAATCGTACGGCGGATGTTAGAGATATAACGTCAGAAAAGCTCATCTTTTCGAGTCCTGGAAACGAAAACGTAAATAAATATTGTTCTCCTATGTAATAAATTACTTCTTCTAACATGTGTAATAATAATAATCCATGTTTTGTGTGTTATTTACACCGAAAAATCGCTTGAAGACAAAAGTATGTATGTGAGCGACCGTCCATAATCCGTCCGAAATCAAAAATTGCTTTCAATTTTTTAATACACGTTCTTTTCAGAAAAGACGCTTAAAAATAACACAATCTCATTTTTTTGTGAAATCTCTGAAATTTCGAAAATTGCAAAAGTTTTGAATTGTTGCCGTTATCTCACATCTACAGTTTCGAAGGTAGATGTTTTTCCTTAACGAAACGTTGTTCAAAGTCATCTTGAAATTAGGCTATGAACAATTTCTCTAAAATGTGAGTATTTATCGCTTAATTTTGTGTGAAACTTAGGCAATTGTTAAACAATTATTTTATCAAAACCGGTTCCGAATTTTCCCTAATTTTTGGATGTTTGCTGTTGTCGCACCAATAGTTTGCCCAAACTGAAGTGCATTGTTGTATTAAACCAAGTCCGTGAACTTGTTTGAGAAATTATATAAAGAGGGGTAACGAGTGAAGTGTGTTGAGGTCGCTGGCTGAGCTTCTCAGCCATGCCCTCTCGTCGCCCGAGGCATCGTTTCTTTGCCTCTTCTCTGCCGCCTCGCCCACTGGTCCTCGCGCCCTTCGGTCTGCGTTCGCCGCCGCGTCGCCCTCCTCTGTCGCGCCGCCTCCGCATCACTAATTCAACAGCCGCCGCGCCGCGCCGCGCCGCCCCGGTCGCCCCCTCGAATCCCGCGCTCCTGGCCGCCTCGCGCCCGCTCTGCGACTCGCCTCCCCCCTCCCCTCCCCAACTCGGCACTTCCACGCTTCCCCCTCCCCCTCCCCCTCCTCCTAAAACCTTCCCTTTCTTGAAGGGGCACACGTGTCTCGAGTACGTGTATTGATAAGTGGATCTTCTTGTTCACATTGTTCTTTATGTTCACTCTCTTAATGCTTCAACGTACAGTCGACTCTGGGTAGAGTGAATTCGGATATAGTGAACTTTCGGTTACAGTGAACTCAAGTCATGGACCTCTCTCATACATAACAAATATGCACTCTAAGATTCGGTTATAGTAACATCAACATCGGGTTTAGTGAATTTATTAACTACAACATCCAAGAAAAGAAATTTAGCCGCAGTTCTCGGAATTCATATAAGAATACGGGTTTGGAGGTAAAGTGAAGTTTTTAACATTTATGTTGAACAATAGTGATTGAGGGAACCGTGTCACTGAGGAAATTGATCTGAAGACTTTATAGACAAAGAAAACACGAAGCTAATGCATTTTTGGATTCCTGGCGATTGGGTATTTGACTCTACCTTTGAAATAATCAAACCAGTAATAGTTGAAAACCTGTATTGCATTTTGGGATCATCGAATACATTGAACCTCTAATATAGTGAACTATAAATGTTAGTCACTTGAGGTTCACTGTAACTGGATTCGTCTGTTTTTTAGATCGGAGACTGCGTAGTGATGAGGTAACTGCTGACCACTAACGTTAACCCTTTTATTTCAGTCAACATTTTGATTGTTTCATTGTAAATTCTCCCGACAATTTTGGTTTCATGTGCGAATTGTTCGTCATACTTCATCACCACTCATTCTCTTCTCTCGAAGTTGGCACCACGCGTAGCCCGCCCCAGGCGAGCAGTCCTCGGCAACGGCGGGAACAGTCCGCGCGTTATAAGAAGCAAAATACTTGTGAGAGATGAGCAGTGTGACGAACGGGGGTTGTGGGAGGAGAGAGAGAGAAAGAGAGAGAGAGAGAGAGAGAGAGAGAGAGAGAAAGGGAGAGAGAAAAAGAGAGAGAGAGAAAGAGAGAGAGAGAGAGAGAGAGAGAGAGAAAGGGAGAGAGAAAAAGAGAGAGAGAGAAAGAGAGAGAGAAAGGGTGGGGAAGGGAAACAGCAGGGAGGCTTCGCCCGGGGATGCCCACGGGGAGCCGTCAGATTCAGCCGCTGGTGCTGCTCGGCAATATCGACTACTAATGGGCCGACTACGCCGAGAGAGTATGTTAAATAATATGGGCTGCTCTTCAGTGAACTTCGTGTATGCTGCAAACAAGTAGTAGTTCAAGGAATTAATGGTTGGTATGGAATAGATTAAAAGGTAAAGCAATTTTAGTTTTACACTCTCGCCAACTATATACACGTCATGGAGAACTCTGGTTCCTATTTGTAGTAGATTATTTCTTCTGAAACGTTGTGTAGTCGGAATCCCCGTTTTGTGAGTCTTTGATACAGAAAGTATGGTTGTCTGCAAAATATCTGTCCGATCGTTCGTCCAAGTCTGGCTGTTTCGCCGTCTCTGTGATCAACGTTAGTACCTAAGCTATTCAGTCGATTTTCTTCAAAATTAGAATTCGTTGTCAATTTGAACGATCTCAGGGCCTGGCGAGTTTGATACAGGTATTTTGATTTTGGGGAGTACTGTGCTTGAAGTCTAAACAACACTTTCAACATTGTCTCAAAAATGGCTACCAATGTTTGAAATAAAGTTTTTCTTCGGTTAGCACAAACGACGCTTAAAATTGCTCAGGACTCATTTTCGTTGAACTTTTGAAAATTGAAAAAGTTCAAACTTTTTTGACGTCTACTTACAACTACAATATAGAAGATTAATATTTTCCCCCGAGCGAAATCTATTATTCAAAGAACCTATTGATTATAAAAAGAACTTTATGAAAATATCTCATTTTTCTTAGTTTCTTTCCCATAGATAGAACAAGAAAGGCTTAAAAATTGGCCAGGAGTCATTTCCGTTAACCACAAGTTAAATATAATGCGTGAAATCATACATTATTCTGGGACCGCTAGTTATATAATGTATGTTGTTTTGTAGACATCGTGTTTTTTCATTTTATTCACACTTTATTTCAATTTCAGATTCATAAATGCCGGATTACGCGCTAAACTTGGAAGAATAAGGTTGAGAATCATTCTTTGAAACAAAAGGATATTCGAAAAAAATCAGCAAATGTGAAGGACTGTATTGTAAAATATTCAAATACGACGCCCTTGCGTGGTGGTCACTAATAAAGGAGCTTGACGACCGCTGGTTTCTCACTCCGCATTCGTAACTCTGTAACCGTTTCGTGCGTTCTGTTTGTTAAGTGAAAGCGGCGCCGAAGGCGGAGGAGCGACGCGCGGTGAATCCGGACCGCATTAAATTATTCACGCAGCGAGTGGGCTTTGTTGAAATTGTCGTAAATCATTTCAACCAGCACGAAAGTGAGGAATTCAAAAGTAGCGGCTGCTACAAATGGCCTGAGCCAGACTCCGGCGTGGGGGCCAGAAAGAGCCTTTCTGCTTTGTTGCGTGGGGGTGGCGAGGCGGGGCGGGGCGGGGCGGGGCGGAGCGGTGCGGAGCGGCGACGGCGTGTGTCCACTCGCCCTCGACTCCCTGGCACCACGCGATCGCATGCTTATCGTACTGTGGCACCTCGCGAACCAACGGGTACCTCTTGTGGCGGTTCCTTCCATCTGGTCGAACCGAGCGTGCGACGGAAACGATTATAGGGTTGCGCCAGACAGGCTAATGTAAGATGTTTTCCAGCAGTTTTGTTTCGCAATTTTTTTCCCGAAAGTGTTTACGTTTCTTGCTAACAGGAACTATTCTTTTTTCCCTTTTTTTTCATTCTTTCCAAACATTCATGAATTTTGTGTGATTGTATTTGTATTCCTTTTCGTTTCGTTGGTGACAGTTTAGTTTCCTCATCATTGTTCTTGTGATTGGTTGCTTGATATTCTTTCAATTATCCGTGTTTCTCTGAGCCAATCACCACCTTCATTTTTCTGTCTTATTTTTGGGATTTGATCTTCTTGTGTTTGAATTAGCCGTTTTTTTCTTACATCGTGTTCGCGCATATTATGGTCTCTTCTGTAGTGTTCTTTTTTGGGGAGGTTTTATCTCACTTGTGTTGTTTCTTCTTTGTTTTACATCGAGTTTCGAGTGTTGTTTTTTGTCGCAACGAGAAGTCGAGTCCATTTGGCCGCGCGCGCGTGTGCGAGTGCGCGAGCTCTGACCGTTCCTCCCGAAAAACGATGCTCGCTTAGTCTCAGTCTTATTTTCGTTTCTTCCGTTCCCCCCTCATCGGTTCCATTCGGGGTTGCATTCAACAGCTGGCAGCTGCCAGTTGAAGAGAGTGTCTTGGTCTGAACCAGACGCTGTAACTTAGCTCACGCTCTTTTAAAGAAGTTGTTTCTTACGTGATTGTGCTAACCTTTCTCGTGCGAAAACGAGTGTTTCATGCAATTATTCATTCTCTCTAATTCATGTTATGAAGTTTAAATTCGTTCTAAGAAGAAATGGCGGTAAAGAAGTTGTTCTTACTGTAACGATAGTGCACTTTTGAGAATGATTGGAGATGCGTTTTATATTAATATTAACTGTTTCAATTACGAACTGCATGATAGAACTTAAGTTTTTTGCCCCGAAGAATTTTTTCTCTCAATTCTGAATATTAACGGAATTAGTTGAATTAGTCGATTTGTTTCTGTCCTATTTTAGAATTACAATTAAGCCCTGCGAAGCAGATAAATGCAGCAAAGAAAGTAATGGTCATGCACATCGTTTCCTTCTATCTTACATTCTATCAATTTGCTTTTTCTCTTAATTCAGCGCTTTATATTCTCCTTGGGAGATGGCTAATAGGCTTTATCTGGAGTAAGCGTTTGAAAACCTTGGCAAAACTACTTTTAGCCTTAGCAAAACTATGATATATATATATATAATGGGAAGATGAAACTGAATCAACGTCGATATGAGGTTATTACATTCGCAACTTAAAAGTAATCTCTTTACACCAGGCGGTTCGTGCTTTTTTATGTTAAGCTATAAAATTTTTTCAATTGATCATTTTGATTTCTGTTAGCGCAATGAGTGCGTTATTGCCCAATACTTAACCGTTGGTCTTTCCCGACGTCGCGGTCCGCCTCGCCACGCCACGCCACGCCACGCCACGCCACGCCTCGCTACGCCCCTTCCGTTTGCCCCGCCGTGCACGTCCCGCCACATCCCGCATCGCCTCTCCCTCCCCGCCCCGCCTTTCCACGTTCCTTCCCTCCCAACCCGCTCTGCGCCACCCACTTCACCCCTTTCCTCCCCCTGTCATTCGTCCATCCCCGCCCATCTCGTCCCACAATTATTGAATTGAAGCCCGCCTCGTCCCGCAATTCCTCTCCCTCCCCACCCCGCCCCGCTTCTGCCCGCCTCGCCCCGCGCAACCCGCTCTGCACCACCCGCTCCACCCCTTCCCGCCCCGCGTGTTCCGTCCATCCCCGCCCAGCCCGCCCCGTCCCGCAACTCCCCTCCCCACCCCGCGCTGGTGCCGTGCGTCAGCGTCCCCGCGGCTCGCTCGCCCTCGCCCTCGCCCCGTCTTAATTGGATTCCGCCACCGGCGCCGCCGCCCTATGCTAATGCGCGCGTGAGAACCGCACCCGCCACGCGTCGGCCCCCTGCCCCCATCGCATCAGGCGCAGCTCCTCCGCGAACCGCATCTGGAGGTATTTCGCTCCTTCTTACTACTCTTCTAGCACCTAGCCAGTCGTCGATTCCACCCTTTAGAGTGGAAACTTCGCACAGCATACCTTTTCTCCAAACCAACGACTTTTGTTTCCCTCTACGGCTATACGTGTGGGAATTTTTCTATTTTAGCGTAAGCAGCCGTTTTGCTGTTTGCGCCACTCCCACAGCCCGACGGTTCGGTGTCCTTCGTGTGTGTGTATGTGTGTGTGTGTGGGGGGGGGGGAGGGTCTCCCGCGAGGCACCCGAGGAGACCGCTCTCACCGCTCGGAAGAGGACCTAAGTGAAGTGGCTCCGTTTTGTACGTGTGTTCCATACCGGAAAGTTTTTACCTTCCCCTTGCTGTGCGACGTTTCTACTGAAAAAGATCGGATAGACGACTGGATACGTACTTGAAGTGTTGCAAGTAGGAATGTTCAGTGAAGGTGGAAATGCGCGCTGAATAAACGTTTGAGGTATATTACTTGCACGGAACGTCTGGTTGTCTGGTTGGGTTGTTTTCATATGAAAAGTGAAATGATATATGCGATATTTATCTCGCTCATCCACGTTTACTTTTTGTAGAAATACACATACATTTCATAAATTGAAGGTCAGATTTTAATATATACTTTCGTATTTTTTTTTATTTTAATGAATAATGTATAAACTACGTAACATTAATTTCACTTGGAAGCAACTTGGAAGATCCAAGGAAAGCGCCACGTTGTAAGCTGACACTTCATTAATTAAAGAATACTTTTCGAAACTAAAGAAATTTTGAGCATGACGACCGTAAGATTGAGCCTGGGGTGTAGTGGTATCCTAAGTGGTATCCGTTTCTCGTATCACTAACTTTCAAAAATGTTAATTTTTACAAAGTGTATTCCTATAACTTTTTCACTCACTGTGAAGAGAATACGCAAATGTCTCTGTAGAAACTTGCCTCTGTATTTTTATCTCTGAGTATTCACGTACTTTAATTTATACAAAAGGATGTCTTTTAATGCTTAAGTCTTAAGCTCTATGTTAAGAATATTGTTGTAAAACTTTAATATATTCAAAGACTGAGATATTAATAAGCTTTCGATGAGCTCATTGTTAAATGATGTTATGAATGCCATTTGTAATAAATTACATTAATTTTATATATAAATAACAATTACTCAAATAGAACTACAGAAAAACAACGAATGGTTTATTTTGGCTTCACCAAACCTCTAAAATTTCATTCCATGCGTATGAGTGCTGTTGGTTTAATGCTTGTTTGCATTGCTTTGAAATGGTGCTGATCCAATGCCAGTATTTTAGGGTGATGTCTAAATTAAATCGACTTTGTTTACCTACTGTGAAGGCCATTTCGTTTCTGTATTAGAAGCACGACTGGTGACGTCTTCTTCGAATCCTTTGCGGTACAATGTTTGTTTTTGATGTGATCATAGATTGCATATGGTTGCAGGACACGTTGTTGAAATGAATGGAAGATGTAAACGTGTGAGTACAGATAATGCGATAAATGCAGCGAAAGAAACTCGTCTCTAAATTTGGATTGCGGGTTTTTGAAAGCATGCGACGTGCATTTCTTCTTCTTCTTCTTCTTCTTCTTCTTCTTCTTCTTCTTCTTCTTCGATGTTCGTATTTAATGAGGAAGTATTGTCACTCATAGTTATAAACATAAGATATGTCCTCAAATTACTTAAGTATAAAAGTAAGTAATGTAGCGACTTGAAGAATGTAACACCGCTGCGACGGTGATGACAAATTTTGTATTAATATTGCATCATGACTGTAGAGAGTGTTTTGTCAAAAATGAAGCAGGAATGAGGGTTTTTTGAGTTGTATGTTTTCGAGGCTTTCAGGCCCGTTGGTGAACGTCGGGGTGAGAGAGGGGAAGTGGGTTGGGGAGGGGGAGGGGGAGGGTGGGGAGGACGCGTGGTCGCGGGGGCGGGGCGCTCTTTGTGCGCCGGAGCGGCGCTGGCAGGGCGGAGGCGCAAGGCGGAGGTCGAGCCGCAAACTGCCGGGGCGACCCCGCCCCCGCCCCCGCCCCCGTCGCACTCGCCGCCGCCGCAGGTCACTTGGCCGCCCCCCGAGCCCTGCTTGTTGCGCGCCTGGGGAGAGAATGGAGAACAAACGCTCCGAGGCCAAGTCGAGAAATTGGGGGGAGAGCCATTCGTACGTGTATTACCTCCGTTTCAGTCTGTTTGTTACATTAGCGAGTGGCGAAGTGTGATATTTGACTCACAATTTTGATGTTCGAATATTGACTGTTCTGAAACGCGAAGATTAGTGACATAGCACCTTAATTTCCAGTAAACGTTTGAAATTTGTATTCATTTAGAACCAAAAATGTCATTATTATGTGATGCGTTACGTTTTTAATTATGGTGGATAGTTGCGTTTCTTGGTAGAATTTAGATTGAAGTTTGAGCTTAATACTCAACTAAATTGCATGATTGTTTATTTATGGGGAAGGTAGTGGACTCTGTATGTGTTAATTAGTACCTCGTGTTAAAATAATTTATAGAATAAAAGCAAAATTTTAATATAATCTGAAAATTAATAGAATGAACGCATTATATACCGTCATTTGTTCATTATTTCATTGTGTGAGTCTTATCTATTTAAATTAGTTACAGTTTTGTGTTCGAACCAACTTGCGAGTGTGAGCTTATAGACGTATTCACAGAAAAGTGAAACATTTCAAATCCATTTGTAGAAACATGTTCAACTCTTGTATTCACAATGAATGGTTATTATATTGCTTCAAAATTTTAAAAAAATATTTCATTTCATTAGTCTTTTAAACTTAATACTGAAAGAATGAAATAATGTTTTGGGAGTTTTCTCTTCTCCATATGTTGAGTATGTAAAACTTTTCCAAATTTTATACAGCTTTTCATTTCTGCGATGTGATCGGATGAGCTCAGCTAGTTGAAATTTCTTTTTGAATCTGTCCTTTACATCCAATATTAAAACCAGTGATTTCATTCTCAATGCAATCCCTCAATTGAATGGCGGTATGGAGATTGTGACCAACTCACAAAAATATAAACTAGTGCTGCTACAAAATGGCACAGACTTTCCCATATTAGTTTTCTATTTTCTTTAGATGTCGGCTAGCCTTATGCCAGTGGTCATCTATCGCCGCGAAACCAATTTTTTTCAAATTTTTCATATTTTTTTTGTTTCCTAAAAGTAGAACGAAAGTATCAATTTAAGAATATTAAAGACCAGCAAAACAACGTGCTAAATGGCAATTTTCTTTGAAAAATTTGGAGCCATTTTAGCGCTACTGTAAAGGAAAAATCTTTATCTTCAATTTTGTAGTTGTAGGAAGACACTCGAAAGAATTTGAAAGTTTGAAATTTTCGAAAATTTAGTGTTAAAACTGAAAATCGGACGTATGCTATCTTTGTAAGTGTATTTTACTCTATTCTTGCAAGAAATGTAAAGAAAACATTTGGAGCTGTTTTCGAGGGAATTTTGAACATGTCGGGGGGACATCATGTAAAGTACCCACAAATTTTAAAGATTTTTTTTTTCTTCAAAATCTCAAAGAGTCGACTCGAACCAGAACGACACGAATTTCTTCAATTTGGAAAAAAATCCTACGCATGGTTTAGGCGTTAATAGTGTTCGCAGACACCAGACGGATGCACGAACAAACAGGCGGATATTTTGAAAGAAAAAAAGTAATAATTCTGTATCATGAGCCCCCAAAACGTGTATTTCAGTTAAAATCACGAAATCGATTTTCCGCAGCAATAAATAACTTTCCCAATGCTACGTATATTGCTCCGTATTTATGTACGTATACGGAAAAGTAAAAATTAGCAATAGCGCTCCCTGGTCTGCCGAGCAAATTCTTTTTATTTTCACAATGCTTCCAAGCTACATTTGAATTGTGACGATGTTTTAAGACAGAGTAGATAGACCGCATTTCACTCGTTTTATGTTTTTTTATTGCGAAAAATGACTAGTGATAGATACTCATAAAAATACGAAAGACGAATGTATACATTTATATCCTAGACGTATCCTATTTCCGGCGTGAATGCTCGCTCCTCGAACTTTTAAGATGTGTCTGAACTTTCGATTCCATTTTTGTAACTTTTTCGTGGTTTTAAATGTTTTCTTTTTAGCTTAATTTATTTGTAGAACTTTAAATAATGGCATGCACTTATTTTTTTAAAAAAAGTGTAAATGTTGAAGATAACACGAAGAGGAAAATATTCTGTATGTAGTTTGCTCTAGCTGGATTGTACCAAACTTTGAATAATGCAATCCGCACTGCGTCGATGTATTAAGAGATGCAGCGTTGCAGCTGTGCGGGCGGGGAGTGATGGTGAATGGGTGGGGAAGGGGCATATGCGGGCTGGATGGGCAGGGGAAGGGGCTTGGCGGGGCAGAGTGGCGTGGTGCGCGGAGGGCGGGACCGTAGAACAAATAAAAATGCTTGCTTTGTACACTGGAGATGCAATTCATTCCTACGTCTGTTTAATACGATCGATATGAATAAATTACCCGTGCGATGGGATTCTAGGAACGAAGTGTAAGTGCGCCCAGCAGCTTTTTCGGTACGAGTAAAAGCGCCCCCTGTGAGGAAAATGGAATTGGGACTGATTTATTAGTGATTTTGGGCGCGTTAACTGCTAAAGCCATTCGTTTCGTAAGTGTAGTGTATGCTTTTATCGCGAGAGGTGGCGGTAATCATACCCCTCGGGATGGCCTGATACGGCGCCGACGTACCTGTCGGCGTACGGGTTTTTCCCCAACTAGGTATCTGCCGCCAGCGGAGCACTGAACCTTTCGATGCGAACTCTTAAGCTCCCGTCATGTGTTGTAGTGTAGTGACTTTAAGGGAGTGTTAAGAAGAGGCGAGGATATGACAAGGAGGAAGAAAAAGGAAAGATCACGTGCGGACCAGGGCGTGTTCGTTAGGACACTACTCCGGCATTCGCCTGGTGTTGATGGGAGAAACCACAGGAAAATACCGATCTCATGAGCCAGCCGCTAGAATTCTCCTCCAGTCAGCGGCTGAGTTCGAGTCAGCTATGTAGCTAGAATCGAAAGTGCTACCACCGTCGACTATGTGTGGAACTCTAGGACCTCCCGGCCAGAGGCTCTGCAGAGAGATGAATTGTTGCCCTGACCCACTTGAGTCGGTAAAATGGAATTGGAAGTGTCGTTCTCTCTCTCTCTCTCTCTCTCTCTCTCTTTCTCTTTCTCTCTCTCTCTTTCATTTTCTCTTTCACTCTCTCTCTCTCTCTCTCTCTCTCTCTCTCTCTCTCCCTCTCTCTCTCTCTCTCTCTCTCGCAACGGAGCCGCTGCTGCCGTGCGCGTCGCCCTTCGCCGGGTGCGCGGTGCTACTCCCTGCAGTCGCCGCGGGGCGCGCTGCCTGCGTGGAGGCGATAGCTGCACTGCAGATTCTCACGCAGCCGATACCTATGCGCCGAAGCAAAAATCAGGCGTTGTAACCTTACCAGATTCACTTACGCGAAACTGACCGCGTTGTCATTTCTTCCACCGGGCTAGTTGCAGATCTTTCAACTTGTTTCATGAGGGGTTTGGAGAGGGTTGCTGTTGTCACGTGCCCCTCCGACTCTGAACCGACATTTTCCGGCGTTTCTTACTCTCCTCAAACTTCTGGTCCACGATCCTCGATGTGTCCTCCATGTGTTGACTTGCTTTTAGCAAAGTCATGAGCTCCTTTATTGAATTTTCTTAGAACGAAATCACTAGTGTTCAGCATTTCATCTTTCTTTTCATTCTTCGAATTAAAAAGATGCTGATGTACTATTTATTGCTTTATTAATTATTTTTATTTTCTTGCTAATTTGTTAGCAGTATTTAGCTATTACAAATTTCTTTTTTGCTGCATACAGCTCAATTTCGTCTAAATTCAATAGTCGTCTGTTAATATTGATATTATATTACTAACAACGAATTTCAGTTAATCATACTAGTTGTAGAATAGGTTTCCTTAACATGAGTATTTTGACTTCACATGTATACTTACGATACTTATACTAACGATGTGTTCACTTAAGTTTATATACTACATGTACTTATTTTAACTCAAATGTATTCGTACCGTTTTAGACGACTGTAGTAATAAAATATAATGGAATGAAAAAAATATTAATTTGTTTTATGTTCGTAGAATGTATTCTAAAATGATTAGTTTATTACAAATGACCTTAATTTCAGAATTGTTGCAATAAAAATGAACTACGAAATTTAGCACTTTCCCAATTTAGTTCAATAGAACTCGTGGGAAAATATATCTTCGCCGCAGAGCTTTTTTTTACCGCTTTGTAAACTGTGCAGTCGCGTAACATATGTAAAAATTTTTCAGTGTACATTTCACAAAGCTATCATATTCAATTTAAGTGTCTTGTGTGACAGTTGTTTCCTTCTTATTTAGTGTTAATTTGTTTATAACTAGAGTTGAAGTGTTCTAGTAACTGAAGTGAGGAGACCTTGAGTCAGGCGTTTCTCAGTTTCTGCAGATTGCGAAAGTTTTTTTTTTCGCGATATATGAATTCATGATTTTACATGTGTCAGCCGTAGATGTTTTAGTGGCTCGTCTATTGTATCGACTTAATTGTCTTTTATTGGCTTTTTCTGACTTATTTGTCTTTAGTATTTGGGAATAAGCGAAGCGATTGATTGTTAAAAAGAATGAGTATTCGAAAAGAATGGAAGCGTTTTTCGTAACAATGCATAATATTTCTCACTGTGTATTCATACTGCCTAATGAATTTCAGTTTCATATGTGTGTTCTTTAATATTCATAAGCTTTAGTGATGAATGAGTTACGAACCTGTGACTGGAAACGTGTTATTAAATATGCAAATGTGCCGACACAATGTAGGGAAATTATATCTTTGCTCTGATTTAAAATCTTAAAACTGTGGTTTGGTTTGTTAACGATGTGAAAATAAGGCTTTTTCATTACTGGTTTTCTAAACTCATTTACTCGTAACAACTGAATATTTTGTGGGCATTAACGAAAGCTTTTGCTCTCCTTTGAATTGTAAGTTAACTCAGTACAACTGTTTAGAAATCCAAAATTTCATTTAGAGAAACCAGAGGTTTTCAGTTTGATCGGAAAGTTTGAAAATACGCGCGCGGAGTTAGTGTCATGGAGCTAACTGTCGAGAATAAAGGGCGCAAGGTAAGCACGCGAATATTTTAGCAGCGGCGTGTTTTTATTTAAACTTCGCGTAACGGCGCGGTAAAACACGCCTCCAGAGGGGACTCAACTTTCCCCTTTCGCAGCTCCGCTCACGTGGCCGGCGGCAGCGATGAAATCTCCGCTCCGCCTCTGCAGCAAGATCAGAGTGCACTGTTTTATTAAATGCGAGCTCGAACGTGCAGTCAAATGGCTGCTACTGCGGTCGAGCCCGTGAAATGAACGGTCGGTGAACTGTCGCTTTGGTTTGCTTCCGTTTTCATTCTCCGTGTCATGATCATGTAACGATTTCTTGCCGTTCTTCTATTCCGTAGTTCCCTCTTCATTTCAAACTTCCAATGCAATAAAGACTCTAAGCAGTTGTCGTTCCTATGCCTGACCATCTAAAATTTATTACAATGATTTTTAATTTTTAGCCTTAATACGTACTTATGTAAAAAAAAATGAAAATATTGTAATACTGCTGAGAAGTTGGCTATTTTTCTTCAGAATAACTCTTTATGAGTCTCTAGTATCGAGTGGATAAATTCTGTTCCTCTTTGTAGTAAATTATTTCCTCTAACAAATGAAGTTAGAATTCAGGTTTTGTGGGTTTTTGATATTGAAAAATCAGTTGACGGAAAATGTCTGTCAGTGTGTATTCAACGCTGTGACTTCCAAATGACACGAAAACTATTCAGATGATTTTCTACAAAAAATGATATTCCCCGAATTTGAAACATATTTTCATGTTTGATTGCAAATTGATGTCCAAAATTTGAAAATATTTTGAAATTATCACGTAAGGTTTTTTTTATTGAATTGTATTATATTGGTGTCAACTTTCTATACAAGGGAAATGGTATCAATTTCTCTGTTAAATATGAGGTCTGATAAATACAAATTTTATGTGACGAAACATCAGAAAAAGAAAATATACTATATCTATTACATCCGAATACCGAGTGTTTAATAGACGATTCACTGTTCTTTTTCCTCTCTCCTGCACAGTGAATGTTCAACTAGATCTCCAAAAACACGACGTGGGCTTCTGTTTCCGGTGGGCGAAGAGAACAGCGAGTACAGGAAATGTTCCAAATATAAACGTACCTTCGTCGTAGTTGTGAATCTGACGATATTTAAAGACTAACTTGCCGAAACTGATGGTTCCCTTTTGCTAAATATTTGTCGCGAAAGCGTTCTCCGAGTAGCCGCGTCGCAATTGCGAGCGCTTTCCGTGACAGGATGGCCTGGCCGCTTTCTGAAAAAACGAAAAAATTAAGGAATTGCAATGTTCTGAGAAAAATAAGGGAATTAGTAGAAGAATCGTTAGAAGTCTGGGAAAATTTTCAGATGGTAATAAAACCAGATGTTATTCCTATATAATGCAACATTATTTTTAAACCAATTTTATAAGTTGATTGTTTTTAAATTGGTGCATTATCGCGGCGCGAGCTAACAAATTTGTTTCATGTTTTCTTTAATGGTTTCTTTAAATATTGTGAAATACTTTATACATCTTAGTAGTGGAAAAAAAAAATGAAAAAAATATTTCAGAAAATGAGTTGCCGTTGGGTCCTGGGCAGGGAGTCCCCTTATTTCCTGGAACAAATTTCACGGAACAAATTTTCCGGAGCAAATTTCCCTGACTTTTCCCGGTTTCCCAGTACATTTTTGTAAATTTTACACTGACAAGATGTGTAGTTTTTCACCCTATTTAAAACAAAAATATTGGAGGAAGCCTGATACTAATTTGTCAGCTTTCTGATTTCACTGTGATAAAGAACAAATTACCAAAAAACTCTCAATAGAATAATCGAGTCTAATTCTTTTTAAGTGATAATATCTATTTTTATAACCATCTCAAAGTTTTCCCTGACTTATAACGATTCTTGTACAAATTCCCGGACTTTCCCACAGCAATGCGATTCCCCACCTCTTCCGAAAAGCGGCCTCCCTGAGGGAGGGAGGGAGGGCGGTGCGGCGTCGGTGTCAATCACGGCGGCGCGCGGCGCCTCTTGCCGCGGGCGGGGGGAGCAGGGGGCGGGGGCGGGGCTAACGTCGTTACGGTAGTGCAACTCTGCGGCGCGCGCGCTCCAAAAATTGCGTAACGAAATTACCGCCTAACGAGCGGCGTGCGCGGCGATTGCGGCCTCGAGGAGGGGCGGGGAGGGGAGGGGAGGGGCGATCGGAAGCCGATTGCGGCCCCTGCTCCCCTCCGCCTCCTCCTCGACGATCAACTCTGTTCCGGGCGGCCGCGCCCCGCTGCGTCGCGCAGTTTTTTCTTCCAGAACGCTTTCCACTAGTGCTGCTGCTACAGGACACGTTTTCTGGCATTATTTCTAGCTGTAGCAGGGTTTGAAAATGTATAGAGCTAAGTCAAAATGAGATTTTCTCCATTTTTTCAGTGTCCTTTTCTCTATCCGTGCATACTATTTAAAGAAAAAAGTGTTCGAGAGTCCTTTTTGAGATTAAAAAAAATTATTGCCCATATTTCCCAAGAAGATAAGGTCGTGCGCTGAAAAATGGCGAAAATCGTTCATCAGAAAAAAAAATCTCTTATCCTGGGTCGGGTATCGAAAGAGTAGACAATTGAAAATTTGTAATCTACTATATAGAACTATATAGTAAATAGAAGTGTACATAAAATTTGCCGGTAGTGATCATAATTACTTGAGTTCGTATGTCTCATGTACAATCCTCAGATAAAACACGGAAGATGAAACACACTGAATTCAGTTTTCTCGTCGTGCTGCACCGATTGTAATGCTTATTTCAAATCGCATATAATTGTGTATCGTGGCACAGCAATTCGTGCTGTATTTTTTTGCCTTCATGAATAATATGATAATATCATTTATTATTTCTAGTTTTTAAGTTTTTATTTCTGTCTTCATCAACTTCAATCCATAAACTACTGACGTTTTGCACTTGCTAATCGCGTGTGGGCTTTCGGGTGTCTATCTTCGAGAAATCAACTATGGAACTTCCATAGAAGAGGATTTTGTGTTCCATAGGCAGCTGAATCGGCTTTCAGAGTATTTGTGGGCCTCAGAGCCGAAATTCACGGTGGTTGTACAAGGAGAGATAAGCAGTTTGCGTGGATTCAGTGGGTTCCTTGAATTATATTGGAATGTAGATAAACTGTTTAGTTCGTGTACAGAATATTATGTTTCAACATATCAGGTTATTTTGTCGTTTGACCACACTAATATTACAGTGCATCAATATATTTGTACTCCATAATTTTTATTCCTATTCATTTACGAATTGCATTGTTATTTCGTTTTCACTTGTGCACAGTAGTAGCAATGCGACGTTTTGTGAAAATATATTTTGTTTTCTGTTGTAGGTAAGTGATACTGCATTTCGTTCATCCATCCATGGTGCTCTATCGGTAAGTTGATGAAACAATGATTTAAAAAGACGCATGAAAGCGTAAAAGTCGGTTTGCGACCGCCCCGTGCCGTTGAAGGAATTCGGCAATTCCGCGTCGTTGGCCGTGAGAGCGTTGTGTCGTGCCGCCGCGCGGCGCTGTCGGGGGTGGGGGTGGGGGATGGGGACGGCGTTTGCTCGGCCACCTTTACGACGCAGCGGTAAACCGCGTTTCTTTCCCCGGCGATAAGGCGGCGCTCCTTTACGACCGGCGCACACGACGCCCCACCCGGCGCCGCGACGCCACGCCACGCCACGCCCCCGGACGCACCGGGCCGGGCCACACCAGGGCACCGCGCCGCGCCGCGCCGCACCGCACCACGCGTTCACAAACTCGTGAACGAGCGAGGAGATCGGCGACGTGCAACTTTGTAATGGCGGAAAGGAAGTTTTGATTCAAATGGTTCATTGTTTGATAGTCACTGTGGTAAGAAGTAGTAAAAATATATCTCCCGGGCTTGTTCAATGCAATGTTGTTTTCTGATTTGATATTTGGGAAGTAAATGACCCGGCAACAAACTGTAGATGGATTGAGAGACAAGCTGCTGAGGTTATAAATTTTTACTTGCTCGCATTGCCGCGTTTTCGTGTAAAGAGAAAGAAATATAATACGGTGGCGGATATGGACGATTTTTCCACTGAAAACGTCGTATTGTGGGCTCCTGGTCTCGACAAAGTGGATATATCTCGTTCCTGTGTGCATTAAATTACTTCCTCTAGGCGTTGAGTACTCAGAATCCACGTTTTGTACGCTAGCATCTAAACCGTTCAGAGAGTTCTCCCCAAATTGTTATTCCCTGATAGATGCAATGTCCAGCGAGTTTCAAAGGAACATTTTTTTTTTTTGGGAGATGCTTGCAATTAAGTCTCAACATCTTCAATTTTTTTTATTTAACACTGTCCTAGGATAGCGTAAAGGATGCTGATGAAAATGGGGGCAGATATCATTTTCGTCGAGATTTCCATATTTTGAAAAATTGCTAGCAAAATATTTTTATTTATACGTTGTTGTTTATTTTTGCCTTCGATACGAAGCTCGGTATATACTGCTTAACTTACCTGGATCAAAAGAATCTGGAATATAGGAAAACATTTCAATGATGTTAAGGGAATGATGAAAAGACAGAGTCAAGTTAACATATAGTTTATTAGTAAATAAGCAAATCTGAATTATTAAAAGTAGGTGGAAAGTAAAATCTTGTGCGTACCACGAGCGTTAACTAGTTCTAATGATCTCGGGAGACTGAGAGCCCTCTGGCCAAAGACCCTCGCGCTTTTTGTCGCCGTTCGATCATCAGAGCCCTTGTAACGCCCTTGCTGAATAAATACTTATTTCTGGAGCGTCTTCCTACGACTACAACATTATAGACAGCACCGCGGCGCCCTCTGAGGCGCAAGGCCAGCGGGGCGCATCCAGGGCACCGCGCGGCGCGCCGGCGAAGGCAATGGCAGTGACAAACATCTGTCTGTCCGTCCTTTGCTCAGACATTGTTTCAATTCTTCCTCTCTCGTATAGAGCAAAGTTCGATTTTCAAAATGGCTCAGGCCCCCTTTTCGGTGATTTGTATCTTTTGCAAAAAACTTTCATGGATAAACTACTATAGTAATATTAATGATACAAGTTTAAAAATTATCACTATGTATATAAAGCGATTGTTGAAATTTACTCTTCAAAATTAGACCTTTAAATAATATAATTTTTGTTCAAAATACGAGTGATTTCCCGAAATTTTTGCTTCTCTGCATACTTTGAAATTGCAAATTTGAATTTCGTGAGCAGCTTTTGCGTTCTTCTGCATATCTTTTACGAGATAGCAGCTCGCAATTCAATGGCTACGCTGCAACACAACGGTTTGTAATTTTCAGAAGTCTTATTGATATGCAATTTTTCTGGATGGATGTATCAGGGGTTTGGATTGTCGAGTTAGTGTTGATGTGTTAGCTTTAAAATAATTAGCTCTCGTACCAAATGCGTAACGATAGGAGTGGAGTGTTTACATGAGATGGCTGAGTTGTGTTAATATGGACAAAAATTGCGGTATTAAAATATTTTGTAACAGTTTCCTATTGCACGAAAGTACGTGCTATTGAATGTACCAAATATCAGTTGCCTATGTTGTTGAGGAAGTGAAAAGTAAATGTCATAAATAAGAAATGATTTCTTGTTATAACGCTTAGTTCATACCGTCTTATTTTAAGACGTTTCAAATGAGGTACTGGTGTGTGAAATATTAATTGGGAATATAAATGATTATTTGCTACAATTTCCGTTAATTGTTTGTGACAGCTAAAAAAAATTAGTTCCGGCGTAATAAGAAATCTCATTAATAATCAGAAAGGAGCATATGTTTTCCCTAGTTCTTGTTATTATTTTTAGGATAATTGCAGTTAACGACTATTAAGATTGCGAACAATCTGAAAGAGATTTTATGTAGTATTTTTGTCGTAACAGTTTATGTTGCGAGAAAGTCGGGATTTTTACGCCTTATGCGAGCGAGAACGTGACTTACAGTTCTCTGAAAGAGCAGTTTCTATGTGAGCTTGGGGGACTCACGATTTACCGAGAAGCCTTTGGCTGGGCGGAGGGGGGGAGGCGGGAGGGGGCAAACAAGGGAAGGCGAGGCAGCGAGGGTTGGTCGCCGGCCGTCACCCCCATTTGGTGCTCTTCCGCCTCTATTGTGTGCACTTGCTCCCACGACATCGCCCTCTATTCTCCTCGTGGGGGTTCTCCCACTGTTCCCAGTGTGCCTCGCCCTGCGCCCTGCGTCACCCCGGTCCATGGCATTTTCCCCTTCATTTTTCACCGTTCCGCGCTTCGAATGCGGCCCCCCCCCTCGTCATCTCACCTTTCGCCTCATCGCCGCTTCCACTCATTTGGCCCCCGGCCGGCTGCGCGCGGGTGGCGGCGGCGAGGCGCAAAACCGCAGATCTCCCCGGGGGCGCGCGCGCTCCGCCCTCGCGCCGCTTGGCTGCGCTGTAATCTCTTAAGTACACACGCCCCTCCGACCTCCGACGGCGCGGCGCGGCGCGGCGCGGCGCGGCGTCCCGTCCCGTCCCGTCCTGCCGGGCGGACTTCATTTTTAATGGCGGGGGCGCGCGCTGCAAGGAAGCGCTGTTGGCGGACGCGGCGGACGGGGTAGGGGCGTGAATCACCGGGTGACGTTGTAAACACGGAGGCCGTCGTGATTGAGAGACAGAGAAAAGTAATAGGTTAAAAGCATCCGAGGGAGAGGAAACACGACGATAATTAGCGTTGCATTCCGTGTCCAGGATAAAGCCTTCAAAAAGCGCGATCTTACTCTGGGGCGTAATGAATACCCCTGGTGGAGGAATGACGCGGAAGCGAGGCCCGAAGCAGAGTTTCTTCAATTCTTGCCTCTTTCGGGGCGCTGGGCTAATGAATAAAGTAAGGGCCACTTGCTATTGGCGAGCCGTGGGGAGGCAGCGAGGAGCTTCCGCCAGTCCGATGCGCGGGGCGTCGGAAGAAGCGAAGTGGAGAGGCGAGCTGGAAGTTGGCCGTGCCGTGCCGGGCGGTAGAGTGTGTGGGCGTGTGGCGGCGGGAGCGAAAGGGCCGCAGCGGGGCAGCGCCGGGCGTGGCTGGTGGAGTGTGAGCGTAGGGTCCGCGCGGTGGACCGTCCCCTCGCTGTGGATGGGGCGCGGCGCGGAGTGCGCTCCCAAACCGCGTTATCTTATTTTCGCACCGCCGCCCGGGTGGAGGAAGTGGGCGCGGCGGGGCGGGGCGAGGCGCGCGGGGCGGTCGCGCACAGCGGGGCGACGCGTCCCCGGATCTTGGAAGTTGTAACTCACGGAGGCGGCGGCGGCGGCGGCGGTGGCGGCGGCTGGCCGGAGGGGGACTGGACGCGCAGAGGAAACTCGGCTTCAAGTACTTCCGAAAGGATTATTGACGTAGTGGGACATGAAATATGAATGGAAGGGTTTCCTGGACGTATCCGTGGGTTATCTACGCTTTTATCTAATGTGTTGATTTACAAATACTGATATATTTATTCAAACTACTATTTCCGTGAACCTGGAAAGGGACAGTGAAATGAGAAATAATTTTATTTTAAACTCTATAAAGGAATAAAATTCATTTCGCGGGTAAATGAGTAAAATTCAATTCTCCCAGCAATGAAATGATAAGAAAAACTCGACGATTATTGAGGAGAAGCAAAGCGATGTATTTGATTTTTTGGGTTGATTGTCCGACTTTGTTGGCTAGTTACCGGTGTTCCCTGTGCCTGGGCGTAGTTTAATTCCACAGTTGGGTGGTATGAGACACATGTGGCGAACATGATGTATTCCCTTCATCATAACAAGCAAACATTTCTTCGTCACACAGTTACAGTAACTGTGCTTTCAAACTAAAGCTACAACTCTTATTTTTGCCACGACAGAGACACGAAACGATGGCAAATGATTTTTAAGAAAGGAGTTGGAAATAATAAGTCGAAGAGTGAAAATGACATTGATAAATAAAATAAAAGATGGTAATTTAGAAGTTTAAAAAACTGTTTAAAAAAAGTGTGTTTTAATGTTGTAATATGACAAGCTCAGAAATAAATTCCTATCTAATGACCCAATTGGATTTTTAGAACTGTAACTCTGCAGACGCACATAAACAGGAACATACGTGTTCCTTTTGAAATGCACTTGCAATGTGAGAGGGCGTACAGCCAAAACATGCCGCAGGCGACCTGCCTATAGGACTATCTTTCTGACAAATACATTGAGGAAGGTTAGTCCCCCTTTTCTTGCAAAGAAACCCTTGTTAACCACTCACCCCTCTCCACCAAAACTCTTGCCAACCATGGCGCTGTCCTTTTTCAGCTGTTTTCACGTTCCGCGTTGTAGATCTCGTCATCCCGCCCGACACGCCCCCTCCCCGCCCTCCGTCTCGCCCCCTCCTCTCCCCTTCACGCCCCGCCCCACCCCCCCGCCGCACCCCGCACTCCACGTCCCGTCCGCCCCGTCACGCCCTGCCCTGCCCCGCCCCGCCCTGCCCCGCCCCGTCCAGCACCGCCCCGCCCTCACGCGCCCCGCCCCTCCCCGCCCTGCCCCGCCCCGCCCTGCACCGCTCCGTCCCGCCCGTCCCGTCCCACCCCGCAGGTCCTGCACGCCCGCGTTTCGCTGCCACGTGACCATTCGTGATTCGAGCCTCTCCGCTTTTCCCTCGAGTTGATTGCTCTTAGCGTTATGGAAATCCCTCTATTAAAAGGTTGAAAGTAGCACGCTTAGAGGCACGAAATGTAAATGTGTAAATCTTAATCAAGTTGCAAGTAAATATGAATCGCCTCTTCGAAGGTTATTCGGCAGCATGAGAATTAAGACGTAATGAATGAGATGTCAGTTCTTAATATCGAATATTTTTTGTTTCTGGTATGCGTATACATAATAAAATATTTTTACGAGTGTGCACTAATTGTTTATTCGCAGATTTGTCACTTATTATTTGTGTGTGTGTACGTTAATATATCATACCAATCCTACCTACTCGACTTAAAGATCTTATAATAAATGCAATATTCATAGAGATAGTGATCAAAGTAAGCGGCTGCTTTTCGTGATAAAATTACTTTAACCCTCCAGTTTTGATCGCATGCACGTATTCTTGAATAAATTGAGGTGTAAACATTCTCAAACCTCAATCCATGCTCCTCAACTTACGGTGAATTCAGGAGGCGTTGGCAGATCTGGATTCGTGAAGGTCATTTCAGGAATATCCTCTTTGCATTGAATTTGTTCACCTCCGGAAGTAAACATCACTCTTTGTGCCACGTTGTGAAGTGCATGAGCTACGCAAGTCGGTATAGCGTAGTCGGGAACACTTCCGAGGCTTTTGCTGCTCTGCTCGTACACTGTGCTGCAAGAGTTAAAAAATACAACATTGTGTTGAGTTGAATTTCATGGAGCCTTATTTACTACATTGAATTTGTGGATAACTGTCCAAAAGAAGGGCTTTTACATTTTTCTAAACAATGAACGGTATCCCATAACTTCGTTGATTAGCTTTCTAAAAAAGAATCTACTGCATTAAATACATTATTACAAAATACCTGTGGCATCAGTTGCCTCGTCAATAGGAATCCAGATCTTCATATTTTCAATATCATTAATTTTTCTTGTCTCTCAAGAATAACACTGAGGTAATATTTGCGCAAGTATTTGAGTCATTTGGCTCAGATTCTTTGGTGTACGTGTATAATACAAGGTGTATTTAATAATAATAATAATAATAATAATAATAATAATAATAATAATAATAATAATAATAATAATAATAATAATAATAATAATAAAGTCGGGTCCGTGGCGCTAACGGTTGCGGCAGCTGTCTTGGCAGGGAACTAGTGGTGTATTCCTTCCCCATTTTGTATTTTCCCGAAATGTCTTAATGTTAGATTTTTTAAATTTCTGTTCGCCGCGACATTTTTTTTTTTTTTTACACATAAGGGAGAAGGGAATTGTTAGCTTTAGACAGTACAATGAGAAGTAAAACCACGATTGACTAAAATCGCTGTCAGAAAAATATTATTTCTCATGTCCTCATCGTCTTTCATCGTCTTCAGAAAGATATTGGGGGCATTATTTTAACAGGGAGAAATGAATGATATCTCTTATTTTTTACTTCCTTTCTGACTCAAATATTTTACCATTGTTTATAAAACTGTTCACTTTTAAAACGAAATATTTTACATTGGAGTGAAAACACGAATGTAGACAAAAGTAGGTATTTATCGGAAAATAAGCAAAAAAGGAAAAACAGAAAATCGCTATTAGAACCACACGGATGTAACTCTTTCAGATTCGTTTTAAAAATGTAGCTAACTAGTACTATTAAAAAAGGGCATTTTGCCGAAACAGAACAGTAGAGAATACATATTTGGTTACAGTAATTTTAGTTCGAAGTTTTAAATTCTTTATTTTTTTTAAAAAAAACCTTACTTGAAAAATATGTTGACTGATTTATTACAAGCTCCATTTGACATCGTGGCTGTGCCATTTTAAACGTACCAGTGCGTAATGTTGCACTTGATCTATCAGTGAATTGTGAGGATGCTGATGAGGAGTGGTTGACGTTATTAAAGGATGAAATAATTGAAGTCATCTTTGTCATGTTCGATTTAGAACCTCAGGAATCCGGCTTTCGACAGCTCTGCCGTCATCATCAGTCTCGCTGTGTGCGGAGGAAGTCGGCAGACAGTGTGGGTACGCGTGTGTGTCGAGTGCGAGTAGTGCGGGAGTTGGAGGTGTATGGTGTTTGTGGAGAAGGCACATGGCGGGGTCACCGGGGGTCAAGTTCAGGGCTTCGGGTCCAGGGCCCAGGGCGCCGGCGGGTTTCGCGGAGCGGCGCTGCGCGTGGGTGGCGTGTGGTGGCAGGTGGCGACGGGGGCGGGGCGCGGGCGCGGGCGCCGAGGGCGGCCGAGCGGCTCCGAGGCGCGCGGATCGATGCGCGACGCGGGGCGGCGCGGGCGGCGCGGGGCGGGGGCGCCCGGTCGCCGCAGACAACGTGCCGCCTCGCCGCCGCCGCCGCCGGAGCTCTGGCAGCCCGCGCCGCGCGCGCCGGCAGAGGCAGAGGGCAGTGCGCCGCGACGCCCCGCGCCCCGCGCTCGTCGCCGCCGCCGCCGCCGCCGCCGCCGCCGCCGCCACAGCCGCTAGTTCGCGCGCCGCCCCGCCCGAGAGCGCGCAGTGCGTCAGTGCGTCGCGTCGGCGAGTGCTGCCCGCCGGCGACCGCTCTCTTCCGCTCTCATCCGCTCTCGCCGCTCCTCCTCCGCCGCCAGCGCCGCCGACGCCGCGCCCCCGTCGCCGGCGCGCTGTTATGCCCAAGGACGCCACGTGCAGATACGTGTAAGTACCGCACGTGGCAGCCGGGGAGTCTCCGACGTGCTCCGACGCAGGCAAGAGGGAAGATCGGCGTGCGGTGTGTATTTGGACAGCGAACATTTTTTGCTGCGCGTGGCGATTTGCGTCCGTGGACGTCCGTGCAGCGGGGCGCGCGCCGCCGCATTTGCATGCGGATTGGACGGGCTGCGTGCGCCTGGGCGTTTCCCCGAGCGGCGCGGGCGGCGCGGGCGGCGCGGAGCGCGGCGGGGCGACCTCGTGAGCGCGTGGCCGGGCCGGCTGGGCGGCGTGGGTTGCGGCCGCTGCCACCGCGCGCGCTTCGCCCCGCCTTCGCCCCGCCTCCGCCCGCAGGCCGCTTCGCCCCGCCGCCCGCCGCGAGGGGCGGCCGGAGACGGGGCCCGGCGCTTCCTCCCGCCACGTGACGGGACTCCCCGTTCACTTTCGAGCAAAGAAGTTCTTACTTTCTCAAACCGGCATGAATACACATGTCCTGTTTATTAAATATTTTCTTTTTGCCGTTTGCAATTTTTTAGCAACAGAAGGTATTGGGCGATGTTTTGTGGATCGTGTGTCAGTTTCTGCTGGGCATTTCAGTTGGCAATGTAATGCCGTAATTCGTTGGGCCTTAAATGGCTTAAGGAGCCATTTAATACCCTTTTTTTTTGCACCCAGCTTTTGCTGCACTTCATACCATTAGTTGTGGTTTCTTGAGTTATTCCTGTGAACTAGACGTCCGTCGTGCATTTCGTGTTGTGGGTGTGAGCCCACACGTGCGTGAATAAACCAAATGCGTCAAGTTGATTGTGCTTGAAAGTCGCAGGACTTGGACTTCTCGTGCTGAGCGTTGTGCGGGGCGCGAGGCGTGTTGTGGGAGCGGCTCGTTGTGCGCCAGCTGGAGAGTTCTCCGCGCGGGAAGCCTCGGCAGTGCGCTGCTCCTCCTCGTCTCCCCACCCCCACCCCTCCACCCCTCCACCCCCTCCTCGCGCCGCTCTGTGCGCCGCTCTTCCGACATTGAGGGACAAACGTCGTCTCTGTACCACCGTTCTCTTCGCGGTTTTTCTCTTATTCTATTGTTCCAAATTTTCTCTATTTTTTTCTGCATTTCACTCTATTATTTTTCTACTTATAAATCAATTTAGGTGGTTAGAAAATTAAATTTTTTCACTTATAGTAAAAATGATTCCTTTATTGCGCACGAACGCTATCAAAATTCTTGAAACCAGTTATCATTTACGCTGTTCTATTGTTTACTCACCCGTTTACTGTACCTTCCGCATTTTAATTAAGCCCAGTAATAACGGTAAAGTTAGTGTTAAATTTTAACCAATGAGAAAGAATGGAAATATTTTTCATTCTCATGTATGGTTGATCCGAAGGGGGACAAAATCGACTTGCGAAGTAAAACCCAAATTATTTTTGACCATGTAATTTGCTCGCTTGCTACTGTACCTTCACCGCCCATTCAGCTTTGCAGGGCAGTCGAGGAGCGGCTGGAAACGATCATTGAATGAAATGCTACCTCGTACGAAAATAATCGCGGAGAGTCGTGAGACCTTCAAACGAATTAACTAAACCCTTCTCTTTCTTTACTTTCACCTTTCGAAACATTGAATTTTTAAGTAATAATATGCCTGCAAAAGTTACTGATTTTTTTACCCGATACCTGGTTGTTCACTATATTCTCTTGTTCTTTGTTTATATTGCATTCCAAAATGTTTTAAGGGTCAGTGTGGAAGACTTCATTGCCTTTAGGAATTTGTGTTAAACGTAATGCACGATAGAAGCGTTTATAATCATAACTGTTATGAAATGAGTAGAAAGTGCAAATTTAATGAACTACTTGGCAAATGAAGGAAATAACCAACCAACAATTCCTAATCATGAAGGGCATTTCGGAATATCATTGAACACTATGAACACTTGTAATTCATTCAAAAATGAGACAAACTAGCTGTGTCGACTGCCTTGTAGTTTTCATTGTCTATCAATGTGATTCATGAGCAATGACAGATGTTTTGTTTCTAGAATCGCGGTTTTACAACACGTACCAACTATGTGTGGAAACTATTAAATTCGTTTTGATTAACGCTCACTGTACTGCCGTGGTATACTACTGCAACTTGCGATTTGTGGTGTGCGGAACTGAGTGGAGCGACGTATGCGCTTGGGAAAAGGAAAAATGTGCGAGGGTGAGAATATGTGAGCTCCGCGCGCTTTAGGATTTTAGTGGATGCAATGGCGAAACTTCATTGTAGAAAACCAGAGACTTGTTAGGCAATCTATGTCATTTTGTTTAATTCCAAAATACAACTGCCCATCCAGTTCCTGAATGTGGTCTTCATATTTATACAGTATTTCATGAAAACGTGCTCACAAAATAAGGGGTTTTGTACAATAGTTTGTAACAATTTTCGTATCGGGATTTGTGATGTAGCTTGCTTGAGATATTCTGCCAATGATGTGTGTATTGTCGGTGTTTTATATTGTTGTACGGGTTCAGGAGGAAGTTTGAATTAATATACTAGAGGAATATCAGGCTAAATTCTTGTTGGTACTCTATGAATTCGGAGAAGATTTAGGGTAAGATGTGGAGCTACTCATATCATCTTTATTGTTGTGTATATGTATGTATAAAGTGTATTACAAATTGCGTTTTCTACAATATTGTAATATTCTAGTTAACATATTACATCCGTAACAACAAATATATTTTATTCGTGTGGCATTATCTATTCATTTAGAATTTTTGCACAAGTCATTTTAATGATAAGAGAAAATAGTATCTTCTCGTGATGGCCACTTCGGATTTGTCGTACGGCTCGCATAAAATGTTTACCTTCGCCTTTTCGCTTCAACTGACAACGAAGTTCATCGAAGAAGATAAATACATTTAACTGAAATTGAGTACAGCTCGATTTGTAGTAATTTTTACAAGTAAACGAATGTCGCTTTGCATACCATTGCACTTCTCTTCACGGTCCTGCGTTTCAACAACTTTGCATGCCATTCACAACACCTTACTGTTCCGCTCGACACAAGTTCTTTTACTTACTATCAGCATCTAATACTGTTTTTTTTTATCGGTACTAAACTGATTCTAACGTATTTCTAAGACAAGGTATACCGTGAGGAATGATTTTGAAAATTGTTACCGGCGAACTGTTTCAGTCTTATAGTTGACAACATACATTTTATGTAATATGTAACATTGGTTTTTTATTTTACCTTTATCGAATTAAAATTTCCGGCATCTGTTCTCTACTTTTTTGTCCAAATTTTGTGATTATCGTTCTCTCTACCGAAGTACGTTGGTTTCACTAGTCCGTTTTGAATTTCTTTCCACGCTGGTTGGCCTACATACGATTTGTTTGAAGCGCGAAGGCCCGCTTTCCTTATCGTTTCTAGGGGTTCCCATGATTGTTAATGACTCTTTCCATGCGTACACTTAAAACATTTCTTTTGAATTCTTTCTAAATTTGTTTTGTAAGTCTGTATGAATCCCAACAAGTCTCTCCGTATTTGACATTAGAACGGATCAGATATGTATATGCCGATTCTTTCGCGTTGAGTGTTTGTAATTATTCCATTACAAATTGTAACGATTTCCATATAATTTTCTGAACTTGGTGCATTTGGTTGTCTTATCCTTATTTACTATCTAACTGACCACCAAAATACTTACACAAGGATATTCGCGGATTAAAGTCATTACGTAAATAATCAGTTACAGCGTAATTACGACCCAGTGCTGCTGTTGTTTTAGCTTCGTTAATTTCCAAACCATTAATTGCAGCCCAATAACGCAAGTATTCTACTTCCCGTTGCTATATTAAAAAATGTTGTGCTACTCAACTATCCGTTTCCTGTCGTGAAGGAACCCTTTACTTTATGCCACCACACGAGTATCTGTTACGTACATCAAAATTAATTATGTTTAGTGATCTATGGAATTACATCGAATGCAGCATCTCCCCTTTTCGCCCTCATCCACTCCGTCTGCTAATTCTTGAAAAAGGGAAGCAACGTGAGTTTTGCAAGAGAATCCACTCCTAACACATGTCGCCCATTATAAACGATCATATACATTTGGGTGAATAGCATATGTATCTATTTCCCCTACCGTGCATGATATAGTGACGGTTCGTCGGGGATTATGAAGCTTTTGGGGCCACTTGTGGACTTCGATGCGCGCCGTGGAACCGGCCGATTCAGCCGAAGACTAACAGAGCCTTCCGGCTTAGGAATAAATCTCTCCTTAAATCGAACTCATATCGAAAACGATATACCCGATATCGACTCAGAGGCGCAGGAGACGGGCTGGTGCGCCATTACGCGCGGGCCCTCCGTGAATCAGAGCGATATATATCGAATTGGAAGACGAGAGAGCGAGAGGAGGAGGAGGAGGACGAGGAGGAGCTGGGGTGCGAGCGCACGCGGCGCGGGGTGGCAATACCAGGAATTAAGCACCCGCCCCGCCCCGCCCCACCCGTCGTGCGCCCGTTTGCCTCTTGATTCATTTGCTCGCGCGCGCCGGGGACGGCGAAAAAGCGACTGGCGCCCGGCGCATTCGTCTTGGCGCGGAGGGCGAGGGCGCAGCCTCCTTAGCATGCAGGGGCTCCCTGGCGCTAGGTGCGTGGGAAGCGCCGTTCGGGCGAGGGGAAGGGGAAGACTTCGGCGGCTGGAAAGCCGGGTTAGTTGCGGTGCCGAGGTGTACTTTGGCGGGTAGAGTTAAAGGGTCCTCATTTTTTAAAACATTCTCGAGGATGATCGTAATCGTAGTCGTGGCTATTTTCTGGAGAACGTAGAAAACGTAAAAAAAATCGGAATTTGTAGAAGAATCGTTTGAAGTCAGGGATAATTTTGCGACGATAGTATAAGTAGATATTAACCGTAAAAAAATGGTGGGAATTTTTTTAAGTTTGTACTTGAACGAAATAAAAGAGCTCACAAATTAGTATCTTGCTTGCTTTAATATTTTTGTTATTGAGTTAATAATCTTATTAGTGAAACGAATGCACTTTAAAACCGGGAAAACGCAGGGAACTTTATTCCAGAAAATAAGTTGCCACCCCGACGTGCATGTGCAATAGTACACGCAGCTTATTACTCAGCATACTACATGCTTTCGTTCTACAGGGAGGGTTATATAAGTGACAAACAATCTTTGTAGATAATTAAATGTCAAAAACACAAGCGTATGGAGTATGTAGACAATTGAGAAAAAAGTTTATTAATTTCCACTGAGTTATTGTAGACCTTTGAGGGGTCACAAGAGAGGAAATTCCTTCAATGTTTATTTTCACTTGCACTGCCTTTAAAGATTTTTTTAAAATTGAAGACATAAATTAGCCCAGAACAACTGCAAATCTGTAAGCAAAATGAAACCTTTAAGGGGTAGGTCTGAAGAATGGACGAAAACTGGGTTATGCAATTAGTCAATACAGTTCTTGAAATAAAGATTAGGTTTCGAAATAAAACCTACTTTCACAATCTGAAGGATAAAAAGGAAAATTTCTGTCAGCGAAGTTTTGTTAGAAAACCTGTGAGATCTAGCGAATGAAACACAAAATAAAAGAGAACTGGGACATTTTGATTCGTCAATCTACTCAAAATTCATGGAATACGCGAAAACGATCAAATATACTAACTTTTTGTTCAGATTTAACACGTCAATTTAATTATTGCCTACCCAATGATTTAAAAGTTATACTTGGCTCTTTCACAAATTAATACATGTGTTTTTATTCTTATTTATAGTTTATAATGTTCATATTATGCAAACAAGTTTTGGCTTGTGCTTCGTAGGCCCCTTAAGCCCCGTTGAAGGTCAAAAGGAATACTGATGATATCTGTGGGGTACCGGTTGCGTTGGCTGAGAGACAGCGTTTTCGTTGTCTTGGCGATGACTTGATGACGAGGATGATCGGGAGGCCTATGGTTCAAGGCTTAACCGTAGCGGACTTTCGACAGTAGCTAGTTAGCTAGGTCGCCTTCAGCCGCTATCTGGAGGAGAATTCTAGCGACCGGCTGCTCTGATCAGTAGTTTTCCATGGTTTCTACGATTAATGTCAGGCGAATGTACGACCATCCGACCAGTACGACCAACTCAGATCATTTGTTCCTAATCTTCGTCCCTTCCCTTAAACTCACACACACACGCGCGCGCGCACACATACACACACAAACACAAACACACACACACACAAGTACTACTCCCCCACACATGTCGGTTCCCAGATAGAGCGGAGAAGGAAATACTCGGGGGAACTCTGCCAGCCAACGTGTAGATTGGGGATAGATCTCACTTCTGTCGGGGAAGGAACGCCGCTACCTGCCGGAATATAACATGCATTACACTTACAGGACTAACGAGCGTCGCCCCAGACGCTCCGGCAACACCAATCAATCAGCGATCGCGTGTGGGGCTGGGGGAGTGGGGAAGCGGGCCGAGCGGAGCCAGCCGAGCGACGGGGCAAAGGCAGCCAATCTCGTTTTAGGGAGCATTAAAATTTATCGCGGAGCCTGCGCCGGCGGAGGCGCGGCGCGGCGCGGCGGCGACAGCGCGAGGCGAGGGCGGGCGGGATCCATACTGCCTGCCCTGGTTCCGGGCACGCGGCCCCGGCGTCCGGACAGCGCGTCAAAGGAGCGACGAAGACGGGGGCGGCCGGGAAATGACAGCGCGCTGCCACAGACGTATCAAGCGCGATTTATGAATGAAGTCAGCGGGGGAGCAACTGCAACTGCGATTCGGGAGAGCGCCATTGAAAGCTTGAAAGGAAGAGGTGGGAAACGTAAATGGTCGATGCTTATGTGCAGGGATTGGGGGAACGCACTTATATAGTTATTACAAGCCATACTTAGTTAATGCGACTAAAACTCTGTGAAATACAGCTTGGTTCAAGAATGTAGGTCTTGTAGAAAACAGTCGATATTTGGAACAAGAGATACTAAGAGCTAGGAAGCCCGAAAATGTAAGATGAAAGAAGAAAAGAAAATAAGGAAGAAATGTGTGAGTGAGGGCCCAAAAGAAAACGAGAAAAGGAGCATTGTATCAGAAGAAAACGCGAATCCGTTTAGATGAACAGTAAGAGATGGGAACGCCACATTATGAGTATATTAGTTGTGACAGATGTCTTGGTCGCCTGAACGAAGTTGTTTGGGAATGGTGGGCGATTGACCATTGTAACAAGGACAAAGCCACCGCGAGAATATCGGGCCTCGGTACAAAAAATGGGGGCGTTGAATATGAATATGATTATATATTTTTACATAATAGATTATGTAGATATATTTAGATAAAATAAATCCTTTGGCCCCCGCCCGCCGGGCACCTGTCTCAGGGAGATTTGTAGAATCGCTTTTCAAAATAATGTATTTCTTCCCCGACTGTGAATATTCGTAATTATGATTTCTTTATCAGATTTTATTTGCGGATTCAAGTGAACAGAAACTGAAATGGCTGCACATTAAGATTGTTTTCCAGATTTTCCCTCTTGAATATACTTATTTTGGTAAGAAATATTATTAAAAGTGAGTATTTCACTTTGTTTATTCTTTTTTTGTTTGTTTGCATAACTACGAAATGTAACGGAGAAAAACTGAAATTTGTGACGTATTTAAATTATATATAAAGCATGCATTGAATGACGGCAAATTCATGCAGGAACAAAAGTTTCATGTTCACGACGGTGAAGTGGTTCGCTGCTGCTTACATTTGCCTGAAACATCGCTACGAGTAAAAAATGATTACCTTCAGCGATCGAAAAGAAAGATTTCGGAACTAAAAATACTTCTTTATATATTTTTTAAAAGAAATAACAGACTGCGAGAATGTGTGAAATACGAGATTGAACAAAGTTTACGAATTAATTTATTTAGAATGATAGAATGAATAATTGTTGATATTTTTTTTAACAAGATAGTGGACATTCCACTTCGATCGATTCCTGTTGTGGCCTCGTCATGTACAAAGGTTCACAACCGCACTTTTATGTCCAGCACTGGTCGCATTTCAAGGCACCATGACATAATGGCTGTGAAACAATGAGTTTGAAGACCTGCCATGGTCATAGCTTCATTAGATTATGATTTTCCCTGAAATTGTTTGCCTAGGACAGTGCATTTCAAATGAAAATTAAATTACTGCATTTGCTCTCCGTAAATATTATTTGCATTCAATTATGTTGTTGGGATGCAAAAGAAATCCCCCATAATTATTGAACACTAATGAAAGAATACTTTTTTGTACACTATGACACCATTCTCGGCTCAGTCACCGCAAGTTAATATATTACCCTCCTTCTAGAGATTCCAATGTATGAGACTTATCGAAAACGAAAAACATAGAACTAAGGCGAGTTCTAATTCATAGATCTTCGTCTCTAAACGAGACGACGTGATATTTATTTTTGAAAGTACCTTCAGTCAGAAGGAGGGGATATCAGAAACATTCAGAGTTGGTTTTCAATGTAAAGCGACTTCCACTTTTAAAAATTATAATGATTGGAATAGTTTAGGCGCAACTACTTGCATTTTATGGTTTACATCATAAACTTTTATCATCAGAAAACATTCACTACTGGTGGTGACTACGCTTCTTCGTGAAATTATGTATTGAAAAGTGTATTCATTTAATCGCTAAAACAGTTTGGAAGAATACGTATATTTAGCCATTTTAGTAGAGTTTTATTATAAATGGGTGAGGTGCCATCGGTAAAAATACTTTCTCGGAAACGTCTCCGAATTCTTTACTTTCGCACATTATTGCGTACGTACTAAAAAGCTCGTTTTGTAATCGCAATTTTTTTCGACAGCAAAACTTACTGGCGCGCCCTGTAAACGAAAAAGTGGATAAATGTCGTATGCGTAGGAAATTACTTCCTTTAACACGTGTAGTCATAATCCACGTTAGGTGGTAATTTTTCAAGTGATAGCTGAGGTGTGTTATTACTGACAGAAATTGCATTATTATTATTATTATTATTATTATTATTATTATTATTATTATTATTATTATTATTATACGCAACACTTACTGATGCGAGATTTTGCGTACTGTTGTAGCTAGTTTCGTTTGGTAGATATAATTATCCTTCTCCTCTTACATACAAAAATGAATGAATAAAATTGCTTCCATTAACCAAGCCAATTAGAGTTTGGAGAGTTTTAATGGACAAGAGGCTTCATTAGCGAAATAATATCGCCCATCGAATTTCTTTAGCAAACAAGTGATGGCATCCGCTACTTCCTGTAGTTAAATACTCTTCATCCAGTATTATTACTAAACCGCACATACATAAGACAATGATTCGGCTTATAATTTATTATAACGGTCTAATTCACAGATCAGCTTCAAAAACAAAAATTTACTTTTCAAAAACAAACATGTACCTCACAGAATTCCTTACCTTACCTTAAGAGTACCTTCTGAACTCTTGTTATAGCACCATGGTTTATTTGAAGAGTATACATGCGTTATTAGTTACAAAGACTTAATTTAATACGTTTTTTGCAAATTTTAGAAAATTTTTGTCGCTATATTAATAATATTTCGTGTACAATTCTGTCTCGATTAGGAAAGCAAGTCACATCGAAATAGACTGAAAGGAATCTTACCCAAACAATCCTGTGACTATTCGTAATTCCCTCTATCCATAGCATACAGAAAACTAGAATGTGTAAGCTTCACTTTCAAAACTGTCGAGTACTAAATATTTTACAAATTTTGTTCATTTTTTCCCAAACGTCTAACTGGCGAAAATCATATAATTATTCAGTAGAAAAATCATAGAAATGTCTCTGTTTTGTTTAAGATATGAATTTATCAAGAGCGATAGATTTGTATCGTTATTTTTATGCATTCGTAAGGCGATATAGTGGATGGCCTTTTATCTCTGAATGTTTAATGTATAGACTTATTTTAGTTCAAAAAGAATGTTCACTGATTGTGGTATAATCATTCAAATATTCATTATACGCCAGACAGCGTGGCAATATTACCATCTCCCGCGATACAAACTCGCACTAGTATTACGGGACTAATGACAGTTGGACGTACGTGTCCGGAATCAGTAATCAATCATGTCATGGCAGTCGAAATAATTGCAGATTCGCGCCGCAGGTGCTTCGTTTGAATTGGTTTGAATTTTTCTAAATGTTGGGTGAAATGTTAGTATGGCAATATTGCAATATGTTCCGTGACAGGTCCCAGTAAAGCGAGAGCAGCCTTATTTGTTTTTTCCCCTGTGATTGTTATGAGCAGGGGAATATTTTATTGAAATGTATTTTTTTTATTTTCACTTTAGAACAATGACATTAATTTTGGCATGATTTAGACATTAATTTTGTATGACAAAATAAAATTACCCATATTTATTTCTTCTTTTCTTTTCTCGTGGATTTAAACTAAGCATTTTTTTATACTTATTTCCGTATTTTTTAAAGCATTGTTTGCTCATTTAATCGATTTTAGTAGCATTTTAACGGTACTTGTATCACGAGATGCAACAAATGTTCTCCACAGAATTCCCGACTATACTGGCCGCCAGTTTGGCGCTATAGTCTATTGGATTTCTTCGCTGAGGAATTGTAATATTAGCCATTGTAAGTATGTAATTTCACGTTGCTTTGGCGCCTGTCAGCGCCATTGTCGGTTCGGCCGATTTCGCGATAACTGAAGACAGATTTCCTGGTAAAGAACAGTCCAAACCAAAAGTTTGCAAGCTGAGTTTACTTTTACTTGAACGAAGGAAAAAGCCTCGATTAAATCAGTAACATATCCAGCAGATTGAGTTGTTCATCTGAACTGTTCGTGATCAATTTTTTACGTCATTTGTCTTTGCTTTTAAGACATTTTAAAAACATTTTATTGATCATTTTGGCGATGTTTTAGGACACCAAAATCCGCCTTGTATAAAAGGTACAGGGTGCAGATTTGTATAGTTGTGAGTGTTGCGTAGAATCTTGCCTTTCCTCGCTGCACTAGGTCGACCTCCGCAGGGCCTGGCGCGTGAGGCGTGCGAGGAAGCACTGGCGCCGCCCCCGAGGGGCGAAGGGCGAAGGGCGAAGGGCGAAGGGCGAGCGTCGCGGGGCGCCCGCGAAAACGCCCACCGACCTTGAGCCGTCGCGCCGGGCGTGAATCTGAATTTCTAATCAATTTCACTCAATTATCGGAGAATTAACTTAAGGGCAACATCTGCATAATCAGCCCGGGGGACTCCTCTGAGAAGTGGGCGTCCTTTCACGGCGAGCCGAAGCCGGAGCCGAAGCGCAGCGCCCCTTCCCCGAAGCCTCAGGGCGACGCCGCGCGCGCCATTAACTCACCAAGACCTCCCCTCCCCCGCCCCCCCCCCCCCCTCCGGTCGCAGACGCAGACCTGCACTGTCACGACTCGAGGGACGATTTGCTCGATTCGTTTTCTTAGAGTCTTCCTCCACAAAAGGCGACTAGTGCGTCTCCATCGGCCTGTTGATAGAAGTCACGAGAAGTCAATAACTTCGAGCACTCTTACCTCTGAATGCCACTTAGTGTCGCATTTGCCTGCTAATCTTCACATTTTCAATGTTCACATTCAATGTTTTATCGTGTCGTTCAGTTGTACCTCTTAGACTCATTTTATCTGCTTATCACTGTCAACTTTCGCATTTTATGTTGGCATGAACGCCTCATTGGCTATCGTGATATTTCTTTTCAGAATGATCAATTTCTACATAAACTCCCTTCTAATTCTCACAGTTTTACTCTCGCACTCAGTTGTTTTTCAGAGGTTGTTCCGCCTTCGCCTTTCTTCAGGCGAATTCTGCTGTCTCCCCTTGTAACTCAAACCGAGCAGTCGCTGTCAACCTTCCCTTTCATCCTGCCCTCATCCGAAATTCCGTGCTTCATCTGCCTCTTCATCTGTGTCTCTCCCGCCGGCAGCTCGCAAGCGGCTCGTTCTTGTGCCGTCCGCGAAGCTGGAGCCTTTCGGCCTTAATTCGTCGCAGGCGCGGCTTCCGAGATCTGACGCCGCTGCCAGCGTTTCCCCTCCCCCTCCCCTCCCCTCCCCCCACTCCTCCTCGACTCGCGCATTCGTGCTCCGGAATTCCCGATGCAGCCCTGCGGAATCCAGGAATTGTAAACATGTTCCACAGTCCAATTAAAAGATCGAAATGTACCCTGTTTGCAAATATTTAATTGTAGTTTTGAATGTTATTTGCCTCGTAGTGAACTAGTTTTGGGAAATTTATACGGTATACATTTTATTAATAAAGTACAGCAAGGATTTAGAAAAGATTAAGAAACATTTATTTTTTAGTAATGCATAGTATTGCATTTCAGATGTTTAAATGTTTAAATTCGCGTTTCTACACATTAACAAAATTAATACTCAAATACACAACTTTGTTGATTATTTGTTTCATACATGTCGTTTGATATGAAATATATCTTACTTTTCTACTGATTTCTTTCTTTCATTCTTTCATTCCACCTTATTTATTAGGCTAGAAATTCAAAATAGTTTTCTAACTTTTTCTTTGTAAAATGCAACACAAAATTAAACTTTCTCGTGTACAAACGTATATATGGAGTAATATGCATAAACCGATATAAACTGGAACCTGGAAGCGATGTTGAATGTTCTATCCCACTAAGAATCTCAGCCGCTTTCCATATCAGTAAATGTGGGGTGTAAGTATTAGTGTTTTAACTTCTAATTTTTACGCTTCAGTGAGATTCTTTGTTAAGCACATTTCCTCAAAAGTGCCTTGCCTTAGTCTCGTGTAGGGACTAGACTAGAATTAATTCAGATCTTGTACGTGATGCGTCATCACCTTAAAACCTTTCATGGAATTTTACACCCAAAAATATTTTCATTCCCATGAACAAGAACCTGCTGCATATGAGCTTTCAGAATACCATGTTATCAAAAGTGTTCGTTGAGAATTACGCAAGTGAGGAGCAATCGTCATTAGTTTAGCATTTCGTCATTCGACAAATTCTAATGCGCAGTTTCAGAATTCTAGTTATGAGACCCTTTTCTGAAGATACAATTAAGTGAATATTATGTAGTAAGCATCATTTAGTTTACTTTTTTCGACTTCGTGATATCTGTGTGTTTTTTTGTTTGTATTACGTGAGATATGAATAGGTAAGTTTAAATGTTACGCAAACAGATGGCGTATCCAAAGTTTAGTTTCGCCTCCAGGGTGGTCACTTTCTAAAAAATGGAAAACAAGAATAAAATCAATTTCATTGTTCTGGGAAAGTCAGGAAGAAATCAAGAGTTTTTAGAAGACTCGTTATAAGTCAAGGAACATTTTCAAAAACTTAGAAAAGTAGATATTATTCATTAAAACATTATTGCATTCGTTTTTGCTCGATTTTTATTTCTTGATACAGTATAGTTAAATTGTACTTTCTATGGGCGAAATGAGAGAACTGACCAATTAGCATCACGTTGACTGTAATATTTTCTTAAAATGGATTGAAACTAAAAATCTTATGAGGAAAAGATTTTAAAGCAATCCCGTGGAAACCGGGAGTAGTGAGGGAAATTTGTTCCCGGAAGAGTGGCCTCCCTGGCTGTTCGCGGGCGCGAGGTCGTGTCTCCGGGGCTTAGCGGTCGCCGTTAACGGCGCCGTTAGGGGCTGCGGCGTCGCCTGCCCTCGGAGACACGAGCCCCGGCCGGTTTCCGTGTTAGCGCGCCCTCAGCCGGCTTTGCAGCCGAGGGCCCAGGGCTTATTGGTGGGCGCCTTTCGGGTCGCGCGACATCCTGGCGAAGACACGGCGCTGGCAGATGAAGGCTTCGGATTGGTTAGTGGTTCGGGGCGCGTCGACTGTATTATACCCGCAAGTGTAGTGCATAGTTTTTTTTATCGTGGGAGGTGGCGGTGATCTTTCTCCGATGGATGGGGAGGTCTGCTTCCGACCTACATGTCGGCTAGCGGGGTCGGCTATCGCCAACCAGATATCTTCTACCAGCAGGGAACTTCTCCAGCCCAAACAACCTCTAAGCTCGTGATTGGTTTTTTCGACATGCGTGGTTGTGTAGTGCATGTAAGTGTGTGTGTGTGTGTGTGTGTGTGTGTGTAAGTACGGTCTGAGTGAGACAATGAAGGGGAGGGAAAGATCGCGAGTTGTCCGTGTTTATTCGGTCCCATTTTGTAGTGTACTGCTCCAGCATTTGCCAGGTGTTGATCGGAGAAAACTCCGTAAACTATCGATCAGAGCAGCCGGCCGCCGTAATTCTCGTGCAGACAGCGAACTTGAACTTGACCTAACCTCCTCGCTAGTGTCGGAAATCCTGCTACCATCGCCACTCGAACTCTATGAGGTCCGATCATAACGACTGCAGTGATTTCAATCGATGCCCTGAGCCACCTATGTCGGTAGGCCTTTGGAGAGTATCGGTGCCTCGAATTTGGATCAGATCCTGGTTGGAGCAAGAGGTGATACGGAAAGTTGGAACCATTGTACGATTTTGTGACTCGGTTTACTATTTCGCTAATAACATTTCGATAAATAACAGTAAATAACTTCACATTGACCTTATTTGAAACGCATTGTAGAATCATGCAGAAATGTGGTTATAGAACTTGGGCAAACTACCCGTGATTGTTATAAATTAATCATTTTCAACGTGTTTTCTGTTAGTGTAACAAATTCACCTTAACTCTTAAATGAGAACGAAATTTCGGAATCTGAGTAACGTACAATGAGGAAACGAAAACAAGCTTGGCTTTCGAGTTTATAAAGTTTACTTCTGAATTCAACATTATATTATGTGTTGAAGAAAAATACCTGCAAATTCATATGTTAATAACGTGGTACTACCAAATAATATTTCCTTTAAATAGTCAGACTATGTACTTAAGTAGGAAAAAGCAGCGGAGTGCTGCACGGAAGGTAGCAAATTTTTGTCGGAAAAACTCGTATTGTGAGACCCTGATATCGTAGAAGTGGATAAATCTTTTTGATACAGAAAAATGGGTGTCTGCAAATCGTCCATCTGTTGTCAACGCAATCGCCTGATAAAACCATTCACATGTTGTTCTCTAAAATTGATATTTCTCGATCGATCTATTGAAACTCGAGGGCCAAGGAGATTGATACGAATATTTTGATTTTGAGGGAAGCATTCTTTACATGAAGCGTCAACCACATATTCAAATTTCGAGGGAAACTGGAATGAGGGAAATGAGGCTTAAAACGATGGCACAGCTCTCATTTTCTGAGTACTCTCTGAATTTTCGCAAGTTGTAAAATTGTTTCTTTTTTGAAGGAGGGACATCTTCCTACAACTTCAATATTGAAGATAGAGAAATCTGTTCTGCAAAGAGAGAGCTTTAATTAACGTCAGGTTCAATGTTTTGAAAATATACTAGTTTTCGCGTAATTTTGAGTGAAATAAAGATAACTTTTAAACAATTACTTTCTGAAAGAACAACTTCAGATTTTTTGTGCGTTTTTCATCGGATAGAGCAAAGGACTTAATAAATGGCTCAGGTATAATTTTCGTTGAAATCCCAGAATTTTCAAGCCATGAGGGAAAGTAGGTGCTGGTGGAACATTTGGTTAACATTTAGTTATTGTAAGACTTGAATTACATCACGCATATAGTAAACGGGTGAGCTGAGTGTATCCATTACGTTTTCTTTTCGTCTCTCGCGGGTAAACCTCTCCTGATCTACTGTTTGTGGCAAGGGACATTCCATGCCTCAGTGTGCGGGGTGAAGGAGGGGCTCGCCGTTTGATTTCGTGTCCTTTAAAAACTGCAAGCGAATACGAGTATTTCCGTTCGAATACTGTGTTGAAGAGTTTGACATAAGAGTAGTGATTGATTGCAGTGACAATCATTGTGAAAGAAAATACTTCATATCTATACTTTTCATTATAGTGTTTCCCTGAAGACAAACCATTGTCAACATTTTAATATTTTATGGGTGATATTTAGAAAATAGATATCGAAAAAAAGCTTCTTACATTATTTTCTTCTAAGACGAAAATGAAGAGTAAAGATTTTCCTGCATTGGTAAAAATAATGTAATTAAGTCTCAAAATTAGGATTTGTAGTGTGTCACGTCAAAATAGACATGGTTGAACGATATATAATATTCCATGTAAATAAATTTATGCATAAGGACGCATTTTTAGTCAGATTCATGGTCTGTGGCCGCATATTAATTTGATGTAGCTCTGCGACCTCATTGCAGATTAAGGGTTTGCACTCGACACGCTAGATAGGGAACTGCAGAATGAAATTTAAATGAAAATTGAGCCGGTGCACAAATGAGCGTAATTAGTTTAACATACAGCGGAAAATATAGATATTGCGAAAATCGATCGCCCTGGTACAAAGAGTTGTGTTCGGCAGCGTATTGTATGTTCGCCATATGTTTATGCTATATTTTTTAAATATGCATAATTTAATTAGATTACTATAAAACAACTGATTTAATAGTTAGATTATTAGTAATGCCCAATCCCCCTGTAGGAGCGATAGTGGTCTTGCGTGACGGTATGTTTGCAGTAGGAACCCAACAATATTGATGTTTACAAAACATTGACGTTTTTATTAAAAAACCTCAATTCATTTAGCATTAACTTTTTTAACCCAATGTTTTGTGTTCAATATTTTTACGTGGTCGAAATTTTTTAAAAAAGAAAAATCCATCATAACCAAATTCTATGATAATTTTCATATACACATAAATTGAATGTTCTACAAGACCAAAGTCAAAGGGTGAAAATTAAAATAAAATAGATTTTTCGTCAATAAAGGAGCCTGTTACTTTTTCATTATCGAATTAGATTATCCAAATTTTGTTTATTGTCGTCTTTAGTCTTTGACTTTGCTTGGTGAATTAATCGTCAATTCAAAATTAATAAACGAGACCACTTTCAAATTAAATACCACCCTCCCGCATGAACTTCAATGGTTACTAATCCAGTTTTAAAACATATATTTTAATAACGTGGATGATTTTGGGTCGATGTTGAATTAACTTCGATGTTTTAGTTTTTGAGGATCGATGTTTAGAAAGATGTTTGTATGTTTCATTGGCGATGTCGCTTCTCTAGTTTGCGGTCGCAGCGGCGGCGACCTCTCGCCTCTGCAGGGGGCGTTTCGCTCGCTGCGCAGCCTCCCTCACCTCCCGCCCTCGCGCCCTCCCGCCCTCCCGCCCTCCCGCATTCGCGCCCTCGCGCCCTCGCCTCCTCGCGCCCTCGCGCAATCTCCCCCTCCCGCCCGCCCACCCGCCCTCCCGCTCTCCCGACCTCCCGCTCTCCCGACCTCCCGCTCTCCCGCCCTCGCGCCCTCCCGCCCTCGCGCCCTCGCGCCCTCCCGCTCTCCCACTCTCCCGCCCTCGCGCCTCATAGGTTTGCTTCGACCAGCTCCTCTTCCAAGCTCGTTCACTTCTACTGGCGCAACACAGCAGCAGATTCTTCCCCTTTTACTCCGTCCCCGCCATCTTCATTCATTGCATCTGTGCCCTCCACTTTCCTCTGCATGACCCGTTCTGCTACCCTCCACTGTTGACTTTGTTTGCTACTCTTCCCCGACGTCCGTGCCATTGACCGATTCCAGTAACCTCGTTCCGATTCCGGGTTGATCGACTCTCGTCTCCTCGACCACCCCCGTCTCTAGCTTGCTTAAAAATCCTCTTCGTGATCCTCTCCGCCCGATTACAGATACGCAACCACAGATTGGCCTTTAGTTGCTGCAGTGGCTGCTTCCATTCCAGCAGTTGGCGCCGTTACCGCCTCTCCCTCTCCCCCCGTCCCCCTTTCCCCGCCCTGCGCCTCTCGACATTTTGGCGGCGCGGTCCGGCCCGGTCGTCTTTTCAATTTCCCTTGATTTACGCGAGAATCAATAAGGGCGCGTGTGTTTCAATTACAGCGCTTAATAGCTGCATGAATAATTACGAGCCGGGGGAGGGGCAGCCACCCCTCGCTTCTCCTCCTTTCGCCTCGTCACCCCCTCTTTCAGCCCTTTCGCACCCGCTCGCCTGGCCCTTTAGGTGTCGCACCGCAGCCCCGTTCACCACCCCCTCCCGCTATTCTCTCTTTCCTCATCGGGCTTTCTTGGCATATATTAGACCATTATCAAAGCACGCGCTGAAATAACATGTTAGTCTGTGGACCTGGTCTTCCCATTATCTTACCGATTGATTTGCGAATCAGTGTGTTTTGTCAAAAATGACTTACTCTAGGGTGGGAACATTTTCAGCGAATACACGTGCCTATAACTACAACACTTGATGTACAAAACACATTCATCAGGTGTCTGTATCTACAGCTTACTACACAAAATTGACAAATAATAGATGCACATTATTATACAATATATTGCCAGATGACATTAAATGATCAAAATCGATCCACACAATTAGGGTCTAAGTAAAATCTTCTCTGGTGCACAACTGGTTTTACGCAACTAGATACTATGCCCAGCATCAAAAAAAGTAACATCAATTTTGATAATAATATTGAAGTTTCCATTTGGAGAATGTGATTCTAAAAAATCTAAATGGGCTTGTAGCACGTATTGCACCCCTCCCAATCTCAAACAGATCCCCCATCCAATTTCCCTGATGTTTGCGCGAACGCTGTGTTAGCCCCTTGCCTTGTTTCTAGGCAAAAATGTAGTTTCACAATTGGCACATATTGTTGAGCTCTTCTTTGGTAATTGTAGAGGAAGTAGAGACTAAGTTATGTGTTACTATTTATTTAACACTACTAAAATACAACCAATATGTAGTTTGTTTAACGATGCAAACAAATTTTTTTTAAACTCGAGCGAAAATTTCTAGTTTTTTAGATGTTGCTAACCTCGCTTTGTTGACACTTTTAATCATCTTTCAACTATGTATACAAAAGGATTTAGGAAAAAGTTTGGAGATAGAAAACTTGCGCATATTATACTTTTTCCTCGTGCGTCACACAAATATTAAGAATAAATCAAACGTTTTTGGCATTTATCGAGGTATACTTTGGTACAAGAAACATGTCCCTACTCGTTGTGCACGTCTTGTTGTGGAATGATTTGTCTGCATATTAGCAGTCGTTTGTATAGAGGGAAGTGCGATTTTGTTAATTCTGCTTCCGCCGCTATTTGCGCTCAACGCTGCTCGTGGTTAATTGCAATCCTTCAAATATGCGGGATCGATGGCAGTTGGCAAAACGAGAAGCAGGCCCTTTGGCATCGCCCGCGCCCGCGCCCGCGCCCGCGCCCCGCGCCCCGCGCCCGCGCCCGCGCCCCGCGCCCCGCGCCCCGCGCCCGCGCCCCGCGCCCCGCGCCCCGCGCCCCGCTCCCAGCTGCGCCATTCCGACTCGTTAGTTCAGGTGTCACTTGTTTGCTGTAATAATTCTCGCTTGATGATTCCATTCGGAGCGCGGGCTGTCCACCCGCCTCGCCGTTTGTTTATCTGGCGGCGCCGCTGCTTTCGCGAGAGAGCTGATTATCTGCCCGTCGCTCGCGCCGAGTTTCTGCTGGCATTTTATTGGAGTCGCGACGTCGCTTTTGTGCGCGCGCGTGATAGGTTTTGTGCGCGTTGCGCGTCGTCACGCGCCGCGAGAAACACGCCGCTGCGGCGGGGAGTGGGGGGTAGAGGAGACGCCGGTTGCTGCGTTCTTCGCAGACGGTGAAGACAGTTTTCACGACGCGTTTTTTCGTTGGCGAACGCTGCTGCATGGGGCCTCAAACTCGCTGTTTGTTGCATTGATGTTCGCCTACTTTTGATGGACTCTCCTTTTTTATTCGGTCTGTCTTTCGTGTCTCACCTCGGGCCTTGTTCCTTTTATCATTCTATGTGAGCGATGCAAATAATAGATAGTACCACTGGTGGTTGAGGGAAAATGTATTACGCAAAATACGTACAGAGCTTTTGGTTTGCAAATATTCACTTTTACTGGAAGTAACCCGTGAAAAATGAATGACGAAATAAAGCTCTCATAAATAATTAATTGTAGTGAATAGTACAACACAATTTAATTTCTTCAATTCTAATTGCAATTGCATTTCATTGTATCTTTCATTTTCAGTTTCAGTATGTTTTTAAAATTAGGGGCCCGCTGTTTTCTAGGATAACCGCAAAGCGATTGTAGGTAGGCTTTCAAGGAGCCACCAGGTGAAATTTTGGGCTATTTGTCATTGCCGCCAGTGGATTCCATGTTCCTTGAAGGAATAGAATTATGTTCCTCTGATATTTGTTATATTATTTTAGAAATTAGTTTCTCGGAGCCTCATATTGTGTGATTCTAAGGATAGGTTCACTGTGATTTCTAAATCTAATAGTGTGTGTGTGTGTGTGTGTGTGTGTGTGTGTGTGTGTATCGCATATTATGTTCACTGTGTTACCAAAAATCTTACGTACGTGACTGCAGCTATTCATCTGACATGGGAGCAGGGAGGTCGGTCGTAAGGTTTATTACCTCCTTTCCTCATTTATTTGATTTACAAAATAACTTTGTAATCTTTCATATCGTCTTCATAATAAATCTATATTTTTGCTTTAGTTAAATTTTCTGCTTCATCCACTAATTGATAGTAGTTTGGTTGAACCTGACAGTGCCTTTGCTATTCAGCTCATGTAGCTATTCCCTAATCATCACCGTTGTACTTCCATTTCGCGTGTCGTGGCCAGGGGTATTTAGTCCTTCTGCCTCCACAGATCCGATCCACGAGTTCCGAAGCGTGAGATTTCCCGGCCGTGCGCGCGGCGCCGACTTTCTGCACGAACATGCAAGAGCTCCCTCCACCTAAACTCTGTCCCCACTCTCCTAAACTGCGAAACCAAAGTGCGTGCCGCCGGGTCTCCTTCCGAGAGCACCACTTCATACGGCGGTTAGGTCGCTTTTTGTTTAGTGCAAATGGAGGCATCCTATCCGAGAAATGGTATACCTTCAAGTCATAAGTAAATAATTTGCAAAACGGCACTCGAGTATCTATTTTATTTCAGTTGCTCAACCTTTGTGATGCAAAATACGCTCTGATGAGGTCCACAATGTTGCACGAAACGTTAGCTTAATTTGAGCAAATGAGTTTTCATAATGTGGCGCACGGGCCTTGGCCATTCGAAGTTGGAATGTAGTACGAATCTATTTTTACATTTAACTATTATTTAGAAAGAGTAGAATGTTGGCATGATTGTAATCTATTGTCTGCTCGTATCTCCTTCAGTGAGGTTTGTAGAAATGTATATCACTATAGTAACTTATTGCCAATGATTAATAAAATATATTGTCTCCTGCTTCTTTATATTAGTTTATTTGTGTTATATTTTCGTCATTGGTAATTACCCAACATTTTTCTCATTCGTAAACTTCGCAAAACCTGTACCATGTGTTGAAGGAGTTATGTTGATATTTTTTTTTATCTTCATCCCTATTAATGCTTTCAACGAAGGGCATTTGCGCGTAGTAATTATATCAACAGAATTCGAAACCGCGATAACAATCGCGGTGGAGGCGCAATTTGAGTCTTGTAGGTTCGAACGCGAGGCCAGCAAGTTAATCTCGCCACTTATTGCCCCGGGCACGCCCCACTGGAGGAGCGAGAGTGTAAATTTGGCGACCAAAGCGGCGCTGTATCACCCGACGGAGGCCGTCAGTCAGCTGTCCATCGCGGAGCGGACACACACACGCTAGCTTCGCGTCGTAAAGCCGCCCCTCGGCCGCCCGGGGAAGTCATTACCTCGCGCCTGCAGCCTCCGGGCGACGACGCGACGGCGGATGGAAGGCGGCGGGCGGCCAGCCCCTTGGGGGAGGGGAGGGGGAGGCGATGCCAAGCGGCGCTCTCTTTATAATCAAATGTGTTCAAAGAATTGGTCTACCCGATCGGGATTCGAACCCGGGTGTTCTTTATACTTTACGCTCAGTTTCTCATACCAGTTACCTATTGCGTCCAAAGGAGTGGCAGGTTGGTGACAGTTGTATACTCTCTTTATACTTCTTTCCTTATAATTAAATTTGTTCAAATAATTGGTCAATCCGTCCGGAATTCGAACCTGGGTCTTCTAGTTTACGCCCAGTTGCTCTAACCAGTCCTCTAATTGCGTCCAAAAAGGTGGCAGGGTGGTGACAGTTCTGTACTTCTCTCTATACTTCTTCAAACTCTGTTAAGTAGGTCTAAAAGATCAGAACACACTTGTTTTGTTAACATGTGAAACCTAAAAATATCAAAAGATACTATTTGAAACGAAGTGAAACGGTGGAGAGGCATCAAGCTTTGTGACATGGCATGCATAATATGATGTGATACAAGTAACGCGAGAATATACGTGCTGTTGTAGCACCTATTTTTCGTAGTCGTTTGCTTGAAATGGACATGCTTAGTACGAGAAAATGTTGTTCGTTTAGTTTTAGTCATTGAGGAACATGAAGATTTGAGAAGTGGAATTTTGGATTCTTTTTGAAATTATGAATATCGTAATAGTAATTTATAAAAAGATTTATCTGTGAATATCTCAGTTAAATATTTTGACATATACAATATTTTTTGTTGATTTTTTTACAAATTGAATATTTATTTAGAGAACGACACAGTTGACTGTGTATAAGCCACAGAGAATATGCAAACAGTACTGTTGATAGATGAAGGTAGTTTTTAGAAGATGACATTTGCGATGGTAAACATGGATTAAGAGTATCTGTTGTCTCAGCTAGTTTAAAAGAAAGATTACGGGTAATATCAGAATAGGGAAATCGTATTTTAGGAAGAAGGAAATGAATTCTACAAATTGAAGAATGGCAGGAAAACAACCCGATTTGGGGGAAATTACAGTCCTATTTCAATAATGAAAAAAAAAATTATATATTTCGTCACTTTTTAGTTAGTATTTAATGTTAATGTCAACTTTACGGAGCCATCATAAAAATTAAATTTTGGAATCATTGGAAACATTGAATTTGGAAACCACAAATCACCGGTCGGAATGGCCGGCACGGGGACTGAACCCGGATGCGAAGTCAGCCCGCTTCGCCACTTCGCTCGGTAAGGTAGCCGAGTGCCGGAGAAGGTAAGGTAAAGTAAACGAGTGTCGGAGTTGAGCATTGTGAAAGCAAAAGTAGACGGAGATGTCAGAAGGAAGTTGTGCACGGGCACTGGCACCTGCACCGGAACTAGTTCTGATACCGACACCCGACACCGGCACCTGCACCGGCACCTGCACCGGCACCGGCACCGGCACCGGCACCGGCACCGGCACCGGCACCGGCACCGGCACCGGCACCGGCACCGGCACCGGCTCCGGCTCCGGCTCCGGCACCGGCACCGGCTCCGGCACCGGCACCGGCACCGGCACCGGCACCGGCACCGACACCGGCACCGACACAGGCACCGGCACCGGCACCGGCACCGGCACCGGCACCGGCACCGGCACCGGCACCGGCACCGACACCGGCACCGGCACCGGCACCGACACCGGCACCGACACCGGCACCGGCTCCGACACCGGCACCGGCACCGGCACCGGCACCGGCACCGGCACCGACACCGGCACCGGCACCGGCTCCGGCTCCGGCTCCGGCTCCGGCACCGGCACCGACACCGGCACCGGCACCGGCTCCGGCACCGGCACCGGCACCGACACCGACACCGGCACCGACACCGGCACCGGCACCGGCACCGGCACCGGCACCGGCACCGGCACCGGCACCGACACCGGCACCGACACCGACACCGACACCGACACCGGCACCGGCACCGACACCGACACCGACACCGACACCGACACCGACACCGACACCGACACCGACACCGACACCGACACCGACACCGACACCGGCACCGGCACCGACACCGACACCGACACCGACACCGACACCGACACCGGCACCGGCACCGACACCGACACCGACACCGACACCGACACCGACACCGGCACCGACACCGACACCGACACCGGCACCGGCACCGGCACCGGCACCGATACCAGCACCGACACCGACACCGACACCGACACCGGCACCGGCACCGGCACCGGCACCGGCACCGGCTCCGGCTCCGGCACCGGCTTTGGCTCCGGCTCCGGCACCGGCCCCAGCCGCGGCCGCGGCCGCCGTGCCAGCCTCTTCTCGGCGCCGTTTAAAAGCGCGAGCGGCTCGTGATTTTGGCAGCGGCCCAGCGCGACTGCGGACCCTGGCTGGCGGCGCCCTGGCTGGGGTGCGGGTGGGGGCGTGTCCGCTCTATCGGGCGCGCCACCCGCGCTCTCCCACGGCCGTGTCATCGATCTGGTGCCCCACCCCTCGCACCTCGTGCCACTCCTGCGTGCGCGAGGCGGGCAGCGAAGGCGGATGCTGCGAGTGGAAGAAATGCGTGCAATTGGATTGTCTGCGAGCTCTCTCGCGGAACAGGGAAGGGGTGGCAAGCGCAAAAACCGGCAGTACACATTGTGCTTGTTTCAACATTCTCTTTGCACAGTAACGGATACACGTGGTTCATTCAGATTATACTTGGATACATCACAACTCCAACCTTGCGTGCATAATACACACTTTGCTGTATTAGTTTCCAACTTTAATCAGAATTTCTGGTAATTATTGCATGCTGTAAATTCCAGTGAAATCTCGTGTAGCATATAAGGTTTTTGTGAACTCTTCTAACATGTATTTAATGTCCTCAGTTCATTGCAAATCAATTCAATGATGCCTTACTTTTCTGTCGATGCTTAGATCATCAGGACTGCTCTTCCGCCTGACCACGCAAATATCGCTACGCTCTTTTCGATATCTAGCAGCGAAACGAAATATCACACGAAACACCTCAAAACAGAAATGCTCAGAGTTAGAATAAAGCTCAGATGCTTCTTTGTAGGCATGAAGGTCTTTTGCAGTATATCTACAGCATGGGACAGCTGGCTTTACACCCCCTCCGAAAGAATCCCCACCCTTAGTAATCCTTTGAAGGGTTTCGACCTAAAAAATCGGTGGCGTTGTCTGAGGAAAATTGCACATTGTATAGATCTCTTCACTTCAAAGTATAGGGTCAGTAAAAATACCCTTAGTGATCTTTGGACACAGAACTGCGTATTTTTTTCCTTTTTATTTCGCATTTTGTATTAATTCAACAGAGTATTTCATTGCATGACTGAGCAGACTGCGCAGACTTACTAAGTAAACTTATGAAATGTTAAAAGGAGCAAATGTTTTTTTGCTGTTGCAAGAAAATCTGATCTTCAGATAGCGAATGCTCCTTGTGTGAGACGGAGAAGAAAGTTAAAGAGTGGGTCAGCGATGCGAAAGGAATGGCGAGGGGTCCAGCTGTGGCGTGCGTTATCTCCCTCCCTCCGTCGCCTCTCCGGACACATTAGCGCCGCCGCGCGCCCCCTCCTTCTGCCTTCCCTTCCTCGTGTCCTCTGGGCCGCGCTCTCCTCCGGGCAGTGTAAACTAACGACGCTGCGGCCAGCGGACGCTCTCCCGTTACGTCGAGTCGCGTCGCGTCGCGTCGCAGCGCCGCTTCGCCCACCCTCACCGCCCTGCCCCGCCCCGCCACTCCCCGTCCCGTCCCGCCTCGCCCCAGCCCTGCCCCACCCTGCCCCGCGCAGCCCTGCCCTCCCCGCCCCGCCCCGCCCGCCCGCCCCGCCCCGCCCCGCCCGCCCCGCCCCGCCCCCCTTCACGTCACGCCTCGCCTTCCGCCGTCCCTCCCCGTTCTCCGTGCGGCGTCTCGCCCTGCCCGTGCCGGCGTTTCTACGGCGGGCCACAGAGGGCGCGCGCACCCCGCGCGTAACTCACTTTACCTGCCCCACCGGGGAGAGATTCTTTATTTTGCGCTCGCAGGCCGCTGGGCGGTCGGCCTCGGGATGCCTGCGGCTGCCCCGCGGCTGCCCGCGACCCGCCCCGCCCCGCCCCGCCCCGCCCTGCCCCTACCGTCCTGACCACGGCCGATGCGGCAGCGCCTTGGCCACGTGGCACTCGCGGGTCCTTCGCGTCATTTGCGCAGTGCCACTTCTTTCCGCACAGTTGGCCTCAGCTACGCATTTACACACTGCGTACGTACGCACTCTCTCTCTCTCTCTCTCTCTCTCTCTCTCTCTCTCTCTCTCACACACACACACACACACACACACTTTCTCTATCTATATCTCAGATTAGAAGCTTTTGCGCTGCAAGTTTTTAAACCAGTCAGGAATAATATCTAGAGATCTCGTTCCGGAGGTAGTCAAAATTTAATTTTTAGCAACTTCACACCCTCCTCTCACATTCTTCAATTTTACAATTTTTTTCTTAAATATTTTTCTTAATTTGAAGTGAATTCATTTGTGCTAAGTATTGTGTTGTTCAGATTTTCTTCAAAATCTTCGACATTTGGAAACTTACAAATATCATTACATTTAAATGCCACTGTTTTTCGTTCAGAAAGAAGTGTGAGCGTTGTATTACACCAAATTTCTTGAGTTTTGTTTGAAATGAAGATATTGGGATCCTAGAAGTCTTTATCACTTGCTCATATTATTCGATTTAATAGAATAAGCTTAAATAATAATACCTTAAAAGTAATAGAATGAATACTTTCCTGACCTCATTTATTCATAATTTCATTCTGTGAGTTGCAATCGATCTATTAAAAGCAGTCGATATTTCATCTTCTAGGAAACTTGTGCGAGTTTATAATTAACGAAGCGATATTAGCGAGTTTTCTTCCTGTCGAATGATTTTTAAAGAAAAATTTATAAAGGGAACATAAATGCAATGATCAACAATCTTCCGCCGTTTGTGGACTTTCAAACATACACACATATTACAAGGTGGTTCAAATATGACCGGGACTGATTTTTTTTACGAAATACTTTATTAGCAAAAATTTATTTGTACATGTCATTCTTCAAAGTACTCCCCTCCAGATTCTATACATTTTTTCCAACGTCCTGGGAGCATCCTAATGCCCTTTTCATAAAAGTCTTTTGGTTGTCGGCATATCCACTCCCCAACACTGTGGATGACTGCGTCATTATCCGCAAATCGCATGCCTTGCAAATGTGATTTAAGCTGTCCAAAAAGGTAAAAATCACTTGGGGCCAAATCTGGACTGTACGGCGGATGTGGTAGAAGGTCCCACTTCAATTTGCTGATGGTTGCCATGGTTGTTTTAGCAGTATGAGGCCGTGCATTGTCTTGAAGGAATGCTACCCGTTTCCCACCTCTCTTCCGCTTGGATCGGATCTTTTCTTTGATTTCTGTTTCCAAAAGTGCTGAATAATAAGCTGCATTGATGGTGTTAGCTTCTGTAAGAAAGTCTACATGGATAACACCCATCCAGTCCCCAAAAAATGTTGCCATCACTTTTCCCGCCGAACGGATCTTCCGCGCTCTCTTGGGTTTTGGAGAAGAGGCGTGTCGCCATTCACGTGATGCCTGCTGGGACTCAGGAATAAAATAGTGAACCCACGTTTCATCAGTGGTTACAATGGACTTCAAAAATGCATCTCCTTCATTTTCAAACCGCATTAGAAGAACACTGGCAGCTTGCATGCGCATCAATTTGTTCTCGTCCGTCAAAGTGCGTGGAACCCACCTAGCATTCATTTTTCTATATTTTAGGTGTTTTTTTTATCATGTCTTCTACACTACCCACACTGATGCCAATTACTGATGCAACTTCTTTGATAGTGATGCGCCTGTTCTCACAAATAACCGCATTAACACGATCAATGTTTGTTTGGGGTTATGGATGTTCGCGGCCGACGATTATGAGGTTCATTCTCAACGCGCTCTCGTCCCTCTCTGAAACACTTACACCATTCAAACACACGGGTCCGTGAGAGGCACTCTTCCCTGTACTGTTTTTGAGTCTCTGCAAAATTTCCGACGGTTGAACGTTTTCTCCAACGAGAAATTTGATGATAATGCGTTGTTCCACGCACCGCGGCACCTTTTGTTCACTCATCGTTCTAGCAAGACCAGACGCGACTGAACAGGTTCTAACCTGCAAAGGAGGGAGGTGGGGGGTTGTGGCTAGATTCTCTCCAGGCGGCGCAGTTAATGCGTATGTCGGGGTATTTGAAAAAAAGTCAGTCCCGGTCATATTTGAACCACCTTGTATATTCATAAGGTGCTTTACGATTTTATGGTAAATAGGACAGCAGGATTTGTTTTCCATTTTTCATAGCAATGTAACGTAGCTGATCAGATGTTACGAAAACAACAAAAACAGTTCAATTACATTTTCAGAAATCTGTTCTACTCTGTGTTGACAGTGAATTCTGATTCTACTCTTCCAGAACTTGTTTTGCACCAGTTGAGTGGGCTCAGGACGTCAAATGATATCACTGTAGTGCGCCTGACCGGGAAGGAATTCTTTGCAATGATTTTCTGAGTGTCCTTTGCATTACGGTTAACATAGTAGGCGACCTCTGACTGCAGTTCTTGCGCGCTTTTATACCGATGACGCGAAGACATTACGCGCCACCGCCACTGCCGCCGCCCCCGCGTCCGCCGCCGCCGCGTCCGCCGCCGCCGCGTCCGCCGCCACCGCCGCCGCCGCCGCCGCCGCCGCCGCCACCGCCACCGCCGCAGCCGCCGCCACCACCGCCACCGCCGCCACCGCCACCGCCACCACCGCCGCCGCCGCCGCCGCCGCCACCACCGCCACCGCCGCAGCCACCGCCGCCCCCGCCGCCGCCCCCGCCGCCGCCCCCGCCGCCGCCCCGCGCCGCCCCCGCCGCCGCCTCAGCCGCCGCCCCCACCGCCCTAGCCCCCACCGCCATCGCCTCCGCCTCCGCCATCGCCGCCACCGCCGCCACCGCCACCGCCGATGCCAACATTAACACCAACGCTTACGCCGCCGGCGCTCCTGACACTGACAGCTGACGCCAACGTTCACGCCGACGCCTACGTCTACGCCGACGCCGACAGCGAGGCCGACCCTAGCTCCTCCGCCTTCGCCATCGCTTCGCAAACGCCCCCGCCATCTCCAGCTGCTCCGCCGCCGTCTCCACCGCCAGCGTCCCTGCGTTGCAATAAGTGGCGGGCCTTCCCGCTGCGCGTTGCGGGGCGGGGCGCCGCCCGCTCCGTGAGTGCAATGCAGCCGGGTGCGCACCCGCTGGCGGCGGCAACGTCGACGACGCGGCCCTCGAATACTGCTGCCGTCCGGCGCGCACTCCGTGTCTCACAAGTTGTGGAACCACCTTAGTGCGGCGGGCGCTCGCTCGACGGCGGGTTTGAGGCGGGGAGGGAAAAGGATTGCGTTGAATTTTTTTATTGGAAATGTAACAATAGTTCAAATCATGAAAACTACGAGCCTCAAGGCCATGTGGCTCCGCGTCGCCCCCACCCTGCGGGGTTGGAGCGGTAGGGACGCGCAGGACACGCGGGGGTCCGTGTGGGCGTTATCGCCCTCCGCTGGCGGCGTTGGGAGAAGGTATGACGCCAAACGGCTCGGGCATATAAACAATCATACAAGGAGGCGTCCGAAACACGGAATTATAGCAGGAGGAACAATGTTGCAAGCTTTGTTGCGTGATGAAGGTTTTGAAACAATGTTTTGTGTTTCTGCCCCTGCCTCTGTGACGAGTGAAGTGAGATGACTGTACATGAGCGACAATTCCCCTTTCTCTTACTAGTGCTATGTGAGATGATATAATAATGTATATAGCTTTTATTGGGTGCATTTTATGAACATTTGTATTCTATATACTCGGAATTGTCTGTTTTTAATATATAGCTTGTTTTCAAATATTTACAATGACCAATATCTTTTATGTAAAATTACTCAAGCTAAGTTTTTAATTGTGTTTATACATGTCAGATAACTGGAAGATGCAGATCGGGATGTCATCAAGTTCTTCCAAACAATGCTTTTGGTGTCAAATTGGAATTGTTGACCCTTAGGTCACAGTCGTTCCCCTCGAGTTCAAATATTGACTTCATCGGTCTCAATATGGCATAAGGAAAGAAAAGACCATCTTGACGGGCAACGTCGCACTCGCTTGGTCCGACATTGACGCTATCAGTTTCGGGACGTGAACATAGGTTGTTTAAAGTAAAAAGAAGGTGCTCTGTTAAAAAAAAAGTTTCGTCCATTTTCAAAACAAAATAAAAATAACGTGTGAAATGAAAATCCATGAAACTCTTGAAGCTCGCTACGTAGTTTTAAAAATTTCCTCGAATATAGATCTAGGGAACAGTATTTTAATGATTTAAGTAAAGTTTAATGTTTAAATTTCACGAGTACTCATATGAACTCGTTTACAAGTAAAGTAATTATTTGCAATACACCATATATTACATCTTTCTCGTACACACTCACATCGTTGAGGTCCATTCTACCGGGCGAATATTACATGTATTTATGCACTTTCAGTCCGTGCTATCTTCTTTTGGCCGCACTTCATACGATGAATTTAGTGTAAATCATACGTTACTTCTGTTTTATATACTTCATTTGATCGGGAGCTACATTGTTGTATTATATATTTTCCCTGAATCTAAGCTGTGTCTTGCCGTGATTAGTTAACGTACGGCGGTACACACACTTCCCATCCCGCAATGTATTTCGAAATTCCTTTCAAAAAACCCGTTCACCTACCATTACCTAATCCACTTCTTTTTCCGCTTTCACACCGAAATCCAATGTAATTCTGATGATGGCCGCAATAACGCGGTGACACAATGGCAGAGCGTCATGTCTGCCGTTTCGTGTTAAGGGTGGCGCGATTGAATTTAGTCCGCTGGCGAGCACAGGAACAGTTGAACGGCACACCATTCCCGCTAACTTTCGAGGGGGGAGCGGCTTACAATATTTCATGATATATGAACGCATTTATAGAATTGCGGGCAGCGAAAATGGTAGCGAAAAATAAAACACTCGTTGAAAATGAACCGCATCCGCTAACGGTATAATGAGCTTCGCCGGCCAATGGTTTTGAAATGCGCCCAGGCCGTTTGTTTGAGCAGCGAAGTTTGAACGACGTCGGGGGTTTTGATCTAAAGAGTCGCGAAAAAGGGAGGATTTTGGGGATCTGTCCCTTGCCATCGCTTCCAACTCGCAGCTTTGTCGTCGTCGTCGTCGTCCCTCAGAACGCGAAAATAATGGGGTCCAACCTCACCCTGGGTGGCAGGAGGAGGGGGTCGGATGACGATGGACCTCGTTAGTTTCACAGGCGGCCGAGATGGAAATGTTGAGAACCTTTTCTGGTGCTTTGAAAAGCTGACTCGTTCAACGAAAATCAACATACTTGGGTACTCGTCCTTATGGTGAAATTTGATTAAAAATGTAAACACGTGATTTAGAATTCGCACGAAATGAACAGTTATTCCATCGATATCTAAATATTTGTTTCTTTCATTCATATGTTGTAGGTAGGTGGTTTGTAGGTGTCTTGAAAAGCTGACTCGTTCAACGAAAATCAAGATACTTGGGTACTTGTCCTTATTGTGAAATTTGATTAAATATGTAAACACGTGATTTAGAATTCCCACGGAATGAACAGTTATTCCATCGATATCTAAATATTTGTTTCTTTCATGCATGTGTTGTAGGAAATGGTTTTACTGCGAATCATATTTATATGATCCTTTGTGAATGTTTCCTAATTTCTTTTTGGAATGTACATTACGATACACAGTATTAACAGTGTGTAATACCTTCAAAATCGTGAAAAATGGATAAATTTGCTTGAATTTTTATTGACAGGTGGTGGTTTAATGCTTTGATGTCCCTGTTAAAATGTACTGTTGACAGCTAGGAACGTAATTCCATTATTGGTAGTACGTAGCGAATCTAACCAAAAGAGCTTTTACGATAGCCATTCTTAGAATTATGGTTTTCACGAAAACATAGTGTAAAAAGTATGTACGTAAGGGCAAAGGAAAGGATGAGGAAGTGGAAAGAATGATCGTGCGCTGTACCGTTAGTTAGTTAATACTTCTCTGGCATTCACCTGATGTTGTTTGGGGAAACCTCGGAAGTCTACCGATCTGGGCAGCCGTTTTATAAAATTCTCCACCAGTAAGGGAATTCGACATAGCCATACATCTAGTGTCGAAAATCCATACCCATCAGGATTCGAACCCCTTTCGGTGAGATTCGCTGCAGAAACCGCGGCAACGCTGGCTCGGAGCTAACTCAGCCGATTTAGCATTGTTAAACACGAATTCAACTTCGACATAGTCCAGTATAGGCTCGTTAACATCAGTGTTAATGCATCCAATGTGGTTTGCCAGATCAGAATATCGCAGGAATTTGAAATATTGGCATGGACAGCTGTAAATGAAACATATTCAGCCAACAAACGTTCCAAAGAGGTTCATCACATTGTTCATCCGGTGTTTGCTAATCAGGAACAGTGGCGCAGATCGACATCCTCTACTTCCAAATGAAAAGCTACACCCACGGCCCGCAACAGGCTCTGCAATCAAATGGCTGATACGTTCCCAAACTTCGTATTAATAGCACATTGCACCGGCGGATTCACATGCATATGCACACATTAGGGGGTCCGCCGCGAGCACGCTCGCCGCTACATACGCTTCGTTTGATAAATTGGACATTTGAATAAGCCGCTTACACCGCATCGAGGACAGAGCTGCCATTTTCTTGTCCGCTACGGTGGCTTGCTGACTGCGAATGTAACACGTCCGCGGCGTCTTTCGTTGCGATTGGGACGAAAATTATGTCAATTTTCTAAATATGTCAACCAATAAATGATTTCCCTAGACATATCGTGCTTAAATACTCAAGTTTAGAACATATTTCAGAAAAGTAGCCTCAACTACTGTGCTGGGTATTTTGTATCAAAGTTTTTATTACAAAAAGTTATTGGTATCACATCCAGTTAGCATTGGTAAACTTAACATGACGGACGATATCGATACTAGGACTGTTAACCGTGGCTGACCTCCATGTCGGCGGATAGCCAACGACGAATAACGAATACTGGAGGCGTCAACGGATCTGTCGACACGCGTTGCTGTTAAATACAGTACGGCTCGTTCTTAAAAGAAAAGTGAATAAAAATTCACTCGCACTAGACACATTGTAATCCTATTTTGTAACTTTACGACGTTGTGAACAGAAATCCTACGAAACCTTTCAGTTATACGTACTTCTCTCATCAAATATTTAGCATGTTGTGCATGGTAAGCAATAATCTGCATTTGTTGCTTACCATGCACACAAATGCGCGAAAACTTTAAACACATCTTGAAACTTATTTTTTTTCTCGCTTTCTACGTATTACATATTAAAGAAAAAGTTCTATAAAGCTGCAGCGAAAAGTGGCAATTTTTCGACAGAACACTCGTATTGTGGCCTTTGATACCGACAAACACGCAAACTTCGTACTACTATATGTAGGTCCTTATTCCAATATGTTGTATGGTCAGAATCCACGTTTCGTTTGTTTTCGGGAGGAAAATCTGGTGTACGGCACTATATCCGCCCCCCGCCTGACCGTCCGTTTTATTGTGAATCCGTCCGTCCGTCTTGGTCGGTGACGAAACGTGTACATTAAATCCTCTTGGGGCGGTTTCTTCATCTTCATTAGTCCGGAAAACGAGTGAAGTGTGCGAAGCGAATATATCCAGTTCTTCCCGTGTAGCTCCTTCTGTGTCGTACAGAGGAGACTGCAGCGGCGCTGATAAAGGCCGCCCCCGCCCCCGCCCCCGCCGCCGCCGCCGCTTCGACCTGCAGCGCGCTGGGAGAGCGGCATTTGTCAGCGTTGAGCCGCGGCCTCCTGGGAACCTCGCGCGCGATCCGCCCGGCCGCCTGCAAATTTCCTTGAAGAGGAATTTTAATGAGATGCGTGATCTTCTCTTTTTTCTCTCCTTCCGCTTGTTCTTTCCCCTCCGCCGAGCGCGAGGTGCGAAAGAGGAACAAAAAACGGCGCGGAAGCGAGAGGATCTGGGGAAATTGAATGAGAGAGCGGGGAGGGGTCCTGGGTGTCGCTGTCTGCGAAGGAATTCTTTTAATTCGTGTGAGTTACAAGAACTTCTGCGCGTGGCGCTCTGTGGCTTTCTTGTCCGCTCTTTTTTCTCTCTGCCAATCTTCTGAGTTTGGTGAATGAATGCCGACAGGTTTTCAAGAACGAGAGTTCAGTCGGTCAATTTCATGGACGCCATTTCAACTGTGGTGTAAAATAATGTCAACGCGTTCCTGCGTTTTCTCGATAGGACAATTCTCCATATACTAGTATAACATGTTTTGAATAATACTTTCTTATATTTTAGAAATTATTGCATTTCAAACCCGTCATTCAAGTTCTTTTTAAGGTATGAGTTTGGTATGTGTTGGTTTTCGGGCATTTCATTTAATTATACACTATGAAGGAAATTCAACGTCTTAGATAGATAGTGTTATGCCTAGCTTGTAAATTATTTAGAATGCTTTCGTGCTCCCCTTTCATTTGGGGTTGTTCTCGCAATGGCGTGGGGGAGGGGGGGGCGAGCCTGGTGGCGCCAACGGGTGCGGGTGGTGAAGGCGGCGAGCGGCTGAATTAAAGGACTTCCCTCAAGTTTACTTTCCGCGAGGCAGCGGTTGGCCACTTCCTTATCGAGAGGTAGTGGAAGCAACAGATCGACCATTAAGAAAAGTAAACGAGTACATCAACGGAAGCGCACTAACAGGAGAGCATCAACAGGACGTTTTCTCGATAGTACACTTAAGGGAACGTTACAGAATAAAGAGCAACTCAACTGCTTTCCGATATTTAAATGGCAGACTAACGACTAAAGTGAGTTCTGGACCCATTTCTGAAAACTGCATGAACTTTGTTTCGGTTATTACGTAGCAATATAACTTACGTCTTGACAAGGTTCGATCTTGGCCTAACTAGTTGACGAGAAAGTCCTTTGCTACCGAAGGGTATCATTTTAGTTAATGAACTTATTAAACTAGAAAAAGTTCCCAACTTGTGAGTTGGTATTTTTTAATGCTTATTTCTATAGTTTTCCGTTTACTTTTATTTATATTGTTATTTATTTTGAACAAAAGAAAGAAAAATACTTGAAAAACAATTGCGCGGGGAATCATGTACGTCTTTAGTTTAATCGTGTGACATTGCATTGCACTATTCAAGTGGGGTTTAAAAAACATTTGATAAAAGTGAAGTAAGATCGCATTTGCTGCGTTTATGAAACAAGTGTGTAAGCTGGACAATTCTCCGATGTGAATTAAAGGAACTGGCAAAAAATCTGGATAGTATGTAGAGATCCGTTTGTGCGTGTTAATACGTATCTGTGGTATGGTGCCATGAGGGTCAATGTCAAAACTCAAGCTTTACGGAATGGTGCTTTTCTTACACCATTATGTCCAAAGAGTCGTAGGCCAATGTAAAGATAGATTGTGAAATTAGGAGATAGGATCAACTTTGACTTTGGCCTTTCTTGCACTGAAAGAAGAGGCCTTAAGGCAGACATTGACCATACGAACCGAAAATCACTAAAAACTGGCATTGTCCCTTCTCGCTCCAAACCACCGAAATATTTGTGGAAGTTATATGATGGGTGCAGTTGCAATGCTTTAGAGGGAGTACGTGAATAAGGGTAAATGGAAACAAACACAAATGCCTTACACCGTATTCGTGCTCTACTAATTGTTCGATATTAGTAATTTGCCGATGGAGTGTGTAAGGCTGCAAATACGCGGCCGAGCATCTGAGCTGAGTACAAGGCGAAATTATAGTTCCACTGGACACGTGGCGTGACAACGACTTCATCTTCGCACGTGACCAACACTCGGTCGAGTGATTGCGCCTTTTCTGCACGTAACGATAACAAAGGTAGATTCGCAGGTAGTACAATTACAGTAATAGATGCCATATTAGTAATATATGGTTGGTTAAATGTGTTTCCTTCCTCTTTTAATTAAGGATCCTGTAGTGATCGATATTAAACAAGTATGCGTTAACGGAGATGGACAGCTTTTGCATGCATCTGCCTTGTTTGGCCGAGACTATTCGCGCCATTTCTGGCCTCTTTGGTGATGGAATGCGTGTGCACAATAGGTTAGAAATCATTAAATTCCTGTAAAATATACAGTCGTTTCTTACAATAGGTTTACCGTGTATACGTCAATTTATTTGAGTCGCTTTCGAACTGACGCTCAAACATGCGTGAATATCACATAATATGGGTTATTTTTATGAATGAGGTTTGTAATGAATTGATAGAGGTGAATGCACCATAGAAGAGTTAAAGCGTTTTTATAAACATGTAATTTTCCTTATTAATTCAGGATGAAATCATGGGGGAAAATACCTTTATCTTCGAATGGGAGTTTTCATTGTAAAAGTGGCGTTTTAGTGTAGCGGTGAAGTGTAGCGCTGCGTGATTGAGCGCTTTCTGAACGTTGTCGCGGGAGCGCTCTGAGACTCCGATGCGCGTCCGGGGCGCCTCTGGCGTGCACCTGCGAGGAGAGCCACAAGCGCGTGCCGCCTCTGAAACGGCCCCGCCCCCCGCTCCCCCGCCCCCCCCACTCCGCTCCGCGCCCACCGCCCACGCCCCGGGGCGGGATCGATGCTTCTATTTGCAATTCTAGCAGTCACGGGGCTCCTGCTTTTGTTATGTGCTTCCGAGGAGAGTGGCTTCTGGTCTCTGCCCTCCTCCGATTTGGAAGCTTCTTTCCAATTTCCACCACGTTCAGGCGGCTAGAGATTGATTTAAACGTCCTGAGAAGACACATCTACGTCTCGTTCTGAATTATTTACTTGTCTCTGTGGCGAATTACTTCTATTAGGACCTTGTTTCCGGCAACTACGAGCTCAGCAGCAAGTACTGGTAATACGATTCTGGAATGGGCTTTCGCTTTTAGTTCGCAACAGAAGTTAAAAACACATGTAGCATTTCCGCACCTCGATTACAATTTAGTTGCCATAATTGTTGGAAGTAATATGACTCTTTTATTTGGTTTGACTTGCAGAAAGAACAGTAATTTAGATAGCGTAGTGGGTGAAATTAACATCTATGATTTCGATGATGTAAATGTTCCTGATGATGAGAAAATAATCAAGTAATGTTCTGAATTTAAAACCTTTGTTCGTTTATATTTAGATATATTATGAAATAAACTGTCATTTAGTAGTATTTACGTAAAAGTACATGTATAATTGCGGATATTTTATTCGTGACGGAAAAAGTAACGTTTTGAGCACGATGACGCATGGGAATACCACTCTGTTAAATTCACAACCTGCACGTTGCTAAAAATATCTGCTCCGTTGTTGGGTTCTCGCGATCTATTGTCCGTTTTGTGGCGATGCATTGACGGCTTAGAGAGCTGAATGATAACGTTTTAACGACAAACGTCTGTACTTGTATTTATATTAAGTGGCCTGCCAAGGTCATGCACGAGGAAAGTAGAAGGAAGGCAGATTCATTAGTAAGCTGCAACGTCACTGCACGTAGTGATGTTGCATCTCCCTATTGGAGTCTGCCTTTCCCCTCCCTTTTTCGTGCGTGACCTTGACAGGTTACTTTAAAAAAACCTAAGTATAGTAGTAAGTTCCTTAAGACGGAGTTTTACTTGTAATATTTGCTCCTGATTCTCAGGCAATCTTGTATACAGAGGTGATAGGCTCGTTGCATTTTGTTGCAGTCAAGGGGATTTCTTGTACTTGTCAAACGCCTATGCATACAAGTTGCCTGTTCATAGGGATTTTAATGAACATGTTCATTCACATAACTTGATAAGTTCTTACTCCTCTATGTGCTCTAGAATGATTTATCTTTATTCTTGGGCATCTGCGTGAACTTATAAACGTACTATACGTTCAAACGCAATTTCGCAGTCGAGTTTTCTGAATTATCATCGTTGTTGCGTGTTTTCAGCTTTAACTCTTACGTTCATAAGGGCACACATACGGCTATCATCCATGCTAAAATGGATAAAACCCAGGTTTTGTTACGAATTCCAGCCGGTAGAGTACCACACTTCTATGGATAATATCTGTTTCCAATATAGCTTTATAATATTCACCCAATATTGCATCGCTGGTGTATGGCTCAGTGAGCTTTTTTCAGCCTAAAAATATGGCTTCAAAATGTTCACAGGTTCCACTCTATGCATTTGTCACTACACCATTTTTAAGTCAGAATACCTCTTATTGAGACTTGCTACTAGGTCACTGTATTTTGGAAATCCTGAGTCAAGAAAACTCCTTGGAACGTCTTCCACGCTGAATTTATCCAAGAGAGTTTCTTCTTCTCTGCCTTCACCTCGTCTATTACACATCCTCTCGAAACATTAACAGCATCGTTTCGTGTATTACGTTGTGAAAAACCGCGTTTTTATGTGGTTCTGACGTGCTTGCTTCATCACAAGCCTGATGTAAGTCATTAGAAATAGAAATCAGAGGATATTGCTGAACGTGATTTAAGCATCTGCAAGTAATTATACTGTTGATCAATTGTTTGCTTATACTCCTTAGTTTTCTTTGCTAAAATCTTCATTTGGAAACGGTGATGGTCGAAAATATTCTACTTAATGATCATCGATATTTTCAGCCATATCATTATTTTTATCTTCACTGAAGTTGATGTAATTATTTGTTGCACTGTAAAATTGCACTTGGAAAAATTGTAATGGAATGCCCTTGCGTTACCGAACTTCACAGCAAAGTTTAAAAAATTATTGATAAATATACTTCAATGTAAAAAAGTTCTTTAAAAAATGTCTTAGGTTAGCCTTTTTTACAAACATTTATGTAATTCTCACTTGGAAAAATCAGATTTAAGGTAAATGATTGCTTACAGTGCCAAGGTAACGTGCAATATTTCAAATTCGCGAGGAAGCACAAACTCCAAATGTAATAATACCGATCATGATTGATAAGTAATGGAGATATTTCCCAAGAACGGATAAATTATCTTTTCTCCGAAAAATAAATTTGTGTTGCAAATTTCATGAACCCATAATCATAGTTATTTTTGCTCAATTGCCGGAACACGTTACCTGTCAGTATATAGAAAGGCAAAATCATTATGAGTAAAAGTCACAATTAAATCACATGTCAAAGTAAAAGCTCTTAGGACTTCAAAATAAGTTATCCTACAATTAAAGGAGTCTTCAAAATTATAGAATTTTCGAATAATTTGAAAACTACCCACTCAATTGTCACACCGAGAGTACAATGTGAGTTCTTGCCCTCAGTATTGTGGGAGTGTAACTCACTGCAGCTGGATCGAAACCAACTTGTGTTGCATTGCGGTCGATGATGCGTGGCTGTTTCACCTCTAGAGCCTTTCCCATCTTCACACTCACATTGCAACGCAATCGTTCCACGTATTGCTTTATTGCGAATTGATTCCAGGTTTCTACCGGAGATTTCTGAACAGTCATAAAAGTTAGCCCTGGAATATGAAAACAATGTGAAGCATTAAAAAAATTCTGTCAAAATCCAGTGAAACTCAAACTTAGTGAGCAAGCTCTTGATACTAACGAGCGTCTGTGACACCCTTTATATTGTGAAGTCAAACTTGAACGTTTTGGCGAATTTCATTATTTTCTAAAAAAAACACATTCTCTATGATACTTTTTTTCAGGATATACTTTTGTATTCTTTATTATCCAGGTGCATCCTTGTAGTATGATTTTCATTTTATAATATTTAGATCGTGGATTGTTGTACATGATTTTTATTGCCTTTCTTAATTGGTAAAAATTGCGTAAGACAGGAACATAACAATGCTACCGAACCGTAACATACACATAGCAATCATCAACATATATATAGCGTTATTCCTTTAAGCCCGTATTTCTACACCATTCAAAATGGGTTTACGAGCAAATTCTTTCCCACTCTGCTCTTAACAGCCGCCGAAGCCATCACGACGCCGTGATTTTGTAAGTTAGTTGCGACATAACTTTATCTTCCTTTTAAATGTGTGTATCGTATAAAAGAAAATAAAAAAAAATATTGTAGTGGCTTAAAATAGAAATTACGCGGTTGCACTTGCACTGAAATCTCGCTCTTTGATGACCCCGCGAAATTTTACGAGTGAGAGGCGCCCGTTGCGATACTTGCACCTGCTAAAGCAGGAAACTGTGAGAGTTCTTGAAATCCAAGGGCTCAATCTTGCGAGAGAGTTGTTTCTTCATTCAAGGCACTAAGGTGTTCCAGCATCCGCCGAGACTGGCGATGGCGCTAGTTTATCTGACCTTTCCCCGTGCACCGCATTGCAGTTTATAGAGGGCGTGGCGAAACGTGTGACCTCTCGACTTTAGGGTCCGCGACCGAGCGACGCGGAATATAAATTATTAATTATCCAAAATATAGCGGAGTTAAAGGGGCTGAGTGGTTGGCCCCGCGCCACGGGGAGGAGGGGGAGGCTGTTTCGGTAGGCGCGCGGAGGACGTGGCGGTGGCCGCCGCAATCGATACTTCCGGCCTCGGCCCCGCCGCCTCCTGCCGTAAACGGCCCCCCGCCGCGCCCGCGCCCTCGCGTCGCCTCGCCTCGCCGCGCCTTCGCGGCCGCTGACTTCGCGTTCGCCCGTCGCCAAACATCGCGCGCCCGCCCCGCCCCGCCCGTCCCGCGCCGATCCGCCCCACACAGCTCTCCCTCACTCTGCCTCGCGACGTCCACGTCCCGCCTCGTCCCAGTTCGTCCCGACCCGCCAAACGCCCCCGCGCCTACCGACTCGCCAAACATCGCGCGCCCCGCCCCGCTCTGCCCCGCAGCGTCCACGGCCCCGCCGCGTCCCAGTTCGTCCCGCCCCGCCATGCTTCGTTCCGCCTCACCTCGCTCCGCCGCGCACTAGCCAGTTCCCTCCCCGCTCTGCCCGTGCAGCCCAGCCTCATCCAGCCCCGCCCTGCCCTGTACCGGACCATCCTGTCTCTCCCCGCCTGCCATGTCCCACGTCGGTACCCGAGTTCCTCCTCGTTCCGTCCCGCCATGTCCTACTCCGTCCCGATCCATTCCGCTCCGTCCCGGCTCGTTCCGCCCCTTCCAACCCCGTTCCACGCCGCTCTGCCCCGTCCTCTCCACCCGCCCCGTCGGGGGATGCGACGTCGATGTCAATGTTTTCAAAACATCGATGCTCTTGTAGAAACATCGATGTATACACGCCGATGTTTTTTAACATTGATGTTTGTGATATATTGTTTCTGAATGAAATATTCCCATAATCACTGTGTTGTAAAAGTTAAAATATGAAATAATACTGATAGTAACATTCACATGTTGGAAGAAATGGAACGCTGTTTCACCGCCAAACTCTCTCGCCTGAGATGACCTCCATGCCCTTGTATTTCTTCTTTCTGCTTATTCATTTCGCATTTTGAGGTATGGCCATGTGTCTGTCTCCTTCTTCTCGTGCCCATATTTGGCGAATTCATGAACACGAATACACTGAAATTAAATTTTAATGAATTCGTCTAAAAGCATCGATAGTTTTTAGTCGATGTATTTTTAACATCGATGTTTTAATTTTGATCATCGGTGTTTTGTTATCGATGTCGCCGTCACTCTTCGCCGTCACGCCGATGTTCGATGTCGCCGTCGCCGTCACGCCGGCACTAGCCCCGTCACGCTCCCCACCGCCTCTCGACCCGCGCACGTCGCGTAGAAGGCTCGTGCTCTGTCAGTCGCCACGTCGCTCCATGCGGGGGTTTCTCTTACGCCTCCACCTCCCCGAGCGATGCTGCATCATATTGACCCCGTGGCTTTCCATTCTCTTTTCGCTTCCCCCTTTGCGCTCCACCTTGCTTCCGCTTTCTTTCCTTTCCCCTTCCTCGGCGGGAGGTCTGCTTCATCGCGTGCGTCCGCCGGCGTACGCCTTGTGCCCATATCTCGTGCCCCAGGCGCCCCCCTTCGCTCGCACTGGGTCAGCCAATCTCCCGCCCCCACCCGAACCCCTACCGCCAGACGAGCTGACAAGCGCGCATCGGAGGGAAAGACAAAAGAAGTCGGAATGATGAAACATGTAAATGTTATGCTTTTTATGATTTTTTATGTGGAACTTTGTTTCACAATACTTTTGATTTCGTTTTTTCCTTTTTATTTCTTCACCCCCTTTCTTTTAAAGCCTGCCAATTTCGGCATTGAACTAAAAAAAATATTTTCTTGTAATTTGATTACGAAATTAAATCTTATTTAAAATTGCTGTACTTATTTTTGTGGCAGAAAGTGCCAAGCTGTTTTTTTTCGGAAAAATTAATTTTCATTAAAAGATTAATTAATATATTAACGTTTGTTGTCTTGTTTATATTATTGTAATGGTTTTTTGACTTTCATAAAACAGACAGTATTTTTTATAACAATTAATTTTTGTTTACATATGCATTAGCATATCGTAGTATCAAAGAGCATGCAGAGTTGTGGAAACTGACCACTATGTAAAGGACAAAGAACATTGGGGAAGTAACCTCCATGTTGAGTTCAAAAAACAAATGTAATGTTTTTCAAAGTGCTACATTTTAAGCATATAAGCAGTTGCGACTCATTACGACCATGCAAGTTATAGCATCTTAAAAAAAAAAACATGTTTAAAATGTCAGGAACCTCATTTTTCTCTCAGTTGCAGTAAATCTCACGGTTTTCAAGTGAAACTCAGAAATTGGAAATGTTACGGAATTTCTATTCAGTTACTAAAATTTGATAAATTTGTTACCACAAAATGTAGTTCCGGACTTTTAGTAGGATTGATATACTATTATAGCCCCGGTAGGTTTCTCCCTAAAACTATCCCCTCCAAAGGGGCAGCGTCCCTTTATTATATTGCATGGTACTTAATAATGTTGTCAGAGAATCACATTCCAATGCGGAAGAATTCAGCAACTGTCATTCACACGGTCAAAAGCTTGTCAAGAATATGATCAAGCGTTCTTTCGGGAAGATAATGAGTGAAATATTATTGTTTAGTCGATGTCACAAAATCAAGGAATCTTCCTCTAGTTAACTCTTATGTCAGCACAGGCGTCTTTCAAGATTCCTTCGCAAATTGAATTGAGTATGTTGGATGGTTAAGAGACATGAAAAGGCGAATGCACTACGTTTACGGAGGTGGCCCTGATGCTGGGTGTGTGGGTTGTCGCTCCCCTGCTTGTGACGCGCGCTCCCTCCCCCCTCTCTCACCGCCGCCTCCCCCTCGGGCGCAGCAGCTGCTGCACTCCAGATCAACTCGGCTCCGCCCCCCTTTCCCTTCCCCTTCCCCTTCCCGACCCCCCCTCCCCCACCCCCCTTCCCCTGGCGCGCTGTGGATTCCAACACTGCATCGCTGCAACCGAATTCTCTTCCACCCAATGCGTGCATCGAGCGGACCACCTGGGATGCATGATGGGAATGCATATCTCCACCCCCTCTCTCCCACTCCTCTGGAGTATTGAGAGTTCCTTTGGAAACCCGGCGTGTTGAGGTGTGGTTTCAAACATACAGCGAGCTTCTCTTGTGGTTACTAGTGTCAATGCAATGGTGCAGTAAACAGGGAAGTAGTTCTCATTCTTTCGAAACTTCGAGAAACATCGGGTAGGTTTTCTTTTCGCTTTGCTCTACGTATTGTCTTTGACACATAGGAACATTCTATTTATTTACACTGAGAAAGATAATTTGACAACAAACAGTATAATGCAACATTTCCTGTAACGCGCCCTTTCGAAAACTAACATTATGTTGTAAACTCTCTGACAGGAAATACGACTACTTTTTTTCTACATTTATCTACAGAGGATGCTCTTCTCTCCGATACATAATAAAATATTCATGGAAGTTTGCATTTGTCCTGGTAGGTGTAGAGTGTACCTCATTTAATCGTGGGTAATGAGCAATTATTTTGCTAGTAATTTGTCCCAATATAATGCTCATCGTACATTTTTATTATTAATTTGATTCATCACTCTTCCAGAATGTTTTACTCGCGAAATTCTTTGTCGAAATCAGCAAGTGCGTCCTTTAGTTACTGGCGTGTAATTATGATTGCAGTGAAAGCTCTTTAGATCTCGTGAGGTTTCAGCGAGCTAATTGCTTTGGTTAAATAATCGGTGTAGACTTTGGCTGCACAATAATTGCAATTATACCTTGTACTCTGTATTAACTCTTTTTGTACAGTCCACGCGACCACGAATATTTGTGTGTGAGTTTGCTCGCTGTATTTCATTCGACATTACTTCTAATATCCATACAAATGTTATAGGAGATTGATGAAAAGGATTAGTGAAAGCTGCCCTATTCAGTTTGATCCATACTTTGTTCTGTGTGTCATTTTGATGAAGTTTTATTATTATGTTTTCTTTTCTATTATGTGAAATTTCGATATTGATTAAAGCACACGCGATCTTTTGCACCGTTTCCAGGCGACGCAATGCGTTCATTGCTGCCTTGTCGGACTGCTTCCTGAGTTGCTGTGTGTACCCCCTTCCTCCCGCGTTGTGCCCCCCGCCCGCGCGTCGTGTCAACTCTTCCGCCGAGCGCCGCCCTTTGCGGAGAGCAGCGGCTGCATTGTTACCTCCGGCGGTGCGCCGCGCCGCGCCGCGCCGGCCTCTCACGTTCAGCTCCTCAGCTCTCGCGCCTCCCCGAGCTCTGTGCTCCCGCGCCTCCTTGCAGCCGCTCGACCACCCACTATGCTCCCTCCAGTTGAAGGAGATGCGATTGGACCAAAGAACGCGCTCTTGGCATGCACATTATACGAGTAGAAATGTGAAATTGTTTACAATCGAATGTAACACAAAGAAAACTACTGGTGTACTGGTGTATTTGTACTACTGGGGTGATTGCTCCCAAATTTGCTTCGACGAAGAATACAAAAATAGCTTAGTTTGATTAAAACTATTTTTCCAAAAGTCCCTTTTTTTTGGCGTTGTTGATATCCAGTGTTCGTTTGTGTTGTTTTGTATTGTTTTAAATACGCAAGCTTCACCATTGTTAAAATGAAAACATGAAACACGTGAACCGAGAGAAAGCCGGCTCTGAGAGAAAACAAAGAAGCGCTGTGTATTTTACATTCAGTTGCCAAATGTGAGCGAAAGTGAAACGTTGCGAATGATGCACGAGTAGAAGCTGAAACCGGGACCGAGTTCAAACTTATCTTTACGTATAACTGTGGGGAAATATGGTTTATGAAACATGGTTTGTTTTACAATGTGACATTTCATTGAAAGTATGGATATGGTATATAAAAGTTCATCAAAAACTAAGATTTCGGTACAGATATTTAATTTTTTCTTTCGTTTAGGTTTGAGAAGTATATTAGTTCAAATGTGAATTATGTACGCTGTACAAAATATTGTATGTATTCGTATGTAGTACGAAAAGCGCATTTTTTTAAATTAACAAAAGTACCCCTTTATTGATCATAATTCATTTCGGGTAGGGTTGAAAACTATTAGAATTTCTTGGTTCGATTAAGTTTTGAATAAATTCAATATAGATTCCTCATTTCTGAAAATACCCTCATGTAACTTTCTCCTTGTGACATTCTTGAAGACTGAGCTTTTTGTTTAGATTCAGCCTGTTTTAATAATTACAGCGCATGATTTGTACTTCAAAGTTGATTAGCATGAAACAGGAATTCAGTATTGGAGTAAAACGATTTAAACGGCATACAGTCAATCGTAGTTAGTGACGGTCTTTTTCCGCAGTTGCGATTTCAATGTTTTTTGAACGTTCAATGTTTACTCGAGTTTCCTCTTTCCACATTTACAAAAAAAGAGCCAGCTTTCCCTCAATCAACAGTGAATTCAAGTTCATAACCCGTTAACGCCCAGTGTTTTCTTTTTGAGAACGCACAATTCTGATGAACTCAAATTTTGCAATGATATGCAAATATTACTTCTTCAATAGACGTTGACACCCTTAATGAAACATAAAATCAAGTCGCCGTTGATGCCAATTTAACCGAAATCGCAAGAGCATTGTGCGCTCCTTGCCGGAGTGTATTTATGACTTACGTCGCTTCGAATCGTCATCTAAAATCGTGCTGAGCGGCTATATGCCTAAGGTTATGTCAGAGGGCGCGGCTGGTTTAAAGCAAACGGTGATTGGTCTTAACCAGCGCGTACGCTACGTATACAGTTAAGGTGTAACGATTTTGTTACTTAAAAAAGCTCGAATAACCAGGTGTTGGCGCTTTGGAACGGTCTGGTCCGATGGATGCAGGTGTCGTTGCAAGCGCTATCGAGTGAATTGAAAAGAAATCAGGGGAGGCGGATGCGGCTGTGATCGGGACAAAATCTAGATTCCGACTACCCAACATGTTAGAAGAAGTAATTTTCTATGTGTATGGACAAGATTTATCAACTTTTTGGTTATTAGGGCCCGGAAATATCTGTGTTTCCTGCAGAAAATTCGACGTTTTCAGGCGCACTATTACAGTATTTGTTTCATTTTGCTTACTAAGAGCGAAAATGTAAAAACGATGCCTTACGAGATGGTCGGAAAGGGTTGACGTGTCTTTCCTTTGCGCACTGCCTCCAACGCGGCGGCGGGGCGCTGCAAGAACTGCAACCGGATTGAAAAAAAAATCAGCGTATGCGTATGCGGCTGTGATCGAAGTGGCGGGGGGGGGGGGGGCAGAGGACGAGGACGGTCTAACGATGATGCTGCTGTCGGGGGGGGGGGGGGCAGCGTGTGCGGACCCGAATCTCCAATTATCGGCCCTCGACGCCCGTCGCGACAGCGGCGGAGAGCGGCGAGCGAGGAGGGGCGTGGCCCGGGGGCGGGGCGGGGCGGGGCGGGGCCGGGCCGGGCGGGGGCCGGGCGGGGCCGGGCGGGGCCGGGCGGGGCCGGGCGGGGCCGGGCGGGGCGGGGCGAGGCGGGGCGAGGCGGGGGGGGCGGGGCGGGGCGGGGCGGGGCGGGGCGGGGCGGGCCGCGGGATCTACTCCCGGGGAAAATTTATGAGGCGGCGCCCTCGCATCCCCTAATCGCCGGAACGCGAGGGGCTCCTCATCGCGCAGGCCCGCCAACCCCGCGCCGACAAATTTGAGCAGGTGGCGCCGAGAGCAGCTTGATGGCGGGCCCCCGAGCTGGAAGGGGCCAAGCCACGAGGGCGGAGAGGACAGAAAGACGACTACCTCCCTATTGTCTTGCAAATGATGCGTGCAATGTGTCTGAGCCCAATGAAATAGCTTGTAAGTCAACCTTTTGCAGAAAATAACGTACTAAATATACTTCTGCGTTGTCCTATCATCTACACTTGTGTATACTTAGATGAGTTAATTTCCTGACGAAGTGTATTTATGGTAATAGCCTAAATTTTAATAAAACCGTAAACCGTGTTAAAATAACTGGAATGATGTATTTATTTTTTAACAATATTTTGAGATCATGCTCAAAAGAAATAAGTTTAACTCCCTCTTTATTCATCCTAGAACATCCGTTCAATTAGTCGCAGGACGGCAAGATATATTTCTGTCCGGTAAAATTTAATTTTTATAAGTTTTCTGCTTTTTACCATTTTAATATATGCAATGCGATCTCATTTATGTATATTCTTCCACTAGGAGGAATAGAACACTTACAAAATATTCTTTCGTATTGCGCAGTTCGTTCGTCTTCATATGTTAGCAAGAAAAATGAGACCTCTTTTCATATGAATTCTTCAGATTTCATGATTTTTGACGTAGAAAGACGGTCTTGTTTGTATTTGATCTTTAAGTCTAGATAAACTCGAACTTTAGACACTAGAACTTAGAAGTTGCGACTAATGAAATGGAAATGGGAAAAGTATGGGGAGAGTTCTTATATATTGTGAATGAACGGTAATATAATCGCGTGCTTGTTCAGTTTAAAATAGAGTAAATGTCTAGAAATTATTCACGAATATTACTGGAAAATAATTGACACATATTGAGTTGTTCGTTTTATTTCTCATGTTTTGTGAAAGAAGAAAGTCACACGAGATATCCTGCGTATCATCTGTTCCGACTAGCGAGGAAGTATATTATTTTACTTGTGCACGTGTTCTGGTGTCGTCTGGGCCTCCTACAAGTGCTTCCCTCGTATTACGGCCCCTCCGGCGAAGACGGCGTGATCCATCGCTCTTTATCTCATCAAGCGACGTCTTCAAAATCGCATTGGTGCCGGGGGCGAGCGACGGGTCGATCGTTAAGCCGCTAACTTCTCCGCGCTCGCGCTCGCGCTCACGACTGTCTCCGCGCGCGTTGTTCCGCGAGGCCGCTCGAGCGACGGCTGCTCAGTCGCTTTCGGCGCCGTCGCCAGCGCCACTTTGTCTCCCAACTCCGCGCCAACTTCGCCCGTGGCAGCGCCCCCCACCCCCACCCTCCGCCTCCCGCGATCGGCGCGGCTGCAGGCGGATGACGCGACGGTGGCGCTGCCAACGCTCTGGCGGCCTCCCGCGCAATCCGACAAACTTCTCAGATCGTAACATTGTTTTACAGGAAGCGAAGTCGAGATTCGGAGAACATTCGATGTGTACATGCAAAAGTTGCTTGTTTGGATTTTGAATAGCATTCTTCTTGCATATACGTATGTTGCTGTTTCTTTTAATAAAGGCACGTCTCCAGTTTTGTTTATTATTGTGGTGAAATTTAATTTAATTGTATAGCATGTATTTGTCACTTGGGTCGCTTTTGCTCGACTTAATCGGCTAGCTAACGGTGTTCCTAGGTCTGGACCTAGGATAATTTCCACGCCTGGCGGGAGGGACACAGTCATGTGGCGAACATATCGTATTCCTTTCACCGTGTCAAGCAAACTCCGCATGTTTCAGCTGAATTGTTGGTCATACAGCTAGGAACACCGAGACACTGAGACAATTTTTGTCGAAAGATACTTGATTTTTGGCGGAAATCGAAGCTGGGTAAACCTACCATGTTGTAATCGTGTCACCCAAGGGGCTTAATTTAATTGCGTTGAAATTAAATTGTATTTAGGTTAAGGACTGATTTTTCAATGAAGTTTTGCTTGGTAGTTACAGAGACCCTTGAATTTCTTAAAAAAATATTCTAATTATATTCATCTTGATTTCTTGTTTGAGAATTCATGAAACAATGTGTAGTTGTTTCCTGTCTGGAATTACGTTTTTGAATCATACATTTGATATTCAATTTATCTCGTTTTATTGCAATCGTTTGATCTCATGATGCATTTGTATGAATTAATGTGCCGCGAAATATAATTTAATGTGCTACAATTTGAGAAATCCCATCTAGCTAGTATGCATGTCTAATAGCATAATTTTGCGTGAGCGTGAAAGCAAATTATATAGCTCATCAATCGTTCCAAAAAAATTGGTTCATTGACGAGGAGCATTTATTGGTATTATATAAATTTATTCCCGGAAAATGTGGACACATTTTGGGTTGGTCTTCTATTTCTCGTATAAGTATCAACGCCATTTATCTTTCGCGCTTGCTTTCGCGGTTGAGGCCTCCCATGCCTCTTCATTATCTGGCACTAAACATCGCCCGGACGGTTATTGCGCGTGTTCTGCGGTGCCATTCATTTCTGCTGTACTCAGGAGTACCTTCGTATCGCATCAGCCACGTGGCGACCTTCTGTCTCCTGCCTCCCTCTATTTGTGGTTGCTGTCTTCGTAGTTCGTGTCTCTCCGATTGCTCGCCTCGCCGTGTGCGCAACGGTGGCAGATCGAGTAGTCAGGAGAGGAGATCGTTGTAATCCCGATGAGGTAGCGGCCGTGGAGCATGTGATGAGGTGCCGCGGAAGTGTCAGTTTAACACGAACGCCGTGGGTTCAGCAGCGCCCAGACCGCGCCGCGCCGCGTGTGCGGCGCCGGGCGGGTAACATACCTGTCAGGGGCGGCGCGGCGCGGCGCGGCTCCGGCCCAGGACACATGGCCGCGGCGGCTGAGAGGGGAAGCGGCGCGGAGGGAGTGAGCCGTCGGAAGTAGAGTCAAGACCACAGGGGACGAGAGAGAGCAAGGGGGAGGGGGCTTAGAAAAGAGGAGGAGAAGATGGCGGCGGAACGCGTGAAGGGGAGGTGGCGCAGGGCGAGCTAATACCTGCCACGGGCGACACGCTGCGCCGCGTTGCCGCGTCGGGGCCTGTCGGCGTAAATAGCGCCCGCCTCGCGCCGGAACAGGAACCGACTCCTCGGTGCGGGCTACGCTCTTCACTGTCTCTCTCTTGCTCTCTCTTCCTCGCTCTCCCCCCTCTCTCTCCCTATCCCCCCCTCTCTCTCCCTATCCCCCTCTCTCTCCCTATCCCCCTCTCTCTCCCTCTCTCTCCTTCTCTCTCGTCTCTCTCCTCTTTCTCTCTCTCTGTCCCTCTCTCCCCCTCTCTCTCTCTCCCTCTCTCTCTCCCTCTCTCTTTCTTTCTCCCCTCTCTCCCTTCTCTACTCTCACCCTCTCTCTTTTTCTCCTCTCTCTCCCCCATCTGTCTCTCTACCTCTCTCCTTTCTCTCCCACCATCTTTCTCTATCTCTCTCCTTTCTCTCTCTCCTTTCTCTCTCTCCCTCCCTCTCTCTCCCTATCTCCCTCCCCCTCTCTCTCCGTATCTCTCTCCCCCTTCTATCTCTCTCTCCCTATCTCTCTCCCTCCCTCTCTCTCCCCCTTCTATCTCTCTCTCCCCCTTTCTCTATCTCTCTCTCTCGGCGTCCAGTGGCTTGCCGCTGCAAGGCCTGCAACGCGTTTATTTCATTCGAAAGACATGTTCGTGAGACTACCGATATTATTCATTCATTTTCAACGCTGTACTCTAACCCTAATGGTCTGTTCCGTCGATATTTTCTCAAGTTCTGGAACAATTGCTGAATCTTTGAGCCGATGTGCTTATTTTCTGGAATAACACGTGGCTATCAAGTAAAATCTTTCATTTGATATGTTTGATCTTAATTTCATATAGATATCTTAGTTTCATATAGAGAATGAGAGTTTCAATGTAGAGTTCAATTAGATTAAAACTCTCTCATTCTTTTCGCAACTGTATGCTATTCTTTTGATCTCCGAGGTAACTAGCCGGTGCTCACAGTAATTTTATTTCTGTTTCAATTTTACATCTATCCTACATTTTGGTAGCCCAATTCTTACTCTTAGGATATTTGGCTCAGCAATTTATTGATGTATTTCGTTATGTATTTATTTATTTAACGTCAAAAGCAATTAAAAACTGTGTCTGACGTACTACTCTGTGCATGATCTCTTAAATTCTGGGATCTCTACCCTAGAACATGTACAAGTTGAATTCTGAGTACTGATGGAAATTGACAATTCTGCAAAGCATTATTAAGAAAATTCGCTAAAGTGTAATAAAAATTGCAAAGGCATAACCTACTTTTGCAAATGCAAAGGCAAATCAGTTACAGATTTTGGCTAGTATCACTCATGCCCTTCGTGAAGGAATCGATTGCCTTCCGTAAGAACATTGGAAACGATAATTTGATTAACTAAATTATATTTCCTACAGAACTCTAGAAGACCAGTACAGATAGTGATGTTACATTTATGGCCAGATGCAAAACAAGGGGCCATCTCAGCATTTATTCAAGGGATGATGGAAACTGAACGAAAAACCTGACCACAATTCTACTGACATGTTGTTTAGGATTATGTAGCCCAAATGGTAATGCATACATTCAATATCACTGTTAAAATTTACATTACTTTCCTTTTTGAAGCTCGGCATAGTCTCTATTTGTGTAGAAACAGTTAGGCATCAGAAAGGATTTTACTGGACATTTAAACTTGTCTCGAATTTCATTTTTTTACTTTATAATTTTGTTTTATTTTTTATTTATTAAATTATCGAATTGTGTATTAGAGACATTTTCGTCTCAAAGTTATGAGTATAGATGTACATTAATACTTTTTTAGTAAATACTTTTAAACATTCGTAAAAAAATACAACTCTTTTAAAACTACCATTCTTGACAAACGAGTCCCTTAATTTCATATACTTCACTTGACCCACAATTTCAGTAATTTACGAGCAATGCCGTAATTACATGTTTATTACATTCGACTCTCTCAAACCCGGAGTCTCATGAACTTTTACACCTTATATGAGCCTTATCCAACTATGAATTAACACAATTCCAACATCTATATTCTAGAATGTAGCGCAAGAGATTCAGAGTATTCTCTCCTTTGACATATAAAAGAGAGTTATTCTGTGTGTGCGTTAATTTTGTCGCCACACACACTTTTCTGGCGTAACACACTTCGGTCCCTCTGTCGCCGACCTTGACCTACAGCTCACCGACCGTAATGCGTTACTCTTGATGTGAGTCTCTTTGGTTTCTATCCTCTTTTGTTTTTCCACTGTAACATAGTTCGGAATTCGGGTTCTTTAGTCGTCCTGGAGCAAATGTCTGGGGGCGGCGGCTCCGTTTGGACGGCGAGCGTTTTCCTTCCCGTAGTAAAATGGCTCGTTCCGGGCGTCCGACTCAATTTCGCCTCAACCATTTCTCTTCCAGTTCCGTGAACTAAAACGTGGGATAGCAACAACGTGGGATAGCGGCGAATCAAGTCGTCCCCTTCACACGTTGCAGATAATACATTTCCAAAACCGGCTTAGGTGGCGCAGTTCCTCTGACCGGAAGGTCAGGGTTCGAGACCCGACGGTGGAAGGATTTTCGACTCTAGGTAAAGAGATAGGTCCAATTCATCTGCTGCCCTAAGGAAACGTTTAGCGGCTGGCTGCTCTGATCGGTAGTTTTGTGTTTTCCATGATTTTCTTTGTTTCTCCGACCAATACCAGGCGAACGCCGGAGCAGTACCCTAACAAATGGGCCACGGACCGGGCGTAATCTTTCCTTCCCCTTCCTCGTCCTATCCTCACTCCTTACACACACTCACACTCACATGCACTACACTGTCGGGAGCTTAGAGTTGTCCCGGTGGGGCGGTGCCCCGCTGGTGAGAGATACCTGTTTAGGAAAAACGTTGCAAACCGGCATGTAGGTCAGCATCGGATCTCGCCAGTAGGCTTGGGAAGATCGCAGCCACATCTAAAGATAAAACACTCACTATACTTACGAGGCTTATGACAGCAAATATCGTGCCCCAAAATACTAATCATTCAATGTATTCCGGTCTCACGCAGCCTTTCTCCTACTTTTTAGTCATCATTCAAAGTGAACAAACCCTTTTTTCTGCCATTCCGGCTCTTAAAAAAATATCAGTGGGTTTTATAATCGCCTTTTTTAGCATGTCAATGCTATTTAGTATTGCTGTCATACTTGACAAATTATATTGCATAAATTATTGCATTTCATAAAGAGAAAATATATTAAAAACGAGTTACAAATTCTCATTTACGGTGCGATCATTTGACAGCTTCGAACGTTTAGTCAGTTGCACGACTATCGGCGGGGCGAACAATTTTTCATTCTGACGCGCGCCATTTTCTTTATTTTTAGATGAATGCGCGCGCGCGCTTATGCATTCAGTTGTCGGTCGATGCTCTTAAACAGCGCCTCTCACTTTAAAAGCGATAGAGAAGTGAACGGGTGATCAACGTCCTTTGCGTTTTATCCTAAATGAGGAGGCGCTAATGTTGAAATATTGGTGCTTCAGTGTGAAGGCTAGATTGCATCTCAATCTTTGTGAAAAAGGGTATGAGCTCTACGCGTTAGCAATACTAATGAAGGTTTTCAACGAATGAAACTCTACTGAGGTGTGGTTATTGCTGGTTGAAAATGGCTAGTTCAACTATGCAGTGATGGTAATTTTTCTTATCGTAGGGATCCCTTTAGAAATACGGGATATCATATAAATGTAAGTCACGAAAAAGTATTTCGTAAATAATGTTTGATACATATGTGAATTTTGTTTTATATTGTAATTAGAAATTTTTTGTTGAAACTTTTTCATTTATAAGGCAATTAATATGATTGTTTTTATTAAGAAATTAAATATTGACGGACTAATAGTCATGAGATCATTTCATGTGAGTTTATTTCGAGAACCACTTGCAGTTCGCAGTTGGACCTACTATCTTCTTTTCACAGTAAATAGCTTCTTGGATCTAACAGGATCATCTGTATCCTTTTATATTGAAGGTCATACTTAGTTAAAGCACTGCTGCTTTATTCTGAGTTGCGGCTTTGCGAGAGAAGTTTTATGGAGTTCTCAATACTGCAAGGGGGTGAGCGCAATACGGTTCGGGTATCAAGGGAAATTCCTAGCGATGGGCAATAACCATGCAGATGTCGCGAAGACAGCTAATACATCTTAAATTCTTGGCTATCCGGGAGACGCCGCGTCGTTGGCTGAGTGGCCGACGTTTGACGTAACATGTCGCAGGCTTCCTCAGGGCAGTGCCGAATTTATGGAATCGAGCCGCGGAAGCTTACGTGTGCAGCTAACACATCTTGTTTTATAAAGAGATTTTTATAAGAGGAGATTTGGTGGCTTTGATGGCTTCTGCTTAGTTATTAATGACAGCGTAACTGTGGGTTTTGTCCATGCACTCAATTCGTCAATACGTACGTTTAGTTAGCTTATTAGTAAATGGTTCCGTTATCATCTCTTGCAGTGCCATCGCTCTTCATAGTATTCATTTGTTTCCCGACTTGTGGAACTGATCTCGTCTTAGAGTAACTCTCCTCTAGCAACGGAAAACAGTTGCCGTCCTCTACTAGAGCCGTGAAGAGCGTGCGAGGAAAAACGTAAGCATCCCACTTCAGAAACCGCATTCCCAGCTTTCACCACTGGGCCACGTCGGGCAGGACGCCAATTGGCAACTCGGACAGATTACAGGGTTCCGGAAGCACTCGCCGCTTCCGGTGCGGGTGGCGGCGAGAGGGCACGTGCTTCCGGGAGGAGAGAGCGCAGAAGACTGCCGTCGCAGCAGGTGCTGCCTCCTGGTGGCGCGACAGCGCACTGTCACACTTGCGTACTCACAGCGTTGCGCGGTCGGCGAGTGCCAAAGATCTTGCCATTACCTTTAATTAATGATCACTCATTTTGTTGGAACCTTTTTATGTGGTCACACCATTTTTGACACTTTAATTATGTACAAATTAACTCGTTACTCGTCACTCCATCACAATCACCTAACACTCTATTCCAACTGCTGCTTGCGGGCGCCCGCGAGCCACCTCGGGCAGACTGCTATCAACACATGCTACCGGCGCCTGGCGAAATATATTCCCTTGGGGCGCTAGCTGGCCGTGGCCTTGGGCGACAATTAGTCGCTGATGGCCGAAGCAGGGAGCGGTTGGATAGGGGAGCGGAAGGCACACCGGGGGTCATACTCAGAAAGAAATCTGTAAGTTTAACAGGAAAAGGAAAATTCGATTCCATTCAACAACAATGTTGTATGAAATTAATTTTTGACATATTTTTTCTTAACAAGTGAAGCGACATTTGGGGCCATTCCTTGGGCTGTGGCGATGCTCAGAACACTCTTCAATGTCTTATCCTGAAGTTGAGTTTTTTCTTTGTTCTTTGTTATATTTTATTCTTTTAATTGTAGAGAAAATATGCTCCCTACAATGTATTTACCAAACATAGATATAATCTTCGCTGCATTTTATGGAGCTTGGGGAAGACTTTCACTTATAAATTCTGATACCATCGTGACAAATTAAGGGTATTAAAAAATCTAGCCTTTATAATTACGGAGTTCTGTCAATCTACTATTTCCAGCCGCTTCGGCAATATCATGATATCTGGTGTGACAGAAAAAAGTGTTGTGGCTTTCTCGGATAGCCATCGCACTACTCATATTGCTTCCACGAAAAGCAACGCGAAAGTGATAAGAGCGCTTCCCCCTCCGCAATCTCCTCCACTAATGCCCGCGGGCGCTCGTGCCCGCGAAAGGCCGAGTTGGAACAGACTGATTTAACAGAAAAGAACCCCACATGGATTGAATGGTCGTAGTCTGAATTATATCTGAAAGAATACTCTACTGTTCGTTGAAATTCCTATCAAAATGGTTGAGTCCCTTCCGAGATGAACTCGGAGAAGCAGACAGGCTGTGTAAGACGTATATATAACAATAATAAAGCCTTTATATAAAGTAAACTCTCTATGAACATTTCAATAGACCGTTATTTTAAATCGCAGGGAGACGCTTAAATTTTCTTGCCCATCGCTTACCAATGCAATTTGCGCTTTCTGTACCTTCTGTAAAACTTCAATACACTTGCACATCTTACTGTGTAATGCCTTTCGCTGCAGGTGTAGTGCTACTAGCAGCGATTGCCGGCAATTACAAATGCTTCCAGTACAGGATGCAAAAAAGTTGAGTTCGCAGGGAAGCTAAGTTCCCTGGAGGAGCGTGGTGGTGAGCGAGGTTTCAAGTACAGAGACTAAGTCCGATGAAGTAAGAAGTTTAATTGAAAAATAGAGCTGCAGAGCAGCGTGAAGTTGACAGAGCAAAGTTTCTAGGCTGTCTCTCGCATCTCAACGCTAGAGGATCCTTATATGGGAAACAGGGAGATTTTACGAGGCCATTACGCCGCCCCCCGCCAGAACTCGGCATGCCCTGGACGCAATAAATCGACATAACTGTCAGAGGACTTTTGCCCTTTTGAAAGCTCACAAGTGTCCAAGCATCCCTGTTTCCACGCCTGGATCGTGTTAGCGTTGACAGCGGTTCGGGTAGCCTAATCACCCTTGACCGTAGGGAGGGTGCCTGCTCCCGACGCGACCCTAATTTAAGTATGAAGGGTAATATTTCTTTCACGTACAGTTTGAAAGAAATATTCATTGCTCTTCTTAAGCAATGCGTACTTCACATGTACATAGGTGCATTTACCATTACAACTGTGCAAATTAACCCTAGTCTCATGTCTTTGAAGTCGTATGTTTTTATTCACATCACGCGTTTTTAATAGAATTAGCCATTGGTTGAACTGTTTTGCACTATTTTTTGCTCTTTTAAATTGTAACAAAAATCTGTTTTGTCTGTAGGATTTGCTTTTTATTACACAAAACATTAAAAACTATTGGCTTTCCGGACAATTTTTTTCTATGAATTTTAAGATTGCACAATTACGAATGCATTCACAACATATCAGCCTGAATTACAATTCTAATTTCTGAAATTTTTCTATTTTCAATTTTCCGTTTCTAAGATAGCGGAGGGAGGGGTCATTACTGCGTCGTCTCCACCGAGTCATCGAACACAGCTCTGGGAGTGATCGTTGGAGATTGCGCAACCCCTGAGGACGTCCACAAGTTCAGACAAATGTTACGAAATGCACTTCGAAAACGACGGCACATCAGTGCGAAAAATAGTCGCAATGTTGCTGGCCATGAATGCATGCATTCCTTAATACATGTATGTTTTCTTTTAAATATAATGGCGTGACTATAACACTGAAGCAACACCAAAACCATGTTACATACTGAATGTACGGAAAATGTAGAGCCTGGGTTGACATCGGATGTTCTGCAGGTGTATTTTATTTCTGCATTTATCTACCGTTGGCATTTCGTCGCCGTAAGGCGAGATGTGCGACACAAGCAGTGGTTGCGGCGCCCGTGCGGTGGAAGGGAGTCGCTCAGCGCGGAGGCAGCGCATTCTGGCGACAGACGTCTGAGAATCGAAGCGAAGGGGAACGGGGGGCCCTTGGTGACCAGCGTCTTGGGGGTCGACCCCCCCCCCCCTCCCCCTCAGCTCCCATCCACTGCCCCGCCTCCGCTCGTGGATCCGTCCTCCCACTCGCCAATTACCCTTCTCTAAATGCAAATTGTGAAATGTTGTGAAGTTTAAAATCTATTTTGCCGTGACAATTTTACAGTTGTTTCGGCTTGCTTCTTTCGAAATTTCACATCTTACATGTTTTTTTATTCTCTAGATAAGAATGTATCATAACGAGGAATACAGAAAGTTTGTATTGCATAATAATGCAAAAGAATCGATGTTCAGAGTCCGGAATTTGGGGGTTCTTGATATCAAAAAGCTCTTTCTTAACGTCAGTGTGTCTGTCTGACCCTCTTGCTTTCGCCACTTCCATCCACCTTCTTGCTCCGTCCCGACCCTCGTTTAACGTGGTGTCCTCCCTCCTTGCTTCGTGTGTGGCTGTATCTCGCTTATTCGTCGTGTAATATCTTAGCCGCGCGGCGCGCAGCTGGCCGAGCCGAGCCGAGGCGATGCGGCGCGGCGCGGTGGGCACATCCATTAGTGGCGCCCCGAGCTGCCGCTCCGCGGGGACCGGAGCGGGAGGGACGAGGGGGAGGGGGAGGGGGAGGGGGGCGCGTGACGGCCCCGCTGACCCGGGCGCCCGCGATGCCGAGCGTGTCAACGCCCCCATCGAGCGGACGATCCTGTTTGTTCTGGGGGCGACGCGCCCGCGCGCACACACATTTTGGGCGTCAGTTGCTTAATTGACCTCTCTTAACAGGGACCAATTAGTAATAGTAATAATAATAATAATAATAATAATAATAATAATAATGCCGATCCGATGGCACAAATCGTTAAAGCAGAAGTCCAGTGGCTTTCGGACCAAAGGATCGCCAGGTCGAGCCCCGACTCGGGCATGGTTGTATTGTTCTTGCCTCTGTATGTTTGTTTGTTTGTGTGTATGTGTGTGTGTCTGTTTCATCAATTCAACATCATCGCAATTTCGCCCCATCCCCTAGGCCTAACTCCCGTGGAGTGTAGTATTGGAATAAGCGTCAATATACTGATCCCCCAAGTAACGTGCACCTACCCCGATAATCGTGGCTGAGACCTGGTGGGACCCCGATAATCGTGGGTGAGACCTGGTATAGCGAGGCCCCATGACGGCCGATTCGCGAAACAAACAAAATAATAATAATAATAATAATAATAATAATAATATACATGTCATAGTTCAAATAAAAAGTACCATTTCAATGGTCACAGTATATTATTGTCTGTAATTCGTTGTATTGACTTCCCCGCCCCCGATTTCCTCCGATTTCCAACGACACCACGACGATTTTCTAACCGACTCACCTAGTACCTCATTGTTCCTCCGCCCTCTTCACTGACACTACCATCGCTGATATAACCATTTCTCGCACCAGGTTTTTACACTCCAGGTAAACAAACTAAAGAGTGAATACGAAGACGAAATATTCAATAAAATTTTGGTGCAGTTTCTGCGCATTTCGCGACTCACAGGGAACTCTCGTTCTAGCATGCTTCATGATACAGTACGTTGTATCAATACAACTGGAAGTACGTTTTTCAGCCATACATTGCTTTCTCGATATGAAGGCTGCAATATTGGAATTTGACGCGCTGATACGTGAAGGCGTCGCCTACCTTGTTACTCTACTCTCCAGAAAAGATTTCAGGATGGAACCCTATTGGCGACTATTGCGCATTAAATACCCATACCATCCCAAACCATACCCGGTGAGCTACATCCAGGACTGCAACGTTCGATTGCAGGGCGTTTTTTACGTCATGAGTCATACTCAAGACTTCTATGCAAGTAACCTTTAAACCCAGGCTACTTACCCAAATTAGTACAGCCGCCCTTTTTTCGGCTTTTCTAATTCCCTATTGTGAATGTCGGGTTACGCAAAGCTGAATTGGTCGATTGGTGTTTCCGAGAGCGTCAACTTAATGCCATTAGTTCCGAAGTGTAGTGTGCAATGCTGGACAAACCTTTTAGAGTTTAGTGAGAAATATAGTAATTAAAATGATCGTTTGTCATATTTTCGGGGCAGTAAGTCCATTCCTTCATGAAGCTTTTGGCTCTCATTCCTTCTGTGAGGATATGTCAAGGAGCTGGTATGCCTTTGCCAATACTGTTTTTTGATGGAATCGTGTATTTTCTTACCAGTTTTAGCCCCGAAACGCTCAATTTCATATGTATTTAGAATTCATCTTGTATGTGATTTAGGGTAGGGATCCTAAAATTTACGAGAACGTGCACAAATTACACTTCTCACAGTACGCCAAACACAGTTTTGAACTGTTATTGACGTTAAATGAATGACACATTTCAGAGAATAATGTACTTGGGGATTTTAGTTTCTACTTCACGTTTATTGATTATATTTTAATTCTTTCTCTCATTGCTTCGAGGAACGAATTAGCTTCGTCCGCCAAGTTTCTAGAGCCTTTCAGGATAACGGCGTTTTAATTAACGTGAACAAGTGTAATTTCGCTAAAACCACTATCGAATTTTTAGAACACTCCATCTCCGAAGATTGTATATCGTCTCTTGGAAATAATGTCGACATCGTAATTAATTTGCAACCGCCTAAAGTAGATAAGGAACTACGAAAATTGTTAGGTATGCTGAACATTTGCCGACGCTTTCTTCCCAGTTCTGTCTCATTCCGCTGTATATATAATCTACTAAAAGAATTGAAACCCAAAGCCTTATTGGTCTGATGACACGTTATTCACACTTCGCGATAGCCAGTCATCACTCGCTCTCTTCATGTCGTTAGTACCCCTCACTCACACACACACACACACACACACACACACACACACACACACACACACGGAGATGTTCTCTTTACTGACGTACCGTGTACTGACGCCCACTGCAACAAAAGCTTCCTGGCAACTGAAGGCAACCCCCAGGTTTTCTTTACAGATAAAAAAATTACTGATAAAAAAATGTTGATTGATTGATAATTGCTGGCGCGTCAACAGCTAATGTCATTAGTCCCAAAAGGGTAGTGCATGTGCTTTCCAGGGGTGTCCGTGATCTTTCGCCCGCTGGATGGCGATATCCGGCGCCGACCTACCGTCGGTTGGCGGGGTTTCCCCCAACCAGGTATCTCTCGCTAGGAAGGCGCCGCCCCAGCCCCGACGAGCTTCCGACTGCTCTCGCGACATATGGGGTAGTGTAGTGCATATAGTGCAGTGTAGTGCAGTAAGTTTAAGTAGATGAGGATAGTACAAGGAAGGGGAACGAAGGATTGCGCGCGGTCCGTGGCCCGTTTGTTAGGGTACTGCTCCGGCATTCGCCGGCTGTTGATCGGTGAAACGACGGAAAACTACCAATCAGAGCAGCCGGCTGCTAGAATTCCCTTCCAGACAGCGACTGAATTCCACAAAACAATCTATCTAGTGCCGAAAATCCTGCAGCCGTCGGGACTGGAACGTACAACTTCCCGGCCAGAGGCATTGCAGTGACGTCAGTAGAGGCGCTGATGCTTCTCTCGCGATACAAAGATGGTGGCATACGCCTTAGAGAGAACCGTTGGCTGCAGAAGTTCCACTATTCCTATTCCGTCACATCTTGGGAGGCCTTCATTGCTTCGTTCGTGGCACGACTCAAAAGATACGAATTTTGAGTTGATGCACTTTCTAGAATTGCAGTTGTGTTGTCTTTCCAGCAACAACAACCGCATATCTTACTGACTAGTATTCCACCAACCAATGGTGGAAGTGTGAATGCCAGAATGCAGCATTTCGATATAAGTTTAAACTTCAAGCGCATTTATCTCAACATCTGATTTCTTGATTTTTCAGAAAACGCACCAAATTAGTATCTGAGTTGTCCTGCATGCACTTGTGCATTGAAAACAAGGAAATTATGCATTGTACAATAGTTCCATTGTATGAATGCGTGAAGCACGACACGCATTCAATCCACTTCTAATACTTTTCAGTGTGGTGCATGACATGAGACATGAGATTGCGTTGTGCGTAGCTCTGAGGCAATTGGTTGTGTTAAGTGTGACGCTGAGGCAAGGGGTTGCGTTGTACATAGCTCTGGACCAACTGGAAACAATCGTATTTTCTTTTCTCAAAGATGTCGCTTCATCAGAATATCAAAATGATGCCCTTATCGGATTATTTATAGATCTAGATAAATGACGTCATTGGTCACAATAATTTACACGCCATTGATCACAATAATGTACTTTCAAAATTACCTTCGCGTGGATTTCGTGGTATTGCTGTAGATTGGTAATGCTCATACAGTAGACTACGATCTCAGAGAGTGGAAATATCGTACTGGAATGATGGGACATTATTTACTTACCATTCCGATGCATTGCGAATTGCATATGGGGATCTGCAGGATCCAATTTTAGACCCTTTTCTCTTATTATTATGTGTAAAAGATATGCCCTTGGCGATACATAATGGAAAAATAGATATTTTCTTGAGGATACGATTATTCTTGACATTAAAGAAACAAGAGCTACTAATTAATATGTTTATGAGATAGAACAGACATCGCAGAGCTCAAGACACCGCGTACATATTGCATTTCTCTGCATGCTATGTCACACAGTTTTTAACTGTTTTTAACTGACGTTAAATAAACAAATGGTTGTGTTGTGTGTGTGTTACAGAGGCGGCCGGGGCTGCGGGCGCTGCAGAGGACGCGGCCGCCGCCCCCGCTCCCGCCCCCGCCGCCCAGCCGCCGCCCTCGCCGTCCCCGGAGCCGTCCCCGGCGCCCTCGCCCGCGCCCGCGCCCACTAGCCGTCCCGCCCAGCCTGGGGAGCTCGTCGCCAGCTTCGACAAGTCCGTCCTCCAGGTGAGCAAGGAATCTAATCATTCTAATGGAATCTTCCACTTGGTATTTATTGCTCGTAGACGTGTGGCAATTACTTCTCATACGATTTTTCATCAGTCTCTCTATCTGTTCAGACATTTATGACGAATGAGAATCATTGTTCCTTATAAAAATCTCGGTCCCGTTGTCTCAGCTAAATTGTTACTTCATTTAGTTCTCAATCGGATGCTTATCAAGTGACACCTACACCTTAAATTTTTTGTTCAAACATGCATTCACGGTAGTCACCACACAGGGCACCCTGACAGTTTTGGGCAACATCTTACTACTCGGGCATTACTCTCAATGATTACCGTCGCTTTGCTTTTGAAAAAAAAAAAAATCTTGGAGGGTGCAGGTTTCACTGAGATGAGGTTGTAAAACTTGAAGCAAACGAGAAACTTCCACTTGAGAACACTATGAGGCAATCTAACGTTTATGAGATAGTCTTAAGGAATCTCATTTGAAGTAGTGGGATGAGTGCCCGAACTGTGTAGAAACCTCAGTTGAAGAATAGAGAATAATTACACTCTACCAAGTGATGATATTTGCATTTTACTTTCTTCCATATCACATCCATCACACATAAAGCCAAGCAATGTTGCAGCGAAAAACCCCAATTTTTGCCAGAAAATTTCTTATTTTAGGACCCTAATACCGAAGATGGATAATTCTTGTTCCTGTGTATTAAATTATCTCCTTTAACCTTCTGTGTAGCCAGAATCCTGATTTTGTGAGTCCTTGACCCAGGAAATTTGTTTTAGGCAAAACGCCGTGTCTGCCTGGGAATAACACGAAACACCCACCGGCTAAACCGTTAGTACAATTTTAAATGGAATTTGTACTCCCTGATCAATCTGGCTGGTGTAGCGGCCCCTTGTATTTGAGACGAATATTTTTAATTTTGAATGATACTTTAAATGGATCCTTAAGGACATCTTCAATTTTTACTTTCTCGCTACCGCCTACACAGTAGAAAGTCATGTAATGCTGCGACTTTTTGATAGAAAACTTATATTACTGCGCCGTGGTAACGAAAAAATTCATAAATCCAGTTTCTAAATTTAGAAAAAAATCTTCCAACATATGGTGTAGCCAAAATCCATGTTTTGTGGGTTATTGATAGCGAAAACTCGATGACGGTAAAACCTGTATGTCTATCCGTTCGTTTGTGAACAACGATAGCGGCTAAACTGCTCAGCCGATTTTCTTCAAAATTGATATTCGCCAATCGATCTGGCTGATGTCGCGGCCCCTTGAATTTGAAACCGAAATTTAAATTTTAGAAGGTCGCGTGCAATATTTTAAAAAAATGGCTCAATGATTTTGGATTAAATTTTGTTGTTGGATAGTGTGAAGGACATTTAAGAGAATGGTGCATGTATGCATGTGTTCAGTTCGCCACTGAATTGGGACAAGTCCAGGTCTCGAACTCTTGTGAAACCCTTACGGTTATTTTCTCAATGAAACTATTCGACAAGGTCACCAAAAAAGGTGAGGTACGACCAAAGACTCTCCCACATGTACCTTCTGGAAGCCGTAAAAAGTGTAAAAGCTTGTTTTTTTGGGGGGGGGGTGCCTAATGGTTTTTTATTGATAACCTTTAAAGAAATGAAAACTAGATTATGTAACTGTTTTAAGGAGATATGTTGTGGATGTATTAACAGAAATTGCCATTCTTTCAAGAACAATCGTTGAATTCCGATGGTTATTATCACTATTTGCTTTCTCTTTTGGGAAATCTTTTTTATTTTCGTTACATCCCCTCTGTTATCGCCTTTCGTTTCCTCGCCGCTTCGGGGCCTGTCCTATGTGAAGGCTCCCCGCGTGGGCCGAGTTTCGCCGCTTCCCCGCCGCGCGGCGCCCTTGGCCGCGCCCCAGGCCCCGACCTTGCTCTGGCCACGGCCTCGCCCGCGCCCTTGCTTCCTTGCGGCCCCGATTGTGCCCTCGTTTAAACAAGCAACCTGTCCTCGGCCGACTTCCCATTTGCACCCGTCCTCACTTTGGCTCTTTGTCAGGTTATCGGCCTGCTTCTCGATTGTTTTCTCGCTACTCTTTATTTATGTGTAGCACCGAACTCTTTGCAACTGCTTGGTTAGCAATTTATATAGATTGTTGCTATTAAATGAACAGGCAATGATTTTGAACATTGTTAGTACTAAGGATCAATTATCAGTGTTGATTTTAAGATACTTGAAGTAATTGTGTTGATTTTAAGATGCTTGAGGAACGGTTGTTATTTTAGGTTGTTCTTAAAGACTCATTTATTAGTCGTTCGGAATTCACCGATAGCCTTCACGTTTGAGACCCACTCTCTTGAATTCATGGCGCTGCATATGTACAATTGTTTTTTTTTTGGGGGGGGGTGAATCATGAAATGATTAGAAAGCTTAAAATTTCCACCTTCTATCTATTCAAAAAGCTTGAAATGAGCTTCTTGTTTTTAGGGTCATTTAATTCAGTTGGAACCAAGATTCAAAGCATTAACTAGCGCTACGGTAGCACTCTCTTCACGAACTCTATCGCGGCAATCGAGTTTGAGCAAGTAGGGCACACTGATAAGGGAGTGACTGATAGCCCTCAATTTTTTAGTGACAACCATCGAGCGATAATCTCTATTCCTTCCAAACCTCGCCGGTGTTAATAAGTGCATAGTTGAAACAAATCACCTCTTGTTGTTGAGTTTCTCTTGTTGTGGTTTACAAGGAACATTAGTAAGTATATCTGCGTTCTATAAAATTTGTAACGAAATACCGCCTGTCACCAAGCCAAAATGTAAGGTCAAATTAACTCCCATGATTAGACTCGCGTTCATAAAATTCAGCGAAGAACCACCAACACATTACAACACGATCAGAAAGCTGATATCTGAGAAGACAAGAGTTTGAACGATAACGCACATACGAAAGTAAGTCCATATAATTAGCAGTAGACAGTGAGGCAGCAAGGGTTACTGGCTGGAGAAGATCGAATCGCTTCTTTTCTAATCGCGTTCTCGATGCAGAGCTTTTTCATGGGTACAGCCTCGTAGTGCATGAGAATATGCAGCATTTGACAACCTTTTTCACCACTTTTCCCTTCCTTTGTTTTACTGCTTCGATCTTCCTTTCCGTTTGTATGGATTTTGCGAAGGCTTCGCAGTGGCCGCTCCGTGCTTAGTCCGGGCCTGCTTTGATCGTCTTGAAGCCTTCGTTCTCCTAAATTTTCCTTCCTTAGAACTCAGTGCTCTCTTCTACGCCCTCCACGTTATTCGAGAAGTGATTGCCTTGGTTTACTTCTTTGTGTTTCTTTTGCCTCCGTTATCACTCTTCGTTTGCCGCGTTTCTTCGCCAGCGCAATTTTCTTTGTCGTCTCATGGTCTTTTTCACTTATGGCGGATACTTAAGCATGCAAACGACTTCTATTTTCCGCGCGGCGCGGAAATGGGCCAGATGTGACTAATGCGTCCCATGGTCTCCGCGTGGGGGCGGGGGCGGGGGCGTGCGCTGGCGTGCGGCCAGGGCGGCGAGACGCGGTGCGTGCCCCGCCGCTCCCGAGGGGGGGGGGCGCTTTCCTCTGCAACCGGCTCAAGACGAACAAACTATAAGTTGGGCTGCTCGAACTAGTCTCGCTTTTTGTGTTTATCCCTTGGGATGGCGTTTTTCTTTTCCTTAAAACTGGATTATTTCCTTGCGAGATCCGTTCTGCGTGTAGCTGAATTAGAGCAGACGAAATTAGGTTCTATAACATTGTACTCTTTGTGTAATATTAGCATATTGTCAGGATCATTCTAGTATTAACAGACTTCGGAGTGTCAATGAACTTTAATAGATATATCCGATTAAGGGATCTTTTAGCAATCTCCAAATACAAAGTAATATTAAATTCCATTTCTCAAATTGGTCGACCTCTATTATTATTACCAGAAATTAAAGAGAAGGTATTGTAATGCTGCAGCTGAAATCGGCTATTTTGCGATAGAAAAAAACTCGTTGCGGAGCTTTGAAAACGAAACATTGAATAAATCTTGTTCCTATGTGGAGTAAATTACTTCCCCTAACACTTTGTGTGGTAACAACACACCGGAGGTTTGCGGTTCCTTGATACCAAAGAATCGATTGATAGAAGAACGTATGTCTGCTCGAGCGCCCATGTGTACACAACGCTCACACCAAAACCGTTCAGAGGGTTTTCTCCAAAATTGTTATGCCCAGACAACCTGAACTTGAACGGATGCTACCGGGACTGGAGGGGAATTCTAGCGGCCGGCTGCTCTGATCGGCAGTTTTCCGTGGTTTCTCCGATCAACATCAGGCAAATACTGAAGGAGTAGCCTAACAAACGTGCCACGGACCGCGCGCGATATTTCATTCCTCTTCCTTGGGCTATTCTCACAACTTACTCTTACTTGCACTGTACTACCACACATGTCGGTAGATCAGTGAAAAGCTTAGAGCTTATCCCGGCTGGAACTGTGCTCCGCTATTGGGAGATACCTGGTTGAGGGACACCTCGCATGTCGACGTGTAGGTCGGCGGCTGATCTTGCCATCTAGCGGGAGATCACCTCCAACACACACGATAAAACATGCACTACACTTACGTGACTTACAGTAGGCTTACCTTACAGTAGGCGCTCCCGGAATTACTAACGAGTCAATCAATTTACCTAAAGACTGTCGTAAGCCAGGTATCTAGTGATATTCCACCAATCTGGATTAGCTTCTGTGACTCATACTTTTAAATCTCGCGCCAGTTGCTCTGATCGCAGCGGTTCCGAACTGAAGAAACCCAATTACCTCGCCCGCGACGTTGACATGCTTGGCGTGAGCCATTGTCCCACGCCTCCGTCGGAATCCAGCTCTGTGCTCACTTGCTCTGTCCGACGAACACCCGGTCCGGGCAGACACAGGACCGGAGTGGAGTCGGCGCTGCGTGGAGCGGAAGGGACGGGTGGAGGAGGAGGGTTGGGGGACGAAGGGAGGGAGCGCTTCATCAGAGCAAGAGGCCGCGCAGCTTCTATCCCGCCCCCGTCACCGCCGGCTCATATCCGGCCCATTTCCGGACTTTTCACAAGTCGCCGCGGGCGCCGCTTCATCTCGTCCTCGACGCAGTCCCCCCCCCCCGCCTCGCCCCACCTCACCTCCCCCCCGCCTCATCCCACCTCAACCGCCTCACCCCGCTTCGCCCCGCCCCGCCCCGCTTCGTCTCGCCTCGCTTCGCCTCGCCTCGCCTCGCCTCGCCTCGCCCTTCCTGCCCCGCCTTGTCCGTCCCGCCTCACTCCCTTCCGCCCCGCACCACCCCGCCTCGCTCTGCCCCGCCTCGCTCTGCCCCGCCTCGCTCTGCCCCGTCCCGCTCTGCCCCGCCCCGCCTCGCTCCTTTCTGTGGCCCCGCGGAGATGTGCCGTCTCGCGCCCCTTTTCTCCTCCCTGTCCTTGGCCTCAACGACGCGCTCCACCCCGCGGCGCCGCTTTGAATCCACCTCGTTCGTTTGCACCTGGCGCGCTTTGAAGCCTAGGAGATCATTGCCGCTCGACAGAACTCCTTTATCCCCTCCGCACTGCCATTGTTCTACAGTTGCCTTCCATTTTTCTTAGTATAACATTCTCTCTGTCTCTCTCCTGCCCTTCTCTCTGTCCTTTCTGTGTCTGTCTCCTCCCTCCCTCCCTCTCTCTCTCCCTCTCCCTCTCCCCCCCTCTCTCGTGCGCGCCTAGTCCTTGGGTCAGTCAAGCATTTCATGAATCCTAGCACTTTCCGCGATTGCCTTTATATTGTCCATAAATACTATTAAATTCTCTTCCGTTTGGGACATTCTCCATTGCTACTACTCTGCATTAAAACGTTTTTAACAATTCTGATCGTCATTCTTTGTAAGTACTCGCAATCCCGCTTATTTCTGCTGCGAAAAATTTTCCGCGAAGTGTCGAAACTTCTACTTTTATCGATTACCTGACCGGCGCTTAAGTTTGCTTGTAGGTACTTCTATGTACAACGAATCAATTAATTGTTCAGTGGCGAGAAGGGAACCATCCTGATCTAAATGCAATTTTCATCATTTAGAGAAAAGTAGGAAAACGCGTTTGTATTTGGTTTAAGGGAACGGGAGAAGGGAAGTGGGAGATTGAGAAGCTCCTGCAGAAGATGGTGGTTTTGCGCTTGGATCACTGTTACATGAAAATTATAGTTTCTCCCATGCGAAATGTTCAAAAAAGGACAAAATGATACTTGGATATGTATGGTTCTAGTGTTCCCGAGTCTTAATGACTTAAAGAAAAATACGAAGAATAACGTTCCACAGTGGGTGCAGTTGTCTATGTGTGATTTGCGTGACAAATTCCATGATAAATGAATGTTTGGAATGTTGAGGTGGGGCGCCCGTGTGTTGCAGATCCGCGACTGGCTGGCGCTGGAAGAGGCCATGCTGCGCCAACAGAGCGTGGTGGTGGGCGACGTCGCGGACATCCTGTCGCTGCTCGACAAGCAGAAGGTGAGTGGCTGCTCCCCCCCCCTTCCCCCGCCACAGCGGCACTCGCTCGCCTCTGTGCACACGGACCGCTGTACATTTCACAGAATCAAGAACTAACTTTTTAGGTCGGACTCCACCCATCTCTTACAAGTAGAAACAAGTAGAAACATCTTATGTTAATAATTGTTAGCGGTTTAGATTTTTCAAGCAAGACAGTCATAAATATGATAAATTTACAGTAGTTAATATATATATATATATATATATATATATATATATATATATATATATATATATATATATATAATCCATTTCTTTTGAGGTAGTCTCTAGCCTAGCGGGTTGACACTTAAAATTTTTTTGGGAAAAAAAATGTGAATGTTACACGCACATCGCCTTCAACTGCTGCTTCAGTAACATTTCTAAGTGAAAGAGAGTAAATATTGTAGGTAGGACTGTAAAATTTCCTGAACCCTGCCACGCGTGATTGGCGGCCTGCGTAGAACGTTGTGACCCAGTTGTCGATGGCGCGGTGCGCGTTGCGTATCAAGTGGCGATCGCCGGCCTCCCCTCGGGCCCCATCTCGCCGCGCACCTGGCGGCAGAGGGCGCAGGTGGTGCTGTGCGTGGCGGGGCGGAGTGGGGCGGGGCGGGGCGGGTGCTGGAGCAGGCGCCCGTCCCTCCCTCCATCCCTTCGCCCCCGCGGAAGTTCTGCCGTCGGCCCAGCGACAAATCGGCCGTCTCGCGGCCGGTCGATAGCCTCCCCTCCCCTCCCCTCCCTGGACCCTCGCCCCTGCTCCCCGCCCCGCCCCGCCCCACTGATTATCCAGCACGTGCCGTTAGTGGGAGGCGGCTGCGGGAGACGGCCCAGTGGGGCAGGGCCGGGAGCACGGAGCTGCGGGGATGGCGTGGCGTGGGGCGGGGTGGGGGAGGGGAGGTGGAGGAGGGCGGGGAAGGGAGCAGCATTCACCACTCTCAGATGAAATTCAGAGAATGCTGCGTTGTATGCGCTTCGCTTTTCTCGCTCTCGCGATGTGTTCCTCTCGTGCTCTCTGTTTCGTGGAAATGGAGTGCCGTTCTAACTCTATCCTACAAGAAGCTATGGAGGGCACTATCAACGTTTCATTTGCCCTGTTTTTGCTTACCTTATTTGTTTTCATTTTGTCTGTCGGTGAATTGCGCCCAGAGCTAGCAATCCTGTCTCTGTAGCAATTCTGGCCGGGAGATCCCAGGATTCAAGCCCGAATAGAGGCGAATTTTAATCTTTTGCGTTTTCGAAAATTCATAGAATTATACGAAAATTGAGCATGCGCTATTTTTATAATCATATTCTTTTCTACCGAGTAAAAAAAAATCCAGAAATTTGGAACAATTTTCAGGAATTTGGAACAAAAATCATATCGTCCCTGACGTTTTATCCTCAGAAACTAAAATATCCGTTTCTAATTCAAGGGGCCGCGGCATCTGCCTGATCAAAGGTGGCATGTCATGTTTGGTGTAAGTCGTGTGTATGCTTTACCTTTAATCGCTGTTGAGAGACCGGCTATCGGACAGACTGACAGATAGACGTTTTGTCGTAAATCAATATTTGGTTTTAAGGACAAATTGAACTTCTGACTACAGATCTTGTTGGAGGAAGCAACTTGTTACATATTACAACGAGTATTATCTACTTTTTCAGTATCAGTAATCTTCATCACGAATTTGTATGCAAAAAATCGCCGTTTTTAGCTGTAGCTTTACATAACTTCTTCTATACTACGTATGTAGTATGCGAGAAAGTAAAAATAGAAACGATTAGAGGACCTCTTTAGAGGGTAAGTTCAAGAACTGAGTGAGAACACCTTACCTGTTTTTTGGGAAACGAAGGTTGCGAGGTGTCCTCCGTAAGTGATGGGTTTTTCAACATTTGATTGGGGCATGGCGGGATTCCCATGCCAAGTATTGCAAATGAACCATTGTCACATTTATAATCTTGCCTGTATTCACTCATAATGTCATCCCCTCATCGTGTAATGGAAGGCAACGGCTAACCACAACTGTGATCAGCTGCCTGGGAAAGGGGAGGGCATAAAGGCTTACGTTTTCCCTCTCCATGGTCGGGGACTCGTTACATTCATCACTGAGAGGATTCGTGATGAATTAGTGGCACCTTGGTTTTTATTCGATTTTTGACGCTCACTAATAGTTGGAATTGGTATGAAATCTTTGAGAAACGTGATTTTTTAACCCACATACCACAATATCGACGACATATCCATATTTTACGTTTCTTCGTCCCATTACATTTTCACACTAGCCTAAGTTTAACAGTAAATGTTTAGTTGTTTGTGATGAAATGCTGTTGGTAATTATGCAATCACTGTACCGCAATCACTGTACCGCAATCACTGTACCGAATGGTTCTGCGTGACGCGATCATCAAAGAGCACTGGAAACACGACTGGCGAAACACACCATCAAAGTACGTCGGCATTCATCCCCTTTCATTTGAATTCGCATGTGCAGTGTGCTTTTGTGTTTAACGCACCTGTTGGTTTTTAAGGTCTAATAACATCCTAATGGGGCGTAAAAATGAAATGGGACTCTGAAAAGTGACTTTGAAATAGGAAAGAGGCTTAGCGTGATAATGGACGCTGCAGTTGAGCGGTTTAGGGGATACACTGAACACCAGCCACCTCTCCGTTTTTTTCGATTTCTCTTTCACCGAAGCATGTGGCAACCTCTTTAGGTACCAGCTCTTTAAGTACGTTTGTAAACATTCGGAGAGAGTGATCGTCTTTCGAGTTACTTTGTTTGAAAAAGTCTCTACAATAATTTCAAATAAATATTACAAAAATCTAATGAATTAAAAATAGCTATTATAAGTGTATGAGAGGTCGATTAAATTGAAAATGATATTTATGGACCTAAACAGTATTTATTTTTCGTAATAGTAATACCAAATACCAATAGGCTACCAAAAATTTAATTGCTATGAAATTGGTATGAATATTCTGGGAATATGTTATTATATACTGGCATTGTTAAATTACTTCGAAGTGATAATTGCAACGAACGGTTCATCTCCCGCGCTGCCAACGTTTCCATTAAAATACCCATATGAATATGATAGTGAAGGAAAATTAATATTGTGAATGGAATCTATTAATTGAAAAAAACTTCTTAGTTAAAAGATACATCATAGAAGACACTATTTTAAATACTGTTTGTGGCGCTCTCTTTCTTTTCTGAAATTTTCGAGGTATGATAAAAAATACGGTGAATGGATTTTTATAACATCAACTGCTGATGGTACACCCATTTGATCGAATCTGAACTCTATGCTGATCCGTTAATATTGGCAGTGTCAAGTTCGAACAAATTCTGACTATCAGTGAGGTTCCAGAGCCGTGAGAGTGAGTGTGTCACTCATCATGGATTTTGAACGATGCATTAACATGAAGTTTTGTTTGAAGTTGCAAAAAGGCGCCGAAGAAACTTATGCAATGTTAAAATCGGCGAGTGGTAATAATAAAGCAACTCTGAAATGGTAACTGAAGTTTATAAAGTGGTATGAGTAATTTAAAAACGGGAATGCGTAGGTTGAAGACTAGCGCCAGCCCAGACGTCGTTCGTCCTCAAAACATGAAAAAGTACAAAAAGTGGCAAAACGTGTTCGTTCAAACGGGCGAATGACTATTCGAGAGCTTACCGAAAACCTGAATATATCGCACGGGACCGTGCAGAGAATTTTAACCAACAATTTGCATGTGAGACGGCCAGAACAATGGGCCAACGGCTTCCGTCTTCAGCGCCACAACGCGCCGGGCCACGCGTCTCTTTTGATTCGCGAGGTTTTGGCTGAAAAAAAATGTCCCTGTCTGTCAGCATCAGTCTTCATCACCAGATTTTACTCTATGCGATTTGTGGCTCTTCCAAAAAATAAAAAGCGTTTTGAAAGGAAAACATTTTGACACCATTACCGACATTGAGAAGCCCATGACGCAGCAGCTGAAAGCTCTTCCGAACGATGTCTTCCAGAAAAGCTTTCAGTCCCGGATTCAACGTTGGGACAGGTGCATCGCTAGTCAAGGACCATATTGAAGAAAACAATTCAAATTCTATTTATGTTCATTACTTTGTTTGTAATAAAATTATTCATTGTATTTTTTTGATCACACATCATAGTTAGGTTATTTATTATCCATCGTTAATGTTGCCTCGCAATAGGTCTGGGTTTTATTGTGTCGTTGCTCTTGTGTAAGTCGGTTCGTTTGGCCGCACACAACTTTTGATAGCTCGAACGATTGATGATTCCGGGTTTCAATTTTTGAGGTAATTGGTCCCGTAAGTGCAGTGCATGCTTTAATAGAGGGAGGAATCAGTGAGAAGCCGAAGGAAAGATCTCGTTCAGTCCGTGACGCGGTTGTTAGAGTGGCTGGGAAATGTTTGTTAGATACGTTGGGAGAGCAATTAGTGGGAACTGCGAGGAACATCGATAATTTTTCATCAGACAAGAGTGTTCTGGAAAAGAAAAGATGCACAATCGACAAGGATTGTTACATTGGAGAAAGAATCAACGAGTATTGAAGAGATTGTCATGGTTACCTCTGTCCAGACAAAGTGAATTGTTTCGTTACGAATTTCGTCCTTTTTTTCTGTGTGCTAGACCGCAGAAAGGCTGCCTGGCGTACTCTGAATCAAACCTTGAATGCGTTCAACACTTTTTACTAACTTTTCTGCACGTCGCCTGTGATGACAATGCGAGCTCATGGCGTCTAAAATGGAATTAGTTGGATTCTAAGAATTTCGACCATGTCCACCACATGTTTTCGCACGAGGACCTGCCCAGGAGCTAATGCTATCGTTCGGTGACGTTCCGAACTAACAGGAAGCAGTTGACCGTCTACGTCAAGGAACTTTGTACGAAAGAAGTGAGTATTTGGTCAAGTGGGAAGAAATTTGCGCGTTTTTTTGATGAAATAAGGCCGTCTCCTAGACGGGAAGTTTGAAATGTTTGGAAGTTTGAATCTTTACCTCCAAAATGCCTTCAAGGAGCAGCAAACTGTATTATTCGAAACGTGGCGCCAAATTTGAAACAACTTGGCGGTCAATGCGCCAACAGTACTGTTCCGGCGTTCGCCTGGTGTTGATAGGAGAAGCCACGGAAAACTAACGAGGAGAGCAGCCGTCCGCTAAACGTCTCTTCCAGGCAGCAGGTGAATTGGTCGTGAGTGGAGCTGCCGCTGAGAGGCGCTGCAGTGGCATCAGTTGACGCCGTCAGCCACCTCAGCCGCTCCGCGCCCCTTTTGCCGCTGCGCTGCGCTCCGCTCCCTCGCGCGGGGCCGCCGCCGCCGCCGCCGCCGCCGCCGCCGCCGCCGCCGCCGCCGCCGCCGCCGCCGCCGCCGCCGCCGTGCGCCAGGGAGATCGAATGCGCCGCAATTACCCACGCGCCGCGCCGCGCCGCGCCGCGCCACGCCGCCCCCGCTATTCGTTGCAGCTGCGGGGAGCGAAGGGCGCTCCCGAGAGCACGTGGGGGAGGCGCAGGGCCGGGGAACGCTACGGACCGGAGAGGAAAGTTCTCACTTGGAGCGAGTCGTACGGTGGTTTACTGCCTAAGGGACGTTTGAAGGTTAATGAACCTTGATCTTATCAAAGATAACAATTTTGACCATTTGTTTTCTTTCGATCGATTTTTTGTGAAAAAGAGGGACAACAGGTTCTTTAGAAGTGAAATTGTAAAGCTTGAGGGAAAGGATCTATAAGAGCTCAAATAATATCTAAAACATGTTTAATTATGCGTTTAAAATGTATATTTATTCACTGGTGTCCACGTTGTCAGCGAAGTATAAAAAATAATGTAATGGGTTTGTAATAGTTAAATATGATACCTACATTCTGAATCAGGATGGATGTATCTACAAAATATTGCGTCTGTATTGTTCCAAATCTTGTAGTCGAGACTATTATGTCATCTTATAGTATGTATCATCTTAAATTTTCATTAATCGCTTTAAAAAATAATCAGCGGTTGTAGTTCTGGCTTGATAGAAGTTTCTATTAAAATCTTCTCTCAATGTAATGGAGAAGTCCTCCCAATTTTTATCATGAGACACTGTGGAATACTTGAAAGAAAAATTCAATGGCAAGAAAAGTCATTAGTATCAGAGATTGTCTTGATTGGTTGACTCACATTCCACAATACTTCTTCCTGTATATGCTTTACCCACTCTCTGATATCGTATTCAAAAACAAAGCCTTGAAATCCACTTGAAATCCACAACAGCTACGAAAGTAAATGTATCAACAGAAACATCTGAGACGGGAACTCCTCCAGCTCTTACGTAGATGTGATTCATTTGACTATGCAATCAAGGTTAAGTACACACTTCGTTTCTTATTCTTTGTTTAAGTCTGAGAAATAACCACTTCATCAATTAACTCTCTTGGATTGAAGTTTGTTGGGTGTGTTGCTTGCCACGTTTCGCGTCGCGGCTTCGCTGCAACATCGGAGCTAAAACTGAAAGATAACGCGATTTCGACGCATTGTACTTTCTCTGCTGGAATGGGAGATATCGAACTGCCGTGTTCGCCGTTGCCTTGATGGATTTCCGCCGTCTCCGGTACGAAATTTACCTGCAAAATAAGTCCTCTGATTCTTCTCTCAGTAAGTTTTCCAGTGATTTTGTGCCGTACTCTTAGTGAATCGCGAGAGAAGTTTCACTTCAAAATTTCAACAATAATGAAACTTCCCGCCTAGGAGACGCCCTTATTTAATCAAAAAACCGCGCAAATTTCTTCCCACTTGACCAAATACTCACTTCTTTCGAACAAAGTTCCTTGACATAGACGGTCAACTGCTTCCTGTTAGTTCGGAGCGTCACCGAAAGATAGATTGACTGAAGACTCAATGTTCTTGAACTGGACTTCGTGGGTCATTTAAATTTGACAAACTGTTGAAATAGAAAAAAAAATTAAGTTTGCTATATTAACGACTAAGGATCTTCTTTGCTAATCCAAAACTTCTGCTTCATACCAATTTGGCAGTACCATGTTCTTTAAAAATAGTCATGCCGTAATGAACTCTGTGTAGCCTCTAACATTTCGAGATACTTGGTGTCGGAGACGTTTTAGCATATTAGGTAATCTTATTGTGGGTAAAGTATTTTCTCCAGGTTTGATGGTTACATTATTAGACTGCAGAATCTGACATTTTATTGAGGCAATTGCTGAAATCAGAGGACCCCAGAAATAATTTCAAAGTCAATTAATTTCTTCTTTAGTTCTAATTCAAAATATTATATTGGTCTTTCTGCCCCGTTCTACGCTGTTCCGGCTTACTGCATGCCGCTTCAGAACAACCATCCCCGCCGACCTAACCCTCTCTGCTCCCTTTGCACCTTTCCCCGCCTCTCCCAGTCTCGCCCGACTTTTCCCTGACCTGCTCGTTCTGAGAATGCCAACATTCAACATCGAGAAACCCACAACTCATTGTGCCAAACTTTTGCTTTCGCAATCCTTTCGACCACCCGGCAAATATTTGTATATAAAAAACTGTATTTAATAAATACTTAATTACGCGCGCGCGTGTGTGTGTTATACACTTATTCAACATTTTTCGGCATAACAGTGGTGGTGGGTGAGCATTTATACTTTTTTAAGTTTGTCATGGCTTAAGAGTACGTTTTCCTTACCTTTTTTTAAACATATTTCCTAGTAATATGCTATGTGATTCGAACATCCTTTAGAGATGAAACAGCCGACTCCTCTCTCATTGTTTTCTACATTTTGTAGATTTAGTAAAGGTTTTGAGTGCTGAAAAGTGTAAGTCAAATATCATACGTTGCTTCTTTGAAAAAGTTATACAGAAAACATTCGTTTTTTTTTTTTTTTTTTTTTTTTTTTAATATCTCCAGTATCAAAGAAACCCAATTTATTTCATTTCACCTCTCTGCTCATTTAAATATTGTGTGTATTGCTTAGCAAATTGTTATTAATTGAGGAGAGTGTTGTTGGAATTTTCTTGGGAAGCAATCCACGTGCATGGAAATCAAAATTCAAATTTTACTGGCGGGACTGTGGGAACACGCAATTGGTATCAGCTAGGCATCTGGTGGCGGTTTCGCGCACCACATTGTTTCCGTGGACGGTCGCTAGGGGCGCCAGCCGTCGGTATGGGGGTAGATGGAGGTTACTGGCTTTGCCGCCAGGAGCCGCGCGGATCGTCCCCAAGCGGGCGAGTGTTGGCGTCGTGGCGCATGTGGAGCACGTGTTGGCCTGGCCTGGCCGTCCCGCGCCGCGCCGTGCCGGGCCGTGCCGTGCCGGGCCGTTCCGTTCCGTGTCGCGCCGCGCCGGGTCGATACTGCGAGTGGGCTGGGGCCTCGGCCCCGTTACGTGTCGTCGTGGCAGAACGTGCGGTGAACTTGAAATCGTGCGTGTCAGACATCGTGTATTCCACGCTGGATCTAGTATTCTCACGGAGTCTACGCCAACTTGTAGATGAAACGGCCGTATTCGTCATTTCCCAATGACAAAGTTTTCTACAGTGAAATTAAAATGTGGAAAGAAAAAAAAAAAAATAAAACAATTCAAGTACACCAAACTGGAGTTTACTGAAATATTCTGAATTTTGAATTCAAAGTAGAGTTGGAATTAGAATAAGAATTATTCACGTCCTATACGGAACACTTTATTTGCTCTCGTTAAAGAAATCTTGGGGAGATTTTATGAAGTATTTGCAAAATAATGTACACACCTCTTGAACAATAGTTTAAAGGAGCTCTTGTCCCACGTGACACTAAAATACATAAATAATGTCCAAATTAAACCGGAGACGAGATATAATAATCACTTCTTCGTAAGATAAATGACATGATGTAGTCTCTTTGAATCAAAGTAAAAATTGGAATTACAGTTTTGCAGTTCCGTTGCATGTATATGAAGTGCCAGCTTTTCTTTGGCTATTTGTTTGCGATTTATTCTGTTACATCAATACACAAAAATATCACTACCGTGATTAAAATACTCAGTAATTTACATCGCTTCTAGTAGACTGTGAACGAGCTCCCGCATGATGTTTACCTACAAAATTTTCTTTCGAATAAAATGTCTCTCTTTGCAATGGTATTGTAACTAACTATTAAGCAAACATTCTTCCTGAAAAAAGTACCTGGTTGTGTGGTCTGGTTTTCTGTGTTCTACACACGAGTTAAAATTCTGAAGAAATAACGAATTTCAGGATTTATTGATTGTAATGCTAATAAAACTGATGAAAAAATGCAAATGATAAGTAATTTGTAAAAGAGGCGGTGAGTCAGGAACACTGAATTCCCTCAACGCTGAACGTTGTGACTGATTTAAGAAAGATTTAAGCACAAAGGAAATGTGGAACACGTTGAAAAACCGGAAGAAATTCGTAAACAAGTGAAATGGGAACTCACTGCACTAGATGATTTTACTAATGATGGGGTTCACATTTGCTACGCTTCCGCTACATCCGATTTTCCGTATATCGCTTTTGCATCAGCTACGAATATGATATTCTGTACGTTACCATTGCAAATTCCAGCACCGAGAGCAACTTCTCAGTTCATAAATTGTGTTTTAGCATTACTGATTGTCAGAAAGTTGTGAAATCCCTCAAGTGAAATTTGAAATGATTGGGTAGTATAACCGCGAAACAATAAAAAATTATTTTGAAAGTTGCATCTGCGTACATATTACATTTAATATAATTCCTTTTGATAACTAAATTTCTTTGTGAATGTAGAAAATGGGACACCGTACGCAACTGCAGCTAGAAAACCTATCAAAATTCCAAAATTTTCGAAAATTCTGAGATTGCTCAAACCTATATGTAATAAATTACTTCCTCTAACACGTTGTGTACTCAGAATCCACATTTTCTGGCTCCATGCTACCCTAAAATTGGTTTATGACAAAACGACCGTCCGTCCAGACATTAAATGATGAATTAAAATTTTCAAAACACGAAAGGTTTTCTGTGAAAATATGATGAAAATTGCGGATTTTCAGAAACTGTCAAACTACATTTTCTGTAAAACGGCTCCACTCATATTTAAATGAAAATTTAAATGTAGGGACGTGTTTTACACTTTTTATAATTTTCATAAAGTCATATTTCAATTTTACTATTAGAGGATTGTAACAATTAGAAAACGCAAAAAAAAAAAAAAAAAGGGTGGGAATGCCGGAAAGCCGGAAATCTCTTTTAGTCTAAAGTGAGAGAGAAAATCTTTGCAATTTTTTTTTCACCACTAGGTTTCCTTAAACATAATGTTGCGCATAACTAACACAAGATTAATGTCTTGTTGTTTGGAATCAGTATATAAAGTTGTATTGAACATATTACAGCAAATGTGTGACGGTTTAACATTTTCTTTATTTTAAGAGCATATATTCCCATTGGTATTAACCTATGTACATTTTAAATTTTCTTTTGTAAAATGCAAAGCACGAGATCGCTTTCGAGCTTGCGTGTTTTGTGTTTAAAATGCATGGCACAGGTCATTATACTGTCAGAATTCGGGCATGTGAGCCCGACGCTCCCCGGGGGCAAAAGTCTCGTCGTATCGTGTCATTTAGGAAAACGATATTTACCTGAATTACTCTATTACTAAGTTGCCTGATGAAGTAATATTTTTTCAATCTATGCAAAAGGTTTTTTCTTAATATACTTCTTCCCTTAACTAAAAGTTTACGATTTTCTGTAGGCGTTACCATTCTTGTGCTCCGACTGTGCAGCTGAAGATATACATGTGCAGACCCTCACAGGGTCTGACTTAACTGTATATGTGGAATCATGTCATAATGTTGCACTTTATTTCTAGCTGCATGTTGACGTTAAGTTACTCCGTTTACTGAATCAAGATTCGACTATAGAGCGTCCGTGGTTAACAATTAAGTGCAGTCTCTTATGGGGTCGGTGATGCCAGATGTGGCGCCTTCCGCTGCACTGTATGAACCAGAAGTTATGCGCTCGATAGTGCCGACGAATTCTGCAATGGGGCGGAGGACTAGTTCAGCGCTAAAATAGTTTGTCTCGAATCTGTCTAATTTTATGAAATTGTATTTTCTTCACTTTTCTTAAATCTAAAACTTTTCTTATGGGACTCCGGTACACAGTAAAAGGATTTCTGGTGAGCTTGTCACCTCTGTGTTTCGAAATGAGTCATAAGAAACCACAAAAATATTAATTTTAAAGTGCGCCACTATTTCAATACAATATTTGAAATTGACGCCAACTACATGTAGTTGCGAAAAGATCATAGCTCTTGTTTCCTTGTTGACAGAAAAAAAAAAGTTTTGATTACCGAACAAAGTATTTAAAATTCCTCTGGCGACAAAATACGTCAGTTCCACGAACTGATCTGATTTACGGAAAACCGAGCTGCATCGCGCCGGTAGGGGGCTAATCGGCTCCCAGTCAGCACTGAGTGCCCGATCGAAAATGTTTACTTCAAAACAGCCATTCACCAGAAAAGTGATTGTGAATTACGTACCTTAATGTTGGTTCTCTTCCGTCTGCAATGGCTCAACCCCCTCGAGATTGTCGGAGTCACTGCTGGATTCCTCGGAACTTTCTTCATCGAGATTAATTTCAATATCACTGGTTTCATCTTGCAGTTCATCCACTCTCCACATTTCAGTTTCCAGTTTCTTTGCACCTTCAACGTAATTTTTCCATTGCTCTACACTCACATTTTCGAATGCATCGTGAAAGATACGTTCCACATTTTTTTTTTATTTTAAAATCAGTATTGTTCGTTCGAACATACTGTTTAACTTCAGCCCAAACTTTCTCAATCGGGTTGAGTTCGCAATGATAAGGCAGGGAAGGCAATCGGAGAATAGTGTATCCTGCAGCTATCACCATATCATCGATTACGTACCCTTCTTTTTTTTAAAGAGTTTTTTTTATCTTTAAGAGTTCTCACAGTTTCTATCAAACCACTTTTTAGAAAATGATTTTCAAAACTAATATCATGAGATTGAAGCAAATCTTTGATATCACTTTTCTTCCTCGCCAATTTGGGGATTTTCCCCTCCTGCGACTGTGGTACGATGCATTATCTGCAACAATAACGACTTCGGAAGGAGATTTGGAAGCAGCTGCTCGGCGAAGTACTTCTCGTATCTGTCACCATCCATTACTGCACGTGCATTCGCCGTGTTGTTTTTGCAAAGGAACACGTCTTTGGCTCCTGCCACGAAACGATGTTCATTGCCCGCCTGTACAAGAGCGAGACGCGGGCCCCGGGAAGTTGGCGCCCTCAAACCACATGAAATGCTTGCCTGTATGTTTTTACACTTGTTTCTTACCATTCCTTGTTAACAGAAGTTCTAGCGGTAATCCATGATTCATCAGTGTACAGAATGTTACGTTTTTTATTTCAATTTTTTAAAATTTTGTACAAAAACATACGTCTACATGAAATAATATTATCTCGTTCGATTAACAGTGCCGGATTGCCTCGTTTACTATACGTAAAGCCAATTTCTTTTAGTAAAAGATGAAAACTGAATTTATTGAAATTGAAGAGATCATTGTCACTGTTCACTGCTGCATGAATACGAGTATGCAAAAGTACGAATGCATCGTACTTTTTAATGTTGGCGGAACATTCTTTGTTAAAAACCAATGCACTTTCCGGTGAACTGCACTTAGCAAGAAGTCGTCATATTTTGCTTTCCTGTTATTGACTCGAATGATTCGACCTTTCCCTTTTTTTAATCGGTGTTTTAACTTTTCCACTGGCAGCTTCTCGACTTGCAGCAAAAATAGTCGTTGAACTTCACCGACTGCTGCCGCTGCCCCTCGTCCACAATCCATTGTACTGGTTGCCCTGCCTTCTTCTCTTTTAAATAGTTATAAACATAAATAACTATTTGTTTTCCACCACTATGAAGCACTTTACCATGCTTGCGCTTTAAGGATAGTGGATCACACATATTAAATTAATTTGAAAAAAAATTAAGATATTGTAAGTTAATAAAATTATCACAATCTAAAAACCCAAATGAAGAAAAGTAAACGAAATTAATTTACATATGACGCAATTATAACCATAAATCTGAAAGCTAACACATCCACGAAACCCAGGTGTCGAACATAGGTAAACAGCCAGAACACGTACTTTCTGAGCACTGTATGATTCCGCGACTGAAGCACGTGGCATCGTAGCTGTGGCTGACCCAACAGCCGAATGTATCCCTTACTACAAAAGGTAATAAATTCTAAATATATTTACCACGATTTGTTGTGTGTTATATATATATATTTAATTCGATGTATAATTTTAAAAGTATAATTGTTGTTATGAAAAATTAATAATGAGGATTTAAAACAGTTTTGAAAGCTTAAAACGGGGGGATGTGTCTTTACCAGAAAAGCCCATAAGGCACTGTACTTTATTCTTAACTTCGGACGCGATTATAGCTTACAGAACGAATCCAAAACAAAGTGTCACATTGTCTGACATTTCATTACTCCGAAATATTTTGAAATTCCAGGAGCTGTAAGGCGATTCGTAGCTGAAACCAGAGGTGGATTTACGCATAGGCACAGTAGGCACGTGCCCACGGCGGCAAATTTTCAAGGGTGGCAAATTTTCAAAGGCGCAAAATTTTCTTGATATTTTCTAAAACAAATTTAGGTTCTCTAAAAACTATAACAGCATAAATCATATTTTTATTTTAAGAATATCACATTGATATTTAATACAAGCTATTTATTTGTCTACTTCATTAGAGTAAACCTTATGATTTCAGAAGTATATGAATCCGAAACTAAGGCCCGTTGACGAAAGAAAACATGTTGCAATTCTAGTTGTCATGTTTTAGTTTCCTTTTAATGTTAACGTTTCAGTGTTGAAACGTTAATAATGTTGAACGTTACTTGCTATGAAGGTACAGTTTATATCCAAAATTAGCTAATCCAAAATAATTATTTAATTTATGAAAACAATGTGCAAATATAATGTTACTTTTAAAGTTAAAACGTTTAAATTAATGAGGAATTGTTACTGAAACGTTACAATTAGAAATGTAACATTTATTTTAAACAGGGGGCGGCAAATTTGATGTGCCTACAGGCGGCAAAAATATTAATCCGCCCCTGGCTGAAACGATTAAGATAATCGAAAACGATATCCCGTTTCAGGACCTGTGTAATTGTATACGATTTATATTGGAAAATTGCCTCTTTACAATGGGATTCGCGCACTTTACGCAGACAAAAAAATCTCATCTTTTCAGCAGTGTCCGCTAGTCATATAAATTAGATTTATCATTTACTGTGCCTAAGAACAATTTTGAAAATTACAGAAAAAAACTGCACCAGAAAAGTTTAGAAATTACATGATAATTTGTGTTCTTAAATGCAACATTTATATTTCAAGATGTAAACCTAGGCTATTGGAGTAAAGTAAAATAGTTTTTAGTGCATATAATTCCGCAGCCTATTTTTAAATTGCGCAAAGTTCTTGAAACAATCGTGAATAAGCATGGAAATATATCTCGTCCTAAACGATCTTTTAAACAAGAACCTGGTATTAGGGAAGATGTACTCCAACGTCTGTGCCAGTAATGTCTGAAGACATTCGTCTTTCTGGGTGTGGGCAACATAAGATTGGACGAGAAAAAAATGAGATTAAAATGAGTCAATCCATTCAGTAGGCCATGACGTTCTACTGAGAAAATTTAAATGCCTTAGTTTCCCTAATTCTCCTCTACCGTTGATTTCAGTTAATGTCATTATAAGGACGCAACTCTTTTTACAGCCTCGTTATCTTAACTACTATTACCGTTCATCGTAAATACACTTTTCTCGCAGATCTAGCAAATGATAATGTCTCTGTGCTATCAGAAGTAATCCATTACATAAACACGACGTTCATGTTTAAATAAGTTAGAAACTATTGTAAGTATCCCAGTTTGTTAACAAAACAACTAATGATTTTGCACTCTTAGTGATACGGTCTTAAGGTAAACCCAAAATAAGTTACGTACTATCACAAAACATTTGACGTCTCACAAAACACTTTAAAAACGTAAGTTTTCCGAATGTTAACGTTAACGCTATTGTTCCCTATACCGATCCATTCGCTTCCATTAGTCTTCCAGTCCAAACCATCATACATTTTAGTTAAACTACTTGTTCTATATTAAGGTATGTGTACGGCTAATAAAACTGATGCTCAAACAGTTCACCATGCGTACAGTAGGTTTCAATGTTAGAAAGTCAGATTGTTTAATTTTTTTAATTTTTTGAAAATGTTTTATTTATAAAGTCTGCATTAACATAGAGGCCATTAGCGGCCAATTTATTTACTGTAGAAGTTCACAAAGCAAGTAATATAACATAACAAGGAATTTTACACAAGTTTACATTAGGTAATTGTGCATGTTATGCATATTATCATTATACAATTTCTTTTAAAAACTACATTACGTTTATACTTTCGATATTACGGATCAGTCACGTTAACTTGAATTACTATCGTCTGTTCAAAATATCCAACCTTCAACCCTGTCCTAAATGTGGCGCTACCGTAATTTCTTCTCATATTGTCCTCGAATGCCAAGGACTCGATAATGTTAGGAAATCATTGGAAATAGAAGGCAGCGTATACACTCTGTTCAAATCAGAAGAAGGTTGCAAAAAATTGAGATTACTAGAAATAAGTAAATTTATTAATGTAATATAATAATGATATAATTTGTATGACACTATGATGTAATGCATATGAAGTAATTATATAATAATTCGTGACGTTGAAATTGTCTGTTGTACTAACGGAAACGTGATGAGGTTGCTGATGACCTAAACTGTTGTAAAGCTACCATAAATAAATTAAATTAAAAAAATCAGTATTATCATTTAGTAACTCTTTAATATCACTAGACATAGCATATATTTCTTCGGAGATGATAATATTTGAGTCACTGTCTAACATAACGTAACATAGTTCTAGGTAGATCTGGTATCTTGAAACTACACATTAAATAAATAGTTGGTGTCTTTTCAAGTTTCTACAAACTTGATCTAAATTCAAAGATTGCAATGCGGATTACATGTGTAAATATGAAGTTAATGTATGTTACCGGAAAAGGAAGAGATTGCGCTCTATTTCCCAAGACATAAAATGCTCGTATTGCAACTTTGCGCTGGCTGGTTGCGCGCCTTTGTATCCACCGCAAGGGTTCGCGATCGGGGATGTAGTTCACCCGTCTCGCCGCTAGACGGATCTCCGCGGCCCCAGACGCACCGGTGGCGCCCGGGCACCGCAGACGGTGACGTCATCAGGTGTTGGCGGGAGGGTGACGTCATGGTGGGCATGGCCAGGTGCACCCCTGCGAATCAATACCTCCCCCTGGGGCGTGCCCCCGGCCCCGCCGTCGCGGCGTGGCGCGTCGCGTCGCTGCTCAGCCCGCGGGCCTTGACTCCGGGAGTACAGCGGGTGGCCTACCCACGAGGCCCCAGGCGCGGCGCGGCCGCATCGGGCGCGGGACAAGAATGTTATTTACGACAAATTCATTATTTTATACCTCCATAATATCGTTTCCATATTTTATTCGTTTTTATTGTGGCATATTTTTGTTTTGTTTTGGGCAGATGATATTTAGTATTTAGGCGTCACTTTATTTACGACTGTACGTATTGTGCGTCAAGAAATTCCCGAATCCGCGGAAATGTGTTTTGTAGCTTTAATTCTGACTGTCAGTGTTATGTTCTGCATGTTTCAATTTTTATTGAAATGTATGAGGTGTGCGTCGAATTTTGTATTATTTTACGTTTTTATAATATTGTTTACTGATTTCAGAATTCCACGAAATTATTGGCTTTTTAAATTATCTGAGAAGTTTGTTACTTTTCGTTAATTAAGGTAAAAATCATAAAATAATTAGATCTATTTTCACATAGTTAGAGGTAAGGCATATTTTTTTTCCTCAAGACGAGCTGTACATTGGTGTTTGGTCAAACTGTACTTAAAAAGTTTACTCAGTTGTCAGTGCGGGCAGCTGACTTCGCGAAGTCGAGATAATCTAATTAATGTTAGCAAAAAACTGCGATACTGAAAAAAGTTCCTTCCTTTTTCGTTTGTGTTTATTTTAGTAACTAGAGAGTACATGTTGCCCCACGTCGTCCCAGACATCCATTATCCCCCATTTCGTCCTTCCTGAGGAGCAGCCTTCCGGTGGCTTTATCATTCCTCTCGCTTTCTTTTTCTCGTTCCAGGCTTCTTCTACGGGCGTGCAGGAGCCCTTTTCTTTCTGTCTCTCGTTCGTAACCTCGTTTGTCGCTGCTCATTATAGTCTAGTTCTCTTCCACTTCATCAGGGAGCCGCCGCGTTATCTGTTTTCTTATTGGGTTACTTCCTTGATTCTCTTTGCCGCTATGCGGCGGGACGCGCGTGTCTGAGCCGTTCCGGCGGGGCGGGGCGAGGGCGCGCTGACGGAGGGCTGTTGTCACAGCGCGAGACGTTCTCGGGCGAAGAAGTAGACACGGCAATGACGGCAAAGGTACCACGCAAAGAAAAGAATCCGGAATCGGGTTCCAGTAGAAGAGGTTTCTTCGTGAATAGAGAGGTGCGGTGAAGGATGTTTATGTACCGGTAAAATACGAATAGAAATCGCCGTATTCGATAGAAAAAAAAACATTTTACCTACAATAGAAGAAAGGCACACACTGAAGATCGAAATCGAAAGAAATTGTTTGGCAACAGATCTAAAGATATCGTCGTAGTGTAATACGAGTTTGCAGGCAAGTGCTTTAGTTCTCTGCGGAAAATAGAATAATGACATGGGGAAGAGGAAATGGCCTTTACGGTGACATTGATTTAAGCAGCTAAGTAGAGGTGTCAGAGTAAGATGTAGCTGATAGAAGAGAAAAATGGGCCAGTGAACGAGGCGAAAAGGGGTCGCCTTCACGAGGGGGGAGGGGTCATAACTCCCTCCGTCCAGCACCGTCTTTTTTGCGGCGAGTTTCGTCTCATTTGGCCGCCCCCGTATGGGCACCACCGATCTTCGATCACGAATTGCGCTCGAAAGGACTTTCAATCTAGCACTCTGAAATCTATTTCTGTTTTCATTCTTAAAACTATACAAATAGAACTGCCTAAAAGTGTTTAATTATGTCAATAAATGGTGTAGTATACTTTTCTTTATTATCAAAATGTTAGACAAAAGCGAGTCTTAGTGAAAGCACTGATTTTCAGGCTTACCTAGAAAATACTACGATGTAAGAAATTCATTTTCACTTAAATGTAATGAGAGTTTCAATAAATGAGTGAACAATTATTGTGTTCCATTATAAGTGTTCTGGTTTGTATGTACATGTCTTCGAAAACAGCCAAACGAAAAATGTGTTTAAGAAACGAAATTTAAATAAATCGTAATATTAAACAGATGAAATTGATAATTAAACCTTTCGATAGAGTGAAGGTCTTGTTGACTTATAAAATATAGCACTGAATCTGCACCCAGAAGGCAACTGTGGGTATTGCGTTCTCTTGGAGAATTCAGAGTGCACAGTGCTGGTGTTGGTCGTTGGGAGCAGAGCAGGATTGGCAGAGCGGTGAGCACAGCACGAACCAATCATTACGGCGTGGGAACGGACACATAGCTGCGCCCGCCCTGCCCCGCGCCCGATCGTTGTCCACCGACCGCTGGCCGAACGCAACCCCTCCCCCTCCCCCTCCTCGTCCTGCAGCCAGCCCGGCAGAGCGCGTGAGCCCCCGTCGCGCGTCGCCGCCCTCCCTGCAGCAGCCAGGCTCTGGCAGGGCTCTCGTTACCGCTTTCGGAAGGCTCCTCACGACTTCGCCCCCCGCTCCCTCCGTGCCCTGAAGCTGCTGCCTTTGCTTCGTGGCTGCGGAGAAGGGAGAAACTTTTGTAATGCTGCGCGAAAAACGGTGAATTTTCGGCAGGAAACTATTATTACGGGGCTCTGGTAACGAAAAATTGGATAAATCCAGTTGCTAAATTTAGAAAAATAATATCCTGTAACACGTATCATTCGTCCATTTTTTGTGTATCTTTGATAGCGAAAAATCAATTGACGGATAAATGTTTGTCTGTATGTATGTTTGTCTGTGAACAATGTGAGTGGTTGAACCGTTCAGCCAATGTTTTCCAAAATTGATGTTCCCCAATAGTCTGAAACGTTTGTAACAACACAGTCGAGTAGGGTACTCGATCGAGTAGGGGTCGAGTAGGGTATATCATCGATTATCAGTGTTTACTGACCTCTTGCATTTCCCCCCATCTTCAAAAGCTTTTTTCTCTTTTAGGAATTTCTTCTGCAAATTATTTGAACATCTGTTAGGTATAATGACAGCCCTTCAGGCACGGCGCTTTGTTGTTCAAATCACCACACGGGCCGTGGGGATATGCGTTTTAACAATTTCCAACAAATTTCGAATCGTCCTCATCCGGGAGTACGGCACAAATACCATTGACGATTGCGCAACATTATCCGATAACTATACCATTCAAGAGATATAACAATTTTGTTGAAGTTATCGAGACCAGTGCTGGGAATTATTTGTTAACTTGCGAAATTGTTCGGAGTTTCTGCTATGCCCAACATCCGAGGTATTGTAGTGTGTGGCATACGATCTATGAGTTTCAGCAATTCGCTTATTTTCTTCTCATTTTTCGAGCATTACTTATTTTGTCATTTTGTTGATCCACTAAGAATACTTCTACATCATTAGTGTCAGGCTCAAAACGATTGTCTCAGTAGTCGGATGGTGGCAGTTGTCCTCCATTAATAAAGATTTTGTAGTTAATGTTGCAAACGGAAGGATTCGCATGCCAAATATTTTTTGCGCGGATCTGTGTCTTTGTATAACATTGTAAATGGTTAACTATGGAGGTATATAATCGGAGAAAACTTAACCTTTGTATCATATAATTGGATCACTAATGAAGTATATTCGCAAATTAATTATTTTTCATTTTGACGAAGTAAAGAGCCTATTGAATGATACACCAGACCTTGGATTTTAGAAGACATCGTTTGTTACATTTTTATACGAGAGTATTTCATTATTTGTTCTTGAGAAGTGTGAGTGCTACTTTTGGGAAAACCAAATGGAGTGGTTTTGTTTTGAATTTTTGCTGCTGCAAATGTTCGGTCTTTGATATGCCGTTATCGTTGTTACATTCTTTGCTTTCCAAGAAATCAGTCTAAAAGTCGGAGCAGTTACTACATTGAAGTCTCTTGATTCCTTCGTATCAGGCTGTCATCACTATACTGGCCCTGGAATCCAACTGCTTTGCTGTTTATGTTGAACTTCTTTATGCACTGTGCCTCTCACTGGAACGAAACCCTGGAACTAAGTTGCATAGAATTTACTTTTGGTGAGAAATGTGTATCTTTGTTTTATTTTTTATAGTTTAAATGTTTGAAGAGCTCTATTTACTACAGATTTATTTACACTATTCTTCATGCTTTCCATCGTTCTTCATGATACCCACTTCCGTTTGATTATCCCAATGTGAGCGTGCCTGTCCGGCCAACGCCGTGCCCTGCCGCCAGCGCCCTCTGGCCTCGCGGCGCGGGCGGGCGAAGGGGATTCCCCTGGGGCGCGGCAGCGCGCTGTCACGTATCGGTATTCGAATGATGTGAATTTGGAGAGGGCAGCGAGCTTCCGCAGTGCGGCCGTTTCATTTCGCCCAGTTAGTGGGTTGCCGAATTAGAAATTTTGTGCCCTGTTATTCGCTGCGTAGTTGAAACACGAACTCTACCGCGGGCCGAATTTTCTGCATTAACCGCGCGACGACGGACTGGAGTATTGATGGGGATTTTTTGTGTAACTGGAAGGCAAATCTGAATATGGAGGTTGAAGAGGATGAAATAATTTGCAATAAAACCAATGCCGTAACCAGGAGTGTATGATCTGAAACCTTTTGAATTTATTTTGAATTTCTATCGAATTCATGCAATTATCACTATTTTTCTTAACACTTGAGCATCCACTGAAAATTTGAGTCAGATGTAAGTGAAAATTGTTGATTTTGAAGGTCGATAATTAATTAGACTGAAAAAGAATTGGAGAACTGTATCAGATGGTTTTGGGGTGTGCTGAAATCAAAAAATTGCTACCATTTTTATCCGTTAAGTACAGTTTTGTGTTTCCAATTGCAGGGTGTATGAGATACGAAGTCTAATATGGGGAACAAAAATATTAGTTGGTATGTCTCCAAGGATATTTTTCATTGGGGCGTAGATATATGAAACATTCTCCATTTTGGGGCACGATATTAGAAATTGTTTCATCAGCTCTGGTTTCTTGCGCAGATGTGGTAGGAGAATGACAGGAAGCGCCAAACCTACATTGTCATTTTTTTCACATGTTCTGAAAGCGTCATGAAAAGGCCTATTTTCTTTTTAGCAATAATCAATGGGAAATGCATTCAAATCAAATGTTTGGCCTTCATGTGATTCTATTTTCGTAATATTATTTTTTCTGAAGCATCTTACATTTCTTGTACGCTTTGTTTAAATAGCATACATCTATACAGATTAGTTGCGTCCACAATTGTGAACTGTAATGTTCGTATCCCTTTAACGGCGGAGTTTCGATTTTGACTGACTGATATTACGGATTCCTGTCAGAACATTGCAATTCTCTGGATGCGTGATACTATAAAATCATACTCTGTGCGTAACGTTGTGTATCATTCCCGACGAAATGAATATTTCCCAGTATCATATAAAAAAGTTTTCGTTTTCCAGTGATTTCGACGAAGCAAATAAAATAGAGACGAAAACATAGAAATGAAATGAACTCGGAAATCAAGTATGGAAATTGCATCCACATGAATGGAAATTCCGAGCTGAGTGAGCAGAGGTGCGTTCTGTGAACAGAGACGTTGCCTTAGTGCTCAACTCATTTTATTCCTTACAGAGTCAATCTTTGTTAAACTCATCAAGTTGCATTGACCCTCCAGTACACTAAACGGTATTGCGAAGTATTTAGATGTCGCCGATAAGTTCGGATATTCTATAACGGAGTACGAACTTTCTGTTTTAATGAATTTCACACCAACTTCAGTTTTGTGTTCATTTTCAAAATATTGAACTTGAATAAATTGTTTTTATCAAGCTTTCCCTTCCCTGCCTCATTGAGACAACAGAGTGGAAACATTTTTCCTCCAAGAAAACACACACACACACACACACATATATATACATACACTGTCATACCCAGCTTGCAAGTCCATATCCTATCGAAGCCGTGTATTTTTAAGGGCGAAAAAAAGAAATCCTTCATACTCATTCTTCGGAAGGGAAGTAAAGCCGACTGTCCCATACTGTAGATTTACTGCGTGTAAATGAAGCCAGCCTGTTTCGCCACCCGAGTGATACATTCTCTCGCTGCTACACAGCGAAATCTGCGTGGTGAGGCGGAGTATCTCGCTGGATGGCAGGTGCCCCGCCGCGTACAATAAGGCGTAATTGAATTGAATTGAATTGAATTGCATTCGGGTTTTTCGTGTTCTGCTATTCCTTGCTGCGTGGCGTGCGTGCGCGGTGCCGCGCGCGCGGAAGTGCGCGCAGTCAGACGCAGCGGCGCGCGCGCGCCCGCGAATGCTGCGCCGAACGGAAATTGAAGTGTGAATTATTTATGAGCGCCAAAACACAAGCCCTTCAGCTTTCGGTCTAATTTCGGTCAAATTTTAATGGCTGTTATTGGCGCGCGTTATCGAATGACGGGCGCGGGCGCGGGCGCGGGACGGCTTGAAGCGCCCCCTCCCCCGCCGAGCGCCCCGGCGCACGCCCGACTTTGCGACGCGCCGCCTCTCGGCAGCTTTTGTGCGATTTCGCGCGGTGCGATGGGGTTTAGTGCTCGGAATGATGTTTCCCCTGCACCCTCCGTGGTGAGCCCGATCTCCGAACTCTTCTTCTCTGTAATATATACGTAATCGTCAAAATTATGTTACATTATTAATAATTTGTAATTCACTTGTGAATTATGTATGTGAATAATTTTTATTATTTTCGTAATGCATATTAACCACATGCGACTTAAGAGAGCTTGGGTAAAATTCTGTGTTTTCTTACAAATTAACTTGTTTTATTGATATTTCGCTCGAAGGTGCTGTCGGCTACTATTATGGAATTACATAATAATTAAGTTCATTTCATAAATACTGATGGTTGTTTAAAATGATACCTACGATACTTATGATATACTTTAACATGGAAGTTTTAAATGTAATTTTGTCTTTCTATTTAAGATTTTAAGTCATTTTGCTATCTCAGTGATTGATGAATTTGACTTTTGTACCGTCGTGTATTGTCCGGGAATGCTGTAATATATAATTATTGCAGTTTTATTGCATAAAATCTATTTCGAGATTGTAACGGAAAATCAAGTTTTGGGGGAGCTCCTACCGAATAAGTGTTTTTTTTTTCTTTTTTCAAATCAACTTACTGTCTTAACGCCCGCCCGCCCGTCCGCCCGCCCGCCCGCCCGCCCGCCCGCCCGCCCGCCCGCCCGCCCGCCCGCCCGCCCGCCCGCCCGCCTTTCTGTCCTGGCATCTAAACTGTTTGTAGGAGTTTTTGTCAAATTGAATAGTCCACGGGGCAATGTGTGCTGGCACGAAGTACTATGATTTTAAAGATGAAAAAAAGAAGACTCTTCTTCCAAAGTAATTTCAGCAGTTCAGAATGTTTAAATAGCGCCGGAGCGCTCTGGAGCGAACCGCTCACGTGCACCAACACCCTCAAGTTTAAAAATGTTCGGAATAAGAACGCGCAGATTTGTATTGCGCGTTGCGACTCTCGTGCCGAATGGCCCACTTGCTGCTTGCTCCAAGCGTCTTTCTGGCTGCGAGATGTGAGATGCGAGAACGTAACCGTTTTTATGCAGAAGTTTACGTCTCCTGATCATTGTATTATTTTTTCGGAAAAAGAACCACCTTAAAAGATATCCAATACTTGTGACATCGAGGGGAGATATTGCACTAGAAGGGTAAATGATTGACTATATTTGTCCGATTTGGAATTAAACTGTTTATTTTGTGTGTTCTTGCATATTTCTTCCGTATTACTTTCTTAAGAGATTCTGGTAAGTGATCGTTGTGTTATGTGGTCATTAATTGAATAGTAAATAATTGTTGTAGAATTTCTTATAGTCATCGCCACCAGTATGTGATTTTGAAATGGGTGGTGGATGTTCACAGTAGGAGAGTTTCTTTCTTTGTAAACTTCTGCTATACGTATTCGTCTCCTAAAAAAATGCTATATTATTTTGCAAGATCGCGGCAAACATATGAGAGAGCATTAGGAAGGGCAGGTGGGCAAAGCAATAAAAAGTCCCCGGCGTTGGCGCACGTGTGGCGACTGCCATCTCGCGCCACGCCCTCCCTTCTTTGCATTCCCCGCTATGGGTTCCCCGGCGGCAGCGCAGCAGCGCAGCACGTTGGCCACAAGAGGTGAGGAGAACACGGCCGCGGGCGCCTACACGTGTGGGCTCTTCCCTTCTGTCTAACCGTCACCGGCACCTCTGTCCATGTTTCGTGGTCCTCGCCAGAACTCTCGCGTTCGCTCTTGCGATATCCTTCCCAGGCGTTAATGCCGCCACTCTACCGTTCTTTATCGTTCGGGCGACAGAGATGGATTTTTCTTTTTTCTTTTTCTTTTTTTCTTTTTTGGATTTGTCTCACATCTACTCCATCCCTTGTGTTGGTTTTCTGCGTTTGCCTTATGTCTTTGTCTGTGCATTGAGTGCTCTCCCTCCGTTTCTTGTTTTTTCCCACTCGCTTTCACGTCGAACCTCTTTGCGTATTGTGTACGTACCCAATCCAACCTCAATCTGTTCTTATTAGAATCATTGTATTTCTCTTTGCCTCAGCCTGAACCCATCCAACCTGAATATTTATTCTTAATCACACTATTGCTACATGTGTATACTTGTGTGTATGTGTGTGTGTGTGTGTGTGTGTGTGTGTGTGTGCTCGGGCGTGTGTGTGCGTGTATGACTGCAGGTGCGTTCGGTGTTCTTTTCTTTCTCATCTTTGATTAAGCTACCATCGTTTTTTGCTGGTTATTATTGCGTTGCTTTCCCGCCCTTTATTTCTTTTTTTTTCTCGCTGCCCACCAACACCCCTTCGCGGCCAGAATTACGGTTCCTGCCTGCGCGATAAAACAAATGACCTGGCTGGACTCGAGATGAACGTCCCTTCGTTTGATAAGGCTCCCGGTGGAAATATTACGTGTTGCTACAACGCAGCGCGTCATTCGCGACTGGATTATATTTCATTCGGTTAAATTGCTTGCGCTGACCTGACTTTATTTTTATTCCCGTCTAACGATAACACCTAATTGTTTCTAAAGTAATAAGTTGAATTTGTGGTATTAATTTTTCCATGCTTTTGTTCTTATCATGCATTTTTAGGTTGCAGTAAATTACTTTTGTCTGCAGCGATATCATGATAATACATCGACGATTAATCGCTTAATATTTTCTCGGGTGATAAATGGACTTTGAACGTACCGTAAAGATTGTGGGAAACGATAAGCAAAACCATCACAAACTTTGGAGATCTGTAACACTTGAAGCTGCTAAATTACTTTTGGAAATCCGGAGAGAGATCTTCCATATTTCTTCTCGCCTATTGCCTGAGCAAAGAGATCCCTCAAAAAGATATCAAGCGACGTGAACGCAAAGAAACTACAATTGGACATGGAGTTTTAAGTCGTGAACCTGTCGTTGATATTTCCTAATTATACTTCCATTCTAACTCATAAATATCAAGTACTTGCCTTCATCAATTTAAAAAGTATTCCATAAATATACTAAATAAGAGAAAACTTGCAAGTAGATATAAAGTTTACACGTCGTTTCCATAAATTTATTAGAAATATGATTTGAATTATTTTGAATGGCGAAAGCAAGTGCACATTTGTGGTGGAGCTGCTTCCGAAGTGAACATGAAGAGGAGGGCGAATCCTTAGGGATGGTCGTGGCGCCACGTGGGTGGCGGCGAAGTGGAGTGTCTGCGCGGGTGGGGCTCTCTGGCGGCGCCCCGCGCCATTGGCCCCGCTCACCCCCGGGAGTACGCGGGCGTCGCTAGGCGACGCGGGGCAGCGGGGGCGGCGGCGGGGCGGAGTGCAGCCGCTACGAACGTCTACGCACGTTTGTTCGGCCGCAGTTGTTCCATGCGCCCGGCGCCCGCCCTCGTGCCGCCTCGCCTCTGCCTCCTCACCTCTGGTCGTGAGTGCCGTTGGCCTCTGGAACCACCGGGCTCTCTGGGAATTCCGTTCATTCGCTGTTGGGGTTTGCAGAGGGTTTGGTTCCGTAGTGCACTGCGTGCGCTTCCTCACTTATGGCTTTGTAGCGGGGACCGCTTCTGCTGTGCCTTCCCCTGGCTGTGGCTTTTGTCGCAGCGCTCGCTGTCGCTTGGGAAGGCGTTCCCTTGTTTCCTGACGAGTGTGTGTGTGTGTCTGTGTGTTGCGCGGGCGGCGCCATGTGGCAGGCTTCGGGAACGCTTCAGCACCGCTTTAATGTAAGACGTTCGGGGTTCGAGTCCCGTTTGCACTCTCAGCATGTGCGTGTGCGTGTTTGTGTGTGCAGTTTCGTGTCGTGTGCATGTCGCCGGCACGTGTGTTTGTGGTCGTGTCGTACGGCGGAGGTTGTTGGCATGCGGTAGCACATGTGTAGCGCTTGTGTGTTGGTTTGCGTTTGCGTCTGGGTGTGTGCATGTAGGCGAATGTTTGCAGATTCGCTTTCGCCGGTCGTGCGGAGCGACGGCGCCGACGTCTGCTTCGATACGCCGGCGAGCGGGCGTATATCGATCGAGGGAGCGTAGAGAGGGGCGTGAGTCGATATCTCGAACTGGTGGCGGGGTGGGTCGGGGAGGTCGCCGTCGGCGTGGGCGTGGGCGCGGGCACTGCCATTCATCTCGCTCGCCGGCAGGTGGACACGCGCAGGCGCCACCCGGGCCCTGGCGGTCGTGCGTGCGCGTGCGTGCGGGCGTGCGTGCGCCTGTGCGTGTGCGTGCGAACACGCCGCGCGCTGCAACCACCGCCGCCTCGCGGACTGTGACGAATTGAAAGTCCCCACTCCGCTTCGTGCACTTTTGCCTCTTGAGATATCACGCTCGCACGTAATAAAATATGCAATAGTGTGGTTCGCTAAGAGATGTAATATTGTGACGCCATTATTTATAGGCAATGCGATATTAGCAGGGCGTTACTCGAAACTTTCTAACTAATGAGATGGTTGGAACATCCAATTCATTCACACAATTACGTATCAATTTTAACACGCTTAAATTTTTCTAAGTTTCGAGGTTATGTAAGAGTGTTCGACATAACAGCACGCCGATTAAATCACCGTATAACAGAGTGAGTGTTTCAGTATTGTGTAAAAAAAGGAATATTTTGTCACGTTAGGTAATGAACTTTCGTGCAGCACTCTTTTCGTTTTGTTATCACAAGGGTGGATATGGACAAATAATTGCGTTTCGCGAAAGACTTTATCCACGGCTGCGCGAATGGTGGTTAGCAATTAGCCTGCGAATGGAAACTCGTTTGGGCGCCGGCAGCAAAAAGTTGGGCGCGGGGCGCGGAGGGCCCGAGCGGGAAGCGGCCCGGGGGAAGCAACGCGTCCGCCAAACGAGCCGATGGGGAATCACCCGACAGCATCCCGCTGTCAGTCTCCCTTCGACCCCTTTCACTTTTCATTGCTTGAGAAGGCGTAGCCCGACTGCATCTCTTTTCGTTCACCCGGTGTTTCGGAAGGAGTAAAATGTGTTTGGCAAGTTTTTCATTCCTACGTTACGCAAATAGACATTCTCGTACCAGTCGAGAGAAAACCTCCAGCACATGTGAACCTGGGAGAAACTTCGGAATTGTGTATGTTAAGTCTGCGAGGTAAGAAAATGCTCGTGCTGGAAGGTTTCGAGTTTGGTGTCCTCATACTTTTAAGCTGTGATTTTCAACGTTGGCAATTGTGTAAAAGGACGTGAAAACATTTGTTGAAAACATAAGCCAGAAGTGGATAAATTATAATCGTTCAATGTGATTCTAAGCAAAGTAAACGAAGGAATCAATCCTCATAGTATGCAGGGAGGCAGAACGGGATGGAGTCTTTTCGGGGAGGTGGCTAATCGGCGTAGGAAAGCTGGAGCGCGCGGTGCTGGGGGTGGCTTCCTCTTGCGGCCGAGCGCTGCGGAGGCGCGCGCGACAGCAGCCGAGGAGTCGGACGGCGCCTGCGTGGTGGGAACGGTGAAGCGAACTGTGCAGGGAGGGGCTGCAAAGGGATTGCGTTGGTCGATTCATTGATTAGTGATTCCAGGAGGGTCAACTTAGAAGTCCATTACTTCCATAAGTGTAGTGAATGTACATCACGGGAGATGGCGATGGTTTTCCCCAGTTGAATGGGGAGATCTGGTGCCCATTTACCCATCGGCTTGCGGGGGCTGGGCTGGGCAATGACATGTGGAACACACGGAACTGACACAGTCGGGCGATAGACGTGCGCGAAATACAAACAGAGATAACGTGTAAATAGGAATATATATATATATATATATAAAAAAATTGGTGATTAGGATACAGTCTGTGTTTGCAGTAATGGAAATGTAAAGAAAACCAAAGAGATTACGAAATTACACTTTTTTACAATTTGGCGTTTTCCTAACATTCACCTGGTCTGTGTTATTTTTGTGATTAAATAAGTTTTGTTTTATTTATTTTTAGAATGTTGGGCCTTGCTCTCCATTCAAAATAGAATTCCGGAACGCAATATAGACATCAAAATAATTTGTGGATGGTTTTTCGACATACTGTTGCAGCAAAACGTAAGATCTTATTCGATATTTTATGTGTTTGAAATTACATTTTAATGGAGTTATAATGAGAATGTGATTCATTACTTTAAAAATAATGTAAATGTGAGAAGTATTTCATGAAATGGAGAACAATTCGGGGCAGGAATTGCTTCAATATTCTGATGTCGGGGCAAGGAATGTGAGAAGCGCCGGGTGCCGCGCTGCGGTGGCTTTGGCTGCGCATCGGGCGACGGCTGGTGGGTTGCGCGCGTCAGCAGCCGCACGGTGGGGCGGGGAAGGGCGGCGGGGCCGGGAGCGGGTCGCGGAATCATTTGGAACGCGCTCGGAACGCATAACGCCAGCGGCGCCTGTGCATTCAGGCGCTCGCCGCTTGGGGCGCTGAGGCTCGGAAGAGAAGTGGGGATCTGCCGGGGGGGAAGGGAGGGGGAGACGGAAGGACAGGTGGGCTTGGGCGAGCGAATAAGTCAAAGAGCGAAAATACGTACTGTGACTTCCAACCGGAGGGAGTAGCGCGGGAGAGCGCGGAGGCTGGAGGGCGACGTGGATGAGCGCGGGGAGACGGCGTCTGGGCCGTGGGTTTCTCCCCGGGCTGCTCGCGGCAGGGCGGCCGAGGGGGGGGGGAAGGCAGGGGGAGTAGCTGCTGCGTGCATTGTGTTGTGTGCGCGGCGCGTTATGATCGCGGGCCCCTGGGCTCTTGCGAGGGGCGGTGGCGGCGTCGGCGTATATAGGATTAGCTTAGGGGGAAGGGCTCGTGCTTTTGCTTGCAGTGAACTGTTCTGTGCTAGGCGCTAGTAATGAATTTGCATTACAAAGGAACCATCATAAGGCACGACTACCGCTTGCAATGGGGGTTCTAGTAAGGATTTCCCCCTCATTCACTGTTGGTTATAATATTGTACTTGTATTATATGTTCAGAGAAAGTATTGTGATGCTGTGGTCAAAAACTCAGATTTTTCGACAGAAAGCTCGTATTGTGGCATACTAATGTAGAAAAAGTAGATAAACCTTGTTAATGCATGTAGTAATTTACTTCTAAAATGTTGTGTAGTCTTAATTTAAGTGTCCTTCATATTGGAAAATTGGTTTAGTCAAAAGATCTGTGTATCCGTCTGGGCACCTGAACCTTTAAGACTAGTTTCACCAAAATTGATATTCCACCCGATCTGGTCGAGGCCGTGCGAATTTGAAACGGATGTTTTGATTTTTAGAGTACGATATGCTGTGGGTGGACATTTTGAAAATGTACTCAAAAACGACTCCATTTTTTCTTTTTTATTCTTCTTTGGATAAAGCGTCTTCAAAATATTTAAAAAATGGCACGGGTCTAATTTTCTTTTTCTCTCAATTTTCAAAAACTTACCCGCAACAAGTCAGGCAGTCTTCTTTTGATTTAGCGCGTGTGTATATGGAGGAGTCTCCGTTATTGATATAAAACACGTTTATTTTTAGAAGTAATTTAGATTACACTTCCGATGAAAAAAAAATATTCTTTCGAAGACTTTATATTACCAATACAATTCAAATTTGGCGTTAAATTTGGAGAATGCGAATTTCGATTAGGATCGTGTGGTATCTCAAGGGTACCCTCGATAGAGATCGGAGTGGTGCAGAGAAAGCCCAGTCATTTTCTCAGCCGACTCTCATCGGCGGCCTTTCCGAGAGGCTGCGCGTCGATCGCGATTAAAAGTGTCCTCGCCATGCCACCCATCCAACCTTCTCCCACCTCACCCCGCGCCCGCCCCAAGCCCGCACCGCCCAGCGCCAGCCCCGTCCTCGCCCCACCCCGCCCCTCCCTCCCCGCGCCCGCCCGCCCACCCAAACCCACCGCCCGCCAGCTGCCCCCGCCCCGCTCCCCGCGCCGCTCCCCGCGCCGCTCCCCCGCCCCGCCCCGCTCCCCGCCCAGCTCCCCGCCCCGTCCGCCCGCCCCCACGCGCCGTCCACCTCAGGGGCTAGACGGCGCACGTGACCCCATTTGGTGAGGGGGAGGGGTTCGTCGGCGACACCGATCGCCCATTAGACGCGCCGCGCCCCTCCGCCGCCCGCTGCGCTGGCTTCGATCCCTTTCTCCTGCGTTATGCCTTTTCGTTTTATTATCATCACTTTTATTACCGATGTGTGTGGGGGTCCTTTTTTTAGTAAAGATCTCCTAAAATTCAATTTCTTTAATATTTTCCAACTCTCTCGTTTTATATATATATATATATATATATATATATATATATATATATATATATATATATATATTGTGGCGTCACCGATTAATTAAATATAATTTTATTATGGCGTCGCCAATAACCGATAACTCCTGCAGCTGGGAACAAGCTCGCGCCGCGGCACAGAAGTAGGCCAAGAGGGGAGGCTCTTGCAGCGAAGGTTCTTTCGTCATGCCGCCCACCCCCCGACCGCGCATCGGGCCAGCCCCGAACGCACCCAGCCCCCCCCCTGTCTTCAGAGGCGGAATGTCTATTAGCCCCCCATAAAAATACTTGCTGCCCCTTCGCTGGCCTTCTCCTGGGACAAAAGAACGCCCCCGCGTCCGTCCTCCCGCCGCGCGACCAGGGAACGCCGGGCCCCGATGGGTTGGGCCGGGTGTCCATTAGGCGAGGAAGACACATTTACGACGCGTCATAATCGAAACCCCTTTCTCGGCCTCAGCCATCCCCTTCCGAACAAAGCCTGACGAAAGTGACACGCGCCCGGGAAGACGCCAGAATCCTCGAAAGGGCTGCGTACAAATAAATACAGTAGGCTGTCGTTTAGCCCATGCCGGACGAGATGGTCCGTGAAATGCGCTTTTACAAGCTCACGTGTCCGGACAGCTGCGAGCAGCTTCTGGAACAACTAACAAAGGGAGGAGCGAGCGAGAGAAAGAATCCAGTATTAGACTGAGAACATCGACGGAAAAATACGGGAAAGTTGCCACATGATTGGCTAATCAAAATTCTGCGACGCAGCCACCCTTAGCCAATGGGAAGCTTCACCAGGGGGGAAGGGATAACCCAGAGCTAGGAACATTTTGGGGAAGAGGAAAGGGAATTTCTCATAAAACGTGATGCACAGTAGAAATCAAGGACAGACACTTAAAGATTTTAGAACTAAGGCACTTAAGTATTTTGGAGAGACTAGACTGGGAGACGAGAGCACGGGGGGACTTGAGCACTAGAGCACTTGAGAGGACTTCTCAAGCTTACTTCACTTACTTCTGAGAGACTTCGGTCACGTCAGTCACTTCAACTACTTCAGTTATTTACGATCGGGACGCGAGTTTGGGAAAGACTTTCCCAGAATCGGAATAATTAGGACAAGACTGCGGACTTGTCGCGGAGAAAATTCGGGCGGAAGACTACTTGATCCCGCGCTGTTTCCGCATCGGCCCAGTAGCCTTTGCCGCCTCACGCGCCGAGTCCAGTGACTGCTCACCGCGTTACATCAACGCCCGTGGCCATTCAACCCGCTGAGCCTGTTCGATCCGGCGACCTGCAGAGAGACGCGCCGCTGAAGTTCAGCGACCTGGTACAGCCGACGCCTCCGCCCGAGGCCGCCACCCCCGGCCCGCACTTGGGACGGCCTACGCCTCCGCCCGTGGCCGCCACCCCGACCCGCCCGTGGACACGGCTCAACCACTGGTGAAAGAACTATGAGACGAATCCGTCTCGCCAAACGACGAGAGATTATAAGTGGCCGCGCTTAGGCCCTGCAAACTTCAAGTGATGAACAGCACGCTTCATCAAAAAGTATGCATGATGTGTTAACTGTAAAAGAATTAGTAACTAGTAATTAGGACAATCAGTCCACAAAGTAAATTTAATTGAAAATTGCGTCGCCCATTGCGACATATAAGTTCCCTGGCAGCTTTTGGTGCCAGGAATAAATTGTTATTTTTCACAAATGACTCTGTGCTGATTCATTGACCTCCCAACTCTTCCATCCAAAATATTTCAGGAGCTGAACCTGGCGCCCTCCCCCGAGCAGTCTTATGATTATTACAATATATATATATATATATATATATATATATATATATATATATATATATATATATTGTGACGTACCTGGTGATGCCGGGTATTTTCACTGCAAGAAATTACTAAAGGAGGGTATCTTTTCCGTGAATGGGTCCCTATGATAAGTTGGTATAGCATTAGGAAAGTTAATTAATAAATGAAGCACAATCATGAACAGCATTTATTCACAAACCAGATTTGTTAATTACATGATCTCACAATATTTATTCACTCTACCTTGGTACCAAGATTAGGTGTAATACATATTATCATACCTTCGGGGCCCCGACCAATACCTTCGATGCTTGGAGCACGGCTCGTGTCGGCAGGGGTCGCCGACCTTTGCAGCAGCTGGGCGTCGTCGGCGGCTGATGGCGTGGCGATCGCCTCGGCTGGTGACCTTGCGAATCCTTCCTGATTCGGCTCCTGGTACCTCGGTGTTGCATCTCACTCTGATTATCTTCCGTCGCTGGATTTAATCACTTAACCCACGGCTACTGCACGCGCTGGCCTCAGTTCCGCACCACACAATTCCGGTATTATTCTTACCGCGATAAATAATACAAGTGCGATCGATTGTTCTCTCGTCGCTGATCTCTCATCCTAATAATATTCTCGATCTCTACTTCACGTATCTATTGTTTTACAGTTGCTACTACTTTACAAAATACACCGCATGTTCCCTTTGTCCATGCACTAACGGCGAGCTCTTCGCCGCACGTCCGTACCTACCGGCCACTTCTCCGCGACTGTCCTAACGGCTGAAATCTTCGCCGTTCGCTGCCCAGTTCGTAACCGACATTCTCACGCTGTCCTCGCGGCGGCGGCGGCAACGGCGGCGGTAGCGACCGTTGCTAGTTCCCATCGTTGTTCGCCGCGCTTGACGTACGTACCGCGCAGTCCAAAATATATACTGATTACTTACGCTAATGTTCTAATTAGTGTAAGGAAACACATTATGTGTTTCAATATATATATATATATATATATATATATATATATATATATATATATTGCTGCGGAATTTATTAAACGAACCGAATATCGAGAACAGCTCTTTTTTCACGATGCCGTCCCAATGTTTGTCGTAAATTGAAGTTCTAATTCAAAGGTTGATTTGTTCAAGTTCTGATTTCTATTTGCCATATTTATTTTACAATATTTTATTTTCCTGTTTAACTGTTTGGTTTAAAATCAAACTTATTTAACAATTATTGTTAGTTACAGCAGTAAAATACAGCAGAACTTTCGTAGGATTAATAATTATTCTTTGGGAAGTGAAGATCTTTGGCGAGTGCTGTCGTGTGAGGGAGCAGAGTGCGCGCTCTTCAGAATGATTTCGCTGCGCCACCGAAAGGTAGTGAGAGGAGAGGATGGCATGTAATGCAGGAGTCTGGGCAACAGTCGAACTTCAATTTAGTTGTCGAAAGTTTCTCTGAAAGGGAGGGACAACCTTCGCGCACAGTGTTCTTTATTTTTGAAGCTCGCGATGCGTGATGTCCAAACCACTCGCGGGAGCGCGCGCGCGCTCTCGTCAACGCACGCGTCTCTATTACACACACACACACACACACACACAAAACAAAAAAGCACACGGCCGAATGTGGCTGTCAGGAGGGGGGCGTATCACCCCGCCCCGCCCCCTCGGAGCGCCCGTCGCACTCTCGGTTTTTGTCGCGTATCTGAAAGCACTCTGTCCGTGGGTGACGTGGGGCCGAAACCCTCCCCATCTGTCAATATCAAATTGCAGCAAAGCACCGGCAGTGGTCGCTGCGCAGCGCCGGCTGAAGTGACACGTGGTTGAGGGCGCGCTCGCGGACGCTGCGCTGGTTGGGAGGGTCTGATACGGGAACAATCGCGCGGGAGAGGACGGTGTCGGTGAAGTTGACAGGAGGAGGAATGGACGATACACTTTCTTCCAGAAGGCGCACAATGAACGGAAGTGTGGCGATGATTGTAGTTTTGAGTGATACTGTCGAATGGTGTCTATAGAGAAAGCCAAACGTTACTTAATGTTCCGGGAAACAATTTTTCAAGAAAGTATGTAATAGGAGGTAAGCCATCAAAAATGCCTTTGGGAACGGCAAAGTGAAGGCAAGCATGGGGATAAGGGGAGTGGATGTAGAGAGGAAATTCCAGTTTCAAAGAGAAGAGGAAAATTCTGCTATCCTAGTCAGCGAATCGACCCGACGTACAGCGTTAGCAGATGCGAAGAGAACATTGGGGCCCTCTCCGAGCTCCCGTCAGTTCAAGCAGCCCCACAGCTTTGTTCGTTCTCTGCATTGTGGGCCATGCGCGACAGCGCGGAACCGATGACTGTGTTTCGAGAGCCACGGTCTCCGCTCCATCACTCTCCTCAAACTGATGAAGAGGATTCGACAAGTTCCCTTTTTATTTCTCCCCATTTTACACCCTCATCCCTGTAGGCCTGCGTTTATGACGATAGGCAACCATGAGTGCGTCCTGATATTGACGTGTGCTGTAAATTCGTTTCGTTGAGATATTCTTGTGCACATTGTAAATTTGCTCCGGTTCTCTTTCACAGAATTGGGTTCCGGAATTTCGTTCACGCCTCTTTCTACTTCTGGCCATGATGAAACCGCGTTCGTTCCATAGAGAGCAAATGGACTGTTCGAAGGAAGTGGAAAAACTGTTAAAAATACTGTGCAATTTCCATGTTGACTGGAAAACCCAGACGTTTTCCCGGCCGCCACGCTCGTTGCTGCTTGCTGACGCTCGCTGCTTTCGAATCAGAAAAATAAATAGAAATATCATTTGGACACTTTTACGGCACGGTTTCCGGGAACCTTTTTGAAATTATTTTGTGGAACTCGCGACTTTCACTGGCTCCTGAAGAACTTCCGCGCCACTTTGCTTTGTCCTTTTCTCGTCGCCGCTCGTCGACGCCGTTTCTTTCACTTCTCCTGCCTCAGCGCGAAGGCGCTACCGACTACCGTCGCACTGCTCCCGGAGCGGTAAAGGCGTTTGTCGTTGTCGCTGCATTACGCGCCTTATTTTCGGAATCGCCTCCTTCGAACGCTACGAATGTGACTAATGTTACCTTCATTGTACTTTTTGATTCATTACTTAAATATTTTGTAACATCAACTACAAACAAATAAGCAAAACATATATTACGAACATAAATACTCTTGATTTCGGTTTTTGAAAAAAATAGTGAAATTAAAGCAATTGGTAATATTTATTATCGAGAGAGTAGACTCTTCATTTGAGCAAATTTTATTTAAAATAAACTTACTAGCAGAACAAGATGTTTCTTGCTTACGGATATTTTCAATGAAACCTGCATAATGTTCTACTGATTGTTGTAGAGTGTTTGCGGTAAACATTTTGTTGGACATAGAATCATCCCCATAACCTTTTCTACCAATCACCAACTCGCGTATAGTTTCGTTGTTCACCTGTCTTCCGACAGTTGCGGTACGCCGCGGCAGAGCGCGCAGAGCTGGTGCCCTCTGAAAGCGACTGGGAGAACCCTCTGTCGCGTATAATGAACTAAGCCGAATATGTACACGCAAGCTCCCGAGTTCATGCCATCTTGGCTGTCCGGGTGACTCCGCGTAGTTCATTACCCGCGTAGCGTAGTTCTCTACCCTGAGGAAGCCCGCAATATGGCAGGCGAAACGTCGGCCTCTCAGCCAACGACGCGGCGTCACCCGGTCAGCCAAGACGCCTAAGGCTAATGTGATCGCTCGGCAGCCGTGCGAAAGAAATATTCTGGCACGGCTTGTGGAATCGTTATCACTGCTGTATCCGATAACGTGCAGAAATGCCTGCATTCTGGAGTAGTTGTAGAGAAAGAAGTTTCTGCCGAAGATGTCTCCGCGACGCAGTGAGAGTATACACACGACGCTGCCGGCAGGGCTGGTCTTCCTCTCTCCCTCCCTCTCTCTCTCCCTCTCTCCCTCTCTCTCTCCCTCCCTCTCCCTCTCTCTATCAATCTATCTTTATCTCCCTCTCTGTTTCTATCGTTACCCCCCTCTCTCTCTCTCTCTCTCTCTCTCTCGATATTCCTTTCAATCTATCTCCTCCTTTGTCTCTGTCTATCTCGATCACCCTCTCGCTCTACCTCCCTATCTCATCTCCCTCTCGCTCCGTCTCCCTCTCTGCCTCTCTATTTATTTATTTATTTATTTATACCTCTCTCTTTATCTCTCTTGATCTCCCTCTCTATCTATCGCTACCTCTCTCTCGATCTCTCTCTCTCTCTCTCTCTCTCTCTCTAACTCTCTCTATTTACTCATTCTGAGAAGCACGAGCGCCTATACCATTCGTAGGATTTTTTTTTCAAAATTAATAGGATTTTAAAATAGAATATCTCTTTCTCGATCTGATCCGGCCCATGATTTTATGCATACAGTTGCAATCAAATAAGATGCAATGTGTGCAGTTGGAGAACAGAAAATGTTTTCTACCAATCACAAATGTGTAATCTCGCACCATAGAGCATACACACTCCTCAGCCGTAGTGGCAATGAAACATATATCACAAGAATTAGTAAATGCACAGAAAAGTGTTGATTTAGTTGTCGTCAGAGTGGTACGTGTGGCAATTATTACTTTGTACTGCATATTTAAATGTAAATTATTCCCGTAACTTACAAATCAATATTTAAATAGCTATTGCATAAATTAAATGAAACTTTAAGTTGAACATTAGTGTTGTCTAATGCATTAAATATATAACTAAATGTACAGTGGGCTGGAAATAACATTTGATGCCCAAGTACATTTATTCTTTGCATTTTTGACTCATCACTTCTTAATTATATTTAAACTATTGATGTTGGCTCGCATATAGTAAGCTAGCATATTTTTTTATAGGCCACTGGTTCATTACTGGCTCGGAATGACATGCCCAAATCGGGCGTTGAAAAAAGAGAAACAAACTATTGTCTTATGCATTATGTATTAATACTTTATTATGCACACTCTAGAGCGATTTGGAGCTCAGTTGAGGGCCCGTCGTAACAAGCTAAGGATTTGGGTGATATGTGTGGTGTAAATGGACACTTTCAACACAAACATTTAGTGAAATAAAGTAAATTTAGTTGTCACATAATATATATTTACATTAAATATACATTTACATTGAACTCTATTGGCCCGTCTCGAAGGAAGAACAAAACACACTGGCACACTGTGCACTGATACTGAAGTTGGAGTGCATGTTCATCACCCTATAGCTCTGAAAGCGCCGAGAAGACCCGCAGACACTTAACAGATTTGCAGAGTTGGCCAAACACCACTGTGACCAGTTAAATGAGCTCACTTAATTGCAGTGCACTACAGGAGACATTCGTTAACGCGATTGCTGTCGAGTTGCTTGTAGCCTGGAACTAGTCATTGTTGTTCGTACGTTGACGGTGATCACTAGCCACGTGCGAATAGGAAGATTTAGATGTTCGTTGGTAGAACAAGTTAAAATGCGCTGCTGAGGACACGTTGGTGCTCTGCGTGAGGGGGAAATTGCACGCGAGTGCAAAGGAAAGTGGCGTCGGCCACACGATCTCTCTAAGAGAGAAACACACGTCGACGAGAGTGTGTCAATACTAGGGGGTGGATTTGAAAGAAATGTCATCCTTTTTCTTTTCATTTTGGAGCAATGCCGTTTAGTATAGAAATTCATATTATTTATGACAAAAGGAAATAACCCATTTTATATGTTTTTTTACATTTATCGTCGATTTCGACTAATAAATAAATTTTTACCTTTTTACGTAATTTGTAATGCATCTTTCGCTGATTTCATCGATTTTAATATCATTTTCATGAAACTTGCTTCAAACAATATTTTCGAGGTGCAAGAAATATTCACCACCTGGGTAACCTAATCGATTTCGTTCATGTATTATTGTAATGTCAGCCGTTGTGACTACTATGTAATCTAAGGTTCCTGCGACGTCTGTCGGCGACATTGTCAGTTCGGCAAATTTCGCGATAAATGAAGGCACACCTTTTCTTTTAAAGAACAGTCCAAAACAAAGTTTGCAGCCTGAGTTCTCTTGAACAAAAGAAGAAACCTTGATTACATCAGTAACATACCCAACAGCTTTAGTTGTTCATCTCAAGTGGTTTTGAAAAACGTTTTGACGTGATTTTTCATTGTTTTGAGGGCATTTTAAAAACATTTTAAGAGCATTTTATTGATCATTTTTCATCAATGTGTTAGGTCATTTAAATTCGTCCCTAGTCATTAGAAACATCTCACTTATGCATAAGGAAGTTACGAGGTGAACACCAACACATCTACCCGCTCCGTTTGTTGTTTTTTTTAACTGATTTCGTCCGCTCGAACGTTTTTCCTGCCAGAGCGCTGGGGAGAGATAGGGAGAAGTTACATTTTAGAGTATCTTCGGCGCGTTATATGTGGCCAATAAGAAACTATTTCCGCTTAAACCCAAAGTGGGTGAGAGGAGGAGGGGGAGTGACGAGAAGAAGCAACGCTTGCAGCCAGTTGTGCTTTGCTGTGGTCGCGGAGTTCTGCACGGCAGGCGGGTGCCGAGGCAGATGAGGTCCCTCGGGTAGAGCACTTTTCTGAGCCGGGCGAAGCGTTCAGGAGTGGCGGTGAAACACAAAGAAGAAATCAAGCCTTAAAAAGTCTGCTTGCTTGCCCTCGCAAATTACAATACAGATTGAAAAAGGAGTCGCCTGGGATAAACCAGTCATTTTTTAATTCTTCAAAAAGTATACAAATGTAGCTTTTAACTATTTCACTCGCCATTTATATTTTCATTGCAGGCTTTTTTAAATTTTTACACGTGAGAGTACAAGTGCTTCAAATGATTTCTTGTGAAGTTTCTCAAAGACTGAAAAATTTGAAAATGAGCTTACAATAAGTAAATTTTCTGAAAAAGGCCCCAACATTTTAATGAAAATTAACACATAATACCCAGTTTTACTCTTCTAAGATATTATTAAAGTCATATTTCCATCCTTCTAATAGCGAATCACAAAATTGAGAAAAGTAAAAACAAATATAGTTATTAGTGTTGTAAAAAACGAATAATAGTTGGTGTGCTAAAACACGACTTTCTCCATATCAAGCTGATATGAAAGTAAACTAAACAATTTTGTTAACTGGTTCAGTACTTGCAGTACATATTGTGTTCTACAACATTTTGTGTAGTGTTAATTAATTTTGAGAAAATATATCATTTTCGAGTGCGATGATATTTTAATGCTGAAAAAGAACCTTTGTTTGCATTGTTGCTACGGAAATAAATGGTGTCAAGTAATTAAAATACATATATTCAGTGCCACAAAGAGACCCGCAAAATAGTTGGTTTGAGTCTTATTATTAATTTTACCATATTATTGTTACATAATCGTATCAGTTGTACACTTAATCTGTTCGATTAAGTGGTTCTGCGTGATGGGGCAGGGTCGTCTAGCTTTTGGATAAGTACACACCAAATCCTGTAATTTCGAATCCCGCGTAAGGAATGGGTGTTAACGTTGTGTTGCTAGGGTGCATTTCGATTCCCTCATATATAACTCCTGTTATTAATCTTTCCAGAATCTAATGGCTTGACATGCTTTTCGTTGCGAGATGTGCGCGTAACTGGCTACCAGAACAATGATATTACTCGTGCAACTTTTCTTGAACGATGACCTTGCTTTCTCCTCTCTGGCACAAGAAACAGTTGAAGGCAAAAGCTCGCAGCGAGCACTTATGACAACATTCCAAACATATCTTCACTGACGCGAAATAGAAACACTTTTCTTTTGAAAGCGAGAACTTCAATCGGTTATTTTCTCTAACAAATCTAAAGAAATAACCGAAGCAGATAAAGTTATATCATAGGAAATACCTCGAACTCCTGAGAAAGTTATAACGCAAATGATTGAAAAGGTTGCGAAGGCATGACTGATTCTCCAGAGATTGGCATAGCTTCATAAAATTTAGTGGCCAGTTTCCTAACTCTACCTGCATTTCTTCAATCCATCGTTCAAGGAAAGTTTCGGGAGTAATACCAGCACCTAGATGGGGAATAATACCAGCGGGAGTAATACCAGCACCGCAAGGAATATTATTATACAGAAGTATTTGACCGACATACACGATGTTCTGAGAGCGCGAAGGAGCTGAAAATGGCCGCAGGTAAGCGATATATACCGTGAGAGGACCTGGTAGGTCTTTAGGCGCTGATACATTGCAGCTGTAAAAAGGATGGGTCAAAACCTAAATGCTAGCTCAGATTCAATATGAATCTTAACTTTTAAGAGGAAGTTTGTACCATTCCTCTAGTTATCACTAGTTAGGTTCCCTTCACATCTCATAGATCTTGTCAGAGGGGCTGTTTTTGAGGCAGTTTACTTTTCGTACCTCAGGCCAACAACAGCTCTCTAAATTTCGCTCTTTCGACTGGCGTCACTTTTTTTTTGAGAATGTTAGCATCTCACAAATCCTAGTAATGCGTTGGATAACTTATTTGAAATTGCTAATTGAATTCAAAATAGAAACAGGTAATGCATTATTAGAATTGAGGGAGTACTGAAGAACCACGTAAAACACAACTAGTGTAAATGAAAGAACTCCATGAAAACTAATTCTTAAATTGTGTCTGAAAGGCAGTTATGCCCCGCCCCCCCCATTTTGCAATGGCTTTTGCTCTTTTGGCATTGGGTCAAAATATACCTTGCAAACTTCGTCGTTCGGAACAACTGATGTCGACCGAGAGCATTCGCTGAGATCGGATTATGCAGTAGGCAATCATTATTTAGTGGTACATCGAAGTCGTCTTTTCCAGTTTCTGTTTCGACTTCAGTTCATCTCGACAGCTTGTGAAGTGTACGTACTCAACTACGTGGCTGTGAGTGCTACCCCGGGACAGGGAGTGGGTGTTTCGGAAAACTACTGAAACAACCCGTTCCTTCCGCGTCTCGGCGGCCTGCGGTGCGGCGCGGCGTCGTGTTTCCCTTGCGTTGTGGTCGCTCGCGGCCGGCGCCACCTCCGGCGCAGCCGCTGCCCCGCTTCCGACATCTCCGCCTTGGCTCTCCTCCTCCCCCTCCTCGCGTCTCGGTCGGATGCCGTAATTGCATTAACGGCCCGCTCCCTCTCTCCCGCTCCCGTCCGGGAGCCACGGAGGAGGCGAACCCTTGGGCTGTTCCTTGTCTGCCGCGCGTTGCGAACTTTGCATATCCCTAGGTTCAAGTTGATATTTTGCTGACTGACATTGATGTGGGTTGGTTGATGTATGTTGGCTGGGCTATCCGGGGCGTAGTTGATGACGTGGTTGATGTATATTTTATGTACTGTACTGCTTTTCTTTGTTTTGAAGCGCTCGACAACATGGCTGTTATGTTATTTTTTTGCAGTATGAAACGACTTTAATTTACTTTAGCCACATTCCTTGGTTTCAAATGCGCGACTTGAGTAGACTGCTGTTAAATATATAAAGTTAAATAAACTTTCGTTTTATTGAAAAGATATTTTAAGTATTGCGAATGTTACTTATGTATTGAGCTGTAGTCAAGTACGAATTAATGAATGTCTTTCATTAAATCTGTCAATTCTAAACTTCTGTACACCGTACCGAATTGTGATTTGTGATTGTCATATTGTATCTCGTCGCTCATGTACATTGTGCTCGGTGAAGTTGTGTGTATTGAAGACAATTGTGTTTGTTTTGTGCGCAGAATGTGCTGCGGGAGCTGGAGCAGAAGAAACCGCAGTTGGACGAGCTGGTGCACACAGCAGAGAACTTGAAGGCGGACTCCAACCGGCAACAGCTGCACGGGAAAGGTGAGTTGTCGCATCAGCATCCCAAAATCTTTTTGAAATTTTTTATCATTCCATTTAATAGAAAATCGCAAGATTGTTGTTTCCTGTTCTATTCGCTCAGTTGTTACTGTTAAACGTTGTTGTGTGAAATGCAGTGAAATAGACTCTCATGTATGTAAGATCTACTCGACTCGTAAAGAGACAGATACATCGATTACCTTTTGACCACCTATTTAATGCGATACTAGCAACTTTAGTCCGTAGCTTCGCCGCCTTTAAATTCAGAGAGGTAGTGGAAGATATTGTGGGTTATCTAAGATCGTGAGTATGACAGCAAGTCCTCTATTTGGTGTATTGCGCGAGGCAAATTACCGCAGGAGCAACCTGAAGCCGCTTTCACCAGACGAACCACAAATATTCAACAGCAAAAATCGACCTGCTACATTTCGATGATTCTGAAGGACAGATTCAAGAAACATGGCAGAGAATTTGCTTTAATGCACTGAGATCTAAATAGTCTAATTCGCCTTGTTTCTCGAACCAGTACTGCTATTTTGCTGCTCGCAGTTTGGGATCGCGCATCGTTCTGTTGAAAGAGCCATTTCTAGTCGGGAGCTCTGCCGACATGAGCAGATTTAATTGGCCCCCAACAATGCCCAGATAGTATATATATATATATATATATATATATATATATATATATATATATATATATATATATGTCAATTATTTCTGTACGAATATAATTCTCCCTTGACTTTGCCATGAAAACACTGCCCAGTCCATAACCTCGACCTGTCTCTGCCCAACATTGCTCGCAGATGCCACGACCTTCGATGAAAACAGGCGAACACGCCCTTGACCGTGGACGTGATGAAAAAGGAAGCGGGGTTTATCGAACGAGGTGACCTTTTCCAGATCTCGTGCCAGATGCATTCGCCGCTGAGTGGCGTGAAGCGTGAGGGCGCGGGTGGGCGCAGCCCCAACAGCATCGGGCGAACAGTGCGCTGTGAACCATCCGGGGCACGCGATTCTACCTTTGTGCACCTCCGCGAGCTGTGGGCGTGAGGTCGCTCCGAGCAGCATTCAAGGCCTTTCCCTGGCCTGGATGTGTGTGCGGACAACGTCGTGACGTTGTTCCCCTGTTTGAAACGCGCTGACAACAGCAACGCAAGCCAAGCGAGATAACACGGTTTCAGATATGCTGAAATCAAGGCGCCGTGCCGACTGTTGTGAATCAAATTCGGATAGTCCCGGCCCGTGGCACAGATGGCCCGTGGAACGTCTATCATTATAACATAATGCCGTTGCGAGTTCCACACGTGGAAATGTTCTTGGATGGTAATGCAAGGGTGTGTGAATATAACCGGGATACGGGAGATCAAATGCGAAACAATCTAAGGCAATGGATGTTTTGCCATCTTGTTACGTTTAATTTTGTCGCCACGAGAAATTGCGGTGTGAACTGCTTAAGATATTTCTAATTCCAACATTTTTTTGTTTGATAAACATGGTTCATTTCGTTTGCATGTCTCCAATAAAGCATGTCCTCCAAAATATTATTTAATTCTGAAAAATTTGTAAATTATTTAAGTCAGATTAATGTTCCTGAAGAAATTGTTAACAACGATAAATGCATAGGTCAATCTTATTGACGCTCTATTCTCTGGTTGCCGTGAAAACGAGGGCTGACGCGCGTGTTAAGTCTGCACAAAATTCCGTTAATTATGACCCTGTTTCACGCACGTGCAACGTTACATCGCGGCGTACATCGTGTACATGAGTGTCAACCTAAATATGCATTGTTTTTTAATCTGTGTGGTGTTGTGTAGTTATCGCCATCAGTTTCATTCATGATTATTCCCAACCGCGCAGTTTCGCGTGCGAATGCTCTGGGATGTTTGCTGGTCGTCTGACGGACGAAAAAGCGGCGGAGGAATGTGACGTGTGTAGCGGGCTCAGCGCGTTTACTTTTTCGCGACGAGACGATTATCATAAAAAAAAGTGGCTAATTCGAGCCGCCAGTAACCACGAGTGTGTGTTTTCCTACATTTGATCTATTTTCGGCGTTCCATTGAAGAAATCAGTTTTTACATCTTCCGTTTCTAAATTATATTTCTTTTTGTGAACATGACCGTGTGATTACTTATGACGTAGGGTTTTTCACCGTCCGCCGGTGTTAGCCTTCTGGTTGCTGTAAAGGATTGTTCCGCTGAAAATCCCAACGGCGTAGTCCCGAGCAACTGCGATCTCAACGTGCGTGGCAACTGGCGCTACCTCCGCGGCCGCCCATTTGCCAGTGAGTTGCCCGCGGATTCGATCGCTGACGAGATGTTAGAGGGAACGCCGCCCGCCCGCCCTGTCGTTTCCCTTCTTTTCCGCATACGCACTCGCCCGCCTGTTGGCCTTCCTGCTTATTTGCCCGCCCGCCTGCCCGCCCTGTTGTTTCCCTTCTTGTCCGCCCACGCACCCGCTCGCTTGTTGGCCTTCCTCCTACTTGCTCGCGTGTCCTGTCTACTTGCCCGCCTGCTCCCCGGATGGCCTGCCCGCCCGCGTACATGCCCACCCGCTCTTCTGCCTACCTGCGTATTTCCCCGCCTATTCGCCTTTCTGCACTGCTTGCCCTGCCAAGTTTCCCGCACGTCTTGTTGCTTACCCCACAACAACGGGCTGAGCGTGGAGCTGGGCGGCAGCTGAGATCCAAGGAACTTCCAACAATAAACAACTTGCTCTCATGATCCCGTGTTACTTAACGAGCGCTCGCACCTGTCACTGGTAGAGCGGCGCCTGCAACGTCGATCCCAGGTGCGACACCCTGTGTTGGCGCCGCGAGGAAGAGAGATGGTCGGAAGAGGACGGACGACGCGCAGGGTGGCGCGTTGGGAATTTCAGATCCGTCCTCGTTCGACCCCCGCGCCGCCCGGCCCGGTCGACGCGCCGTCACCATGGCGACACGCCCCCCCCCCCCGCTCTGCCCGGCGGCGGCGGCGGCGCACCTACACGCGGACAGAGCGGTGGCGCCGGGCACGGCTTGTGACCGTGAGCCACGAAATAACATCGACGGGGCACGATGACATCCATTTCTGCCGGAGGGAGATAACAGGGAATCGCTATTTTAATTCCGTTGCTGGTGAGAAGTGGAGAGAGAAGACTCGAGAAGTGCAGTTGGTGATGGGAGGAGGATAAACGTTCGGCGTTGGATCCCGTCAAACGAGTATTGAACGACGTTAAGTCAATCGCCGGGAATGACGGGAAGGCGGCGTCTAAATGTGGACTCTCCTCGCGCCTAGCGTATTTTGTAGCCGGCGAAGTGCACCGTTGAGAAGTCCCAAGACACAGAGGACAGCTCCGGGTGTGAAAGGCAGCCGATAGCCGACCGCTCGTGGATGGCCGCTTCCATCTCGAGATGAGGCGACCGACCGTCCTCACGCGCCGCCCCGCGCCGCCCCGCGCCTAACGCGTTTCCGATAGCAGCCGCGCCGCCACGCGCAGTGCTTCCCTGCGCCGCCGCCGCCGCTGATCAATACGGCGCCAAGCAATCTTATCTCGGAGCGCCTTCGCGCGCCGACGTCTCGGCCGCGCCCTCCGCACGCACACGCGTGCTCGCACGCACGCACCTGCTACGCCACGCCCCCTTCCCTCTCACCCCCCACCTCGGCGGCGGGACTGTTGCCTCTGCCGAATCGTTCTGCGGGAGGCTCGTGGTGGTCCCCACGGTGCTGGGATTTCCCACACTAGACATAGAGCTAGGGCGAATCTAGCCGCTGCGCTGTCTGGAGGAGAATTCTACGGTCGATTGCTCTGTTTGTAGCTTTCTTCTATTGCTCTGTTTGTAGTTTGGAACAATACACTAATAAAGGGACCTTGGGCTGGGCGTGATCTCTCCTACCTCGTCCTTGTATCCTCACCTCTTACTTACACACACACACACACACACACACACACACGCTCGCGCGTGCACACACACACACACACACACACACACTACATGCAATACATTACAACACAGCTCGGGAGATTAACTATGTGCGGTTGTGGCGCTACCGGTTGAAGGAGACTCTTGGAAGGAAATGAAAACTCACTCACTCACACACATTTCCCTCTGGTCTTAATCAGTAACTTTCATGTTTCTTCACGTTGCCACAACTCTTTTCTTCAGTTGCACTAGGGTGCTTATGTGTATTTTTATCGTGTTCCAAGTATTTTCTAAACTCGCTACACTCGACTTCTTACTTCATTGTCGTGGCACGTCACAAAATTCTACAGAATAACCACCTGTTTTCCATTTACTCTTCTGTCTTCACCTCTCATTCTGGTTGACATCGCTTATTGCATTAATTTGATTAATATGCTTGCGAATACTCCTTTGCTTCTCATTTTCTTGTTGAAGTGATTATCCTTGTCGCGCATTTCTTTAAGGACAAGTGCGTCTATCTGTATTCTTCATCAGAACTTCATTCTCCTTCATATATATTTGTGTTTATCGTTCGCTTTTCTTCCTTCTGCACCTCGCTTCTGGCGCGCAGCAGCCCTTCTGCCGCTGCAGACTGCTTCGCTCGCGTTTGCTGTGATGTTATTGACTTTGTCACACAATTATCGGTTTATAATAAATAATTGCATCAATATATTATTCACGCGCTTATGTTGCCGATCACGTGGTTGATATTTCCGACGAATATCAGTTTCATTCACTGCCCCCGTGTGTGGATTATGAAATATCGGCAAAAAAAAGTAACGCGTGTTAAATTGAGAATGGAAAGCGTAAAAGCTATCAGTCAGTCTCTTTTAGTGTTCAGCAGGATTCGTTCGCTAGATTTATTCTTTCTGTTCTCGTCTGAGAATCCCATCGCCGTAGAAGGCAACCTTTTCAGTGAGGAGCGTTGACAGCCCCCCCCCCGCCGTGCCTTTGCAGCAAAGAGCGACATTCGTGCCGGTGTGTTTCGCGAGAGGCGGCGCGGAGGGAAGAATGTGGGCGGCGAGGAGGCCCGTTAATGAGCTCTTGTGCCCCTCCGCCCTCCCCCGGGCCTCCGCTCAAACGCATGCAAATGGAGGTAAACTATTTGGACGAGTCCGCGTCGCGGGGAGGCCGGACGGGCGTGGTGGAGAGGGGGGGGGCGGGGCGGCGGCGTCCCCAGGGGGTAGAAGGGCGGGCAGCGGGCCCAAATGGGAACGGGCAGTCGGCTGGAGGATTGCGAGATGAAATGAATTAAAGGGGGGGGGGCCTATTCATCCTGCAGTGTCGTTATTGAACTGGTCGTGCGCCACCGCATTGTCGTTGCAATCATTGTCGGTTACGACGGCGGCAATAGGCACGCGCCATATTGCGGGTATGTTATTTTTAACCTGAATGAAATGTTGAAATGAAATCTGTACTTTTTTGTTTATTTGAATAATACTTTTATTTTCAGTACATCTCTTACTACATCATACGTATGCGTATACCAGGAGGATGTTATCGAAATTAGTGAAGGATTGTAAGCTTTCAACAAGACAAGTGCCCGGAATACAAATAAGCCTATCAGGAGGTGCAAATAAAAGAACGTAATTGTTAAGTGCTGAAATTGCTGTTTGGAACTTATTCCCTTTTCACGTTCATTTTCCTGAGATGGAATTCGCATTCAATAACCTCTCATATTTTATTATTTTTTAATTTAGCCTTTTTTTCCACTTCTTCCAATAACGATCGCTCTTAATTCCCTTCTGCTTTCCGGTGCCCTTTATTTTCATACGCCTCAGAGCTCGGGCAGGCTTTGATTTCCTTTTCAGTCGGTAACGAGGGAGTTCTTTCTCCTCGCCTACGCCGGCGCTCCGAAGTGCGCAGAGGCCGCTCCCGTGGCCTCGCCCGGGAAGAAGGCCCTTGGGGGGCACCCTGTTGCCCGGGTCGGGGCTATACGCGCCCGACTGATTGCTCCAGATGCTTCGCCGGCGCCGTAGGAGTGTATCGGTATATAGCTTTCGATCTAAATCGAATTGGAGATTACATCTGTATCTTTGGGGCGGCAGCGCGCGGCGCGGCGCGGAGGGCGATTGGGGCGGAGCGCCTCTTTGAGCGGGGCGGGGCGCGGGGGGGGCGGTGCGGTGCGAGGCGGGGCGAGGCGGGACAAGGCGTGGCGGGGCGATGCGAGGCGGGGCTAGGCAGGGCTAGGCGGGCGGGGCGTGGCGTGGCGGGGCGGGGCGGAGCGTTGCGGGGCGAGGCGTGGCGGGGCGGGCCGTGGCGGGGCGGGTGGGGCGGTGCGTGGCAGGGCTGGGCGGGGCATGGCGGGGCGGAGGCGACAGGTGCCCCTCGAGACGGTGCACGCGCCGCTGCGCCGAGAGCACGGGGAGCGTTGCGGCTACCCGCGGGTGGCGCACTCCAGGGACGCGAGTGCCAATAGAAGAAGAGTACGTGTTATTTGAAGTTAGGAGATTACTTAATATACTTATCGTTGTATCTAATGTTGTTTACTGCTCTCGGTTGGTGTCCAATTATTTATTAATTATTAATTATTCATAACCATCACCATTTATTCATAATCACCACAAAACCTTTTCATACAACGTGTTGAATTCATCTCTGTCAGTTCTCACCATTTCGCCCTTGTCTTTTTCTCTCCTGGTAATCTATTTTACATGACGACCGTGACATTGTGCACAAAGTGGAGATAAGCCTCACTAAAAGTTTGTGTAATGCAGCACTGTCTATAAAATTGTTCCCATTTTTTTTTTGTTTTACGGTTATATTATAGTTAATTCTTAAATTAAAAGTTTTCGCTTTTGTTTCAGCTTTTAAATACCGACTGTAACGTTTGATGTGTCAGTCATTGGAAGTATTAAAACAACGTGCTATAGTTGTGGAGAATTTCTTGTTAAGAAACGAATTTGGAAAATATTCAAACACGTCAGGAAACGAGAATGAACCCAACAAATTATTGACATTTAATTCAGATTTAAACTCGCATGTTATTTATTTCGGTGTAATAAACCATATATTTCCGTGATATAAAATGCGTACTTTTAAATAACCTTAAATGGATAGAATACGCAACTGTATTTCGTTACAGTTTGCCTTAAACGGGGGGGGGGAGTATCACACCATGGGTTATGATATTAAAAAATCATGAAGCAATTCCAACGTCATTAGAAATTTTTAGTTATAACGAAGTTTGTGACACAGTATTTTATTAACCAACCTCATCTGTGCATCAACAGGTAAAACTGATACAGATATATAAATACTGTTGACGTATGAACAACAAAAACATGGCGGGGTCATTCTTCTTCAATATTAAATACTACATTGTGAACTTTTGCGAGAATTGAATTTCAATTACACAAGGATGAAGCCAAAACGAACAAAAAATTGAAAAAAAAAAGAAGAAAGGAAACCTCTAAAAATGTGTTTTTTATTGAATAGCTTGTAATGTGCTTTGACAAAAACTGCTGGGTATTATGGAGCAGTATGTTTGAGTGCACCACCAAAGAGTTGTAATAAATATGCATATTGTTACGAAGAGATAATGTTAATGAGAGAAAATCTGACACTCGAGTCAACGAATAAAGTGACCTATTGGATTGAATGACGCTCTAATTGTAGAAGCCAAAAATACCAAAAAAGACTTAATAATTATTCGTAAAGTTAACATATTCACGCAAACCACTAAGAGAGAACAACATATATGAAATGTAAAAAGATACAATTTAATTCTCTACCGAATTCAGTTACTTTGTAACATTTGATTAAGGGGAAAAAGTGAGGTTGTTGTACTCACTGGTGTTTTTATATTTCAAATACAAACTGAATAATGTAAATTATATTTTGGATTGAAATAAAAACCATATTTGCCTTATTGTGTATGTTTTCGTCAGGGCATTTCGTGAGTGGTATTGGGTACTGAAAGCCCAATAAGAAAGAGGTTGTATGCGTGGGTCCGAAGTAAAGTCATTCGGGCATTTTTCGTTTTCTTTTAAAACTTAACTGATATAAATGCCAGATTTTCAGAAACACCTCGACAAGTGTATACGAGTTGACTGCAAAATGCAAATTTCACTTGAAGTGTTCATTAGGACGACCCAGACGCCTGAAAAGGGACTACCCTTTTTTGAGAGTTTATTGAAAGCTGATGAATCGTGCGCTAGTCGTCATGTAGATGTCGCACCTTCTAGTTGTGGCTGTGGGCAAGATTGATTGATTAATTGATTGGTGTATCCGGGTGCATCACATGTTAAGTTCACTAGTCCCGTAAGTGTAAAACATGATTTTATCGTGGGAGGTGGCAGTGATCTCCCCCCCCCCCTTAGATGGCGAAGTCCGACACCTGTCGTCGAGTAGCAGGGTTTTCCTCAGCCGGGTATCTGCCGGCGGGGCACCGCCTCACCCGGGACGAGCTTTAAGCTCCCGGCGTGCTCCCGGCATGTGTGGTGTTCAGTGCATGTAGATGCAAATGTAAGGAAGGAGTGCGGAAAGGAAGCAGAATGCGGAAGGAGTGCAGAAAGGGAAAGTAAGGATCGCGCGTAGTCCGTAACCCGTTTGTTAGGGTACTGCTCCGGCATTCGCCTGATACAGGCCAACGAAACCAAAGAAAACTATGGTTAAGAGCAGCCGGTTACTAGAATTTTCCTCCAGCTGAATATGTCCTAACTATGTAGCTAGTGCCGAAAATCCACCATAGTGCGGAGTGGAACCCTAGACCCTCCCAGACGGCGGCTCTGCAATAAGATCAATTGATGCCCTGAGCCACCTAGGCCGGTGTGGGACCTGAAAGTGGGGGGTGAGGAGCGCGGATGTTGGTATTGACAGGGGCGGGGCGGGGCGTCGGTGGCTCGGTCGTGTCCGCCCGCCGCAGCGGACCCTCTCATAATTGTGGCGCTATTAATAGCGGGCTGCGCCGCAGTCGATAAATCGATCGACCGCGCAGGTGCGCCTCCGGGAGCCGCGGGCCGCGAGCCGACGCGAGGGGCTACCCTGGACCCGTGTTCGCCTCGTGTGCGCAACCGGACCAGCACTACACTCCCCCCCCCCTCACTGAGTACGCGGCAACCGTTCTGGGGCGGAGTCACACTGAGAACGCAGGATTCTGCCTATCCGAGATATACAATAGATCCTGAAACAGGGTATTTTGGTTCACATGGAAATGAGGAATCGTTAATGAAATAATTTATTTAAAGCGACTTTGAATTTTTGCGTTTGTTCCGAATGTTGTGTATTGTTAGGTAAATCGCAGAAAGATTGCAGGACCTGTTCAGTTTTTGGGTTGAATTTTTGTTTGCTCGTAGATGAACCAAAATATTTCCGAATGTATTTTTATACTTAGTTGGCCTTACTTCTTAAGAGGGGGAAATATTGTAATAATGCGTTGGAAAATGGGAACTTTTGACAGAAAGAAACATGCTTTGTGGGCGCTTTATTGATCGAATCGAAATCGATTGACGGCAAAATGTGTTTCCGCCTATCTGCCCCTGTATATTCGTCCGTCCGTCTGTGTTAAACGCTAGCGCCAAATGCGTTCAGCTGATTATATGAAACGTTCTCCAAAAGTTTTCCAGCTAGCGGGGGAAACTTACTGCTGTCTCCCGATGTAAAACATGCACTACACGTACGGGAATAGTGACGTCAGCGGGTGACGCGCCTCGAAACACTAATCAATGAATCAATCAGTGTGGGGCGGGCGGTGTTCGGGGGGGGGGGAGGGGGGAGGCCTCCATCTCCGCGCCGATTCGTCTTCCGGCGGCGCCGCCAATCCATTTGCCGCCTTCAAACAGTGTTAGGCGGCCTTTCAGCCCCCTGGGGGCGCGGCGGCCGCCCGCGCGCGGCTCCATCACTTCGTGGCGCGTCGTCCTCCGCCCCACGCGTCTCCGCCGCGCCCTTCTTCGCCTTCGTTGCCTTCGGCGGCTCCGCTCGTCCAACTCCACCTCAGTTCACTCTACCCGCCCCGCCCCGCCTCGTTCCGCTCCGCCCTGCCCCACCCTGCTCCGCTCTGCCCCACCCTGCTCCGCCCCGCCCCGCCCCACCCCGCCCCGTCCCGCCCTCCTCTCATTGCTCTCCCAACCAGACCCTCCCCGCCCCGCCCTGCCCCGCCCCGCCCCGCCCTGCCCCGCCCCGCCCTGCCCCGCCCCGCCCTGCCCCGCCCCGCTCCACCCCGCCCTGCCCCGCCCTGCCCCGCTCCGCCCCGCCCCGCCCTGCCCCGCCCTGCCCCGCTCCGCCCTGCCCCACCCTGCTCCGCTCTGCTTCGCCCCGCTCCGCCCTTACCGCCCTGCCCTGCCTCGCCCCGCCCTGCCTCGCCCCGCCCCGCCCTTACCGCCCTGCCCTGCCTCGCCCCGCCCCGCCCCGCCCCGCCCCGCCCGCCCTCCTGTCATTGCTCTCCCAACCAGACCCGCCCCGTCCCGCTCCGCCCTGCCCCACCCTGCTCCGCTCTGCCCCGCCCCGCTCCGCCCTTACCGCCCTGCCCGGCCCCGCCCCGCCCCTGCGCACGACCCCTGACACTCCCTATCAGCCGACGTTCGTCGCAGCTGGTCCGTTTTCGGATTAGTATCCTCCTCTTGTTTCATCCTCTCTTTACTTCTTCTGTCTTTCTTCTACCTTGCGTGTACTTCCGTGCGCTTTCTTTGCTCTAAACTGCAAAGTTCTTCTTCTTTTTCTCTTCGCGCATATGTACGTATATTCGGAGTTATATATTTAGTGCAGAGAAAGGTATGTAACGTTGCAGCGAAAAGTGCCGTTTTTCGACAGAAAAAACGTTTATTGTGTTCCTGATGCGGGAAAAGAGGATTTTTCGTGCACCTATATGTAGTAAGTTATCCTATGTAGCGTAGTCGCAAAAGTTTGTTATTCCCTAATTGCGAAAACGCTGTTCGATTTAAAACGTTCGACCGCGCGTGTGTGAACAACGCCAGCATGGTAGTTATTCATTTGATACTTTTCAAAATAAATATCGCCTGAATGACCCCCCCCCTGAGCTGTAGTACTGAATGTTTTGAAAGAATTCATTGAATTTTTCGCTCTACTTCACATGAACAGCCTGGAAATTTTTCAAAAAATATTCTCCAAAATGGCTTCAATTTTTTCTTTAAATTCCGTGTAAGAATAGTCTGAAACACACTCATAAAGATAACGTAGGTCTGATTTCCTCTTTCCCCCTCAATTTTCGAAAAACACAAAAAAAATAATTATAGTGTATTTTAATCAAGCAGTGTCAAAAATATCGATTATATAGAGGCGGACAAAAACTATTTAAATATTCTTTAAACATTTTGTCTTATAAGTATTTGTGAAATGTGTGTAAATATTAAGAAAGACGTGCGTTTTGTGTGCTCGCGCGGTTCCGAAATGGCAAGTGATGACAGCAGGGGGTCCCGTGGGAGGGCGGCGTTCCTGCGAGCGCGATGAAATGACCGGCCCCGCCGTCTCCCGCTCTTGATGAAGTGCTGCCTGCGCCCGGGCGGAGGAGCGGCGGGTCTGCGCAAAGGGGGCGCGGCTGGCGCAGGCGCAATGCAGAGAGAGGTAGAGCGGAGTGGAGCGAGGCGAGATGAGACAGGCCGGAGCGGGGCGGAGCGGGGCGGAGCGGGACGAGCCAGGTGGAGCGAGGTAGAGCGAGGCAAAGCGGGGCGGAGCAAGACGGAGCAGACAGAGGGAGTGGGGGGATGCGGGGCGTTGGGGGGTGGGACGAAGCGGTGCGTGGCGAAGGGAGTTGAGGCGGGGCGGGGTGAGTCGGGCCAGGTGCAGCGAGGCGAAATGAAGCGGGGAGCAGCGAGTCAAGGCAGACAGACGGAGCAGAGAGGTGATGAGGGGGTGGGGTGGAAGCGGAGCGTGGCGAAGTGTGGTGAGGCGCGGCGAGACTGGCGGGTGGAGCGAAGCGGGATGAGTCGGGGCGGGGCGATGCGAGAAGGGCCAATCAGAACGAGACGGAGCGGGATGGAGCGATGCGAGTCGAGGCAAAGCGGGGATAGGTTATGCGAGGCGGCTCAGAGAAACGTGGCAGACGGGTAGCGTGGGCGCTTCGTAGAACGCTGGGGTCGGTGCTACCCAAGGGGGCAGGAGGAGCGTAGGGTGGGGGAATCTGAGCAGCGCTGGCGCTGGATGGATCAAAAAGTTCCGCGTGTGCCGTCACTTGGAAATAACGAGAAAAGGGTTTCGAAGGCTCGTCCGGAAATGAAAACATGATTATGATGCCACCTAGGGCGTCAGGGATTATTTTCGCGGTACTTTAAGAAGTAGGGCACGTATGAGTGTGCTGTTGTTGAGAAGCAAAAATTTAAAAGAGATTTTTGAATATTAGATTCGGGGTGTGCGTGGACAAGTAACATGAGGAAATACGACTGCCGCGATGGCTGGAAAAACAAAGAATAAAAGTGTGGCGAAACTTGGATGAGTAAATAGAAATCGTGAACACGTTAGGCGCTTTTTAACGCCTCTTTCACCGTGAGAATTAAACGTGCGGAAAACGTGATAAAAGGTGGAATGAGAGTTAGGGAAGAAATGTTAACGTACTGGCGAAGCAACTTAGAGATAGGAATGCAAGTGTGAGAAGATTTAAAGTGTAGATAAATTCAGAAAATAGCGTTTCTTTGTTAAAGATAAGAAGCTGAAACAAATATTTAAAAGGGAAATTTAATTTGCGCACTGTCGAGAGATAAATTAATTGATTCTCTACTTAAATTTTCAAGGTGTGCACTGAAAAGATCCAAATGAAAAGATTTTTTAGTAGTGTTTGCTTTCTCCTTTAATGAGAAAATACCAATTGAATTCAGCAGCCTCATTGTCATTTGCGTGTTCGTTTTTTTTATGTTTTGCAATAATCGTATTGCAGTACTTTGAAAAAAGGTTACATAATTGCTACTCGTACTAAGTTAGAAGATAAATGGAATTAATTGATTTTTATAGACCATCTAAAGATGTACTCAATATTCTACTAGTTTTACGTTCAGAAGAGACGTAGGGAGGCGCGTAGGTGCGGCGAAGGCTCGGCCTGCTACGCCCACCCCCTTCCGCCCCCTCCCGGCGCTTTGAGACGCCGCCGCCGCGACGCCGCCCGGGCGCGAGAGCGGTTGCTTGTCGGTAACATCAACAGGCGGAGAGGGTTGCTAACGTGGTTATTGCCGTCGCAGACGAGGCAAGGAGAACGGAAGTGCCTTTGGAGACAGTTTTGGAGAGGCAATCGTGGTTCTACCTCCAAAATTGGCTAACAATTAAGTGCGGCGGCAATTGTGGGAAGTAAAATACATCTTGGTGGTGGTCGTAGGTTAGAAACTGCATATTCGACTAAGAATAGCACATGGTGATGAAAATTTGAATTGTGTGCTATACTTGGATTTATTTAATAGAGTGCGTTTGAAGTAAATCAACTGTCTACAGTTTCATCCAATCGGGAGCTTGAACGTTACCATACTGACTTCACTGTCGCGACATATAAGCTGCCGATCGGATGAACCGATCGGATGAAACCATGAACAACTGATATCAGCCAGACGCATGACTAAATAAATCGTTCTATAGTAACTGTAAGTGGTTGTCACTGTAGAACTGTACAACAAACACCTGTCCTGTAGCTGACAACAGCTGATTTTCTTCAGAGGATATTTTTGTGAATAGTTACGCCCACATTACTACGTACGTAGTTGTCACTACCGGCGGATATTGAGAATATTTGGAAATTACCTACCTTAGTTTCTATTGGTATGTAGCTGTAATATTTTCAGAATTATAAAAATGAATAGCTTATTTTGCAGTGAATTATGTTGAAGTCTGCACATGTAGATTCTTCGCTTTCGCGGCCGTCATTTATGGTCTAGACGATTACCAGAAAGGAATTGAAATGATTTTATAATAGTACACAACTACGCGCCGCAGGTGTGTTGTACAACTGCACTTTTATCACAATGCTCGTACTATCGTGGCTCCATGTCGTGACTGCACATTCGAGCACGCCTTGACGCTATTTTCTCTACCGACGGCCCCGGGGCTGTGGGCATTGTTGCCTGAGCCAGCAGCCCGTCCGACTCTTCCTGGGGCCTCACCACCCTCACCCTCCGTGCGTGGCTGGCGGCCACGCCCTCCGGCGCGACCTCAGACAGCGCGTCCTTCGCCGCGAGTGGATGGCGGAGGCGGCGGCGGCGGCGGAGGCGGAGACGTCGATAAAGATGCCGCGTTGCCAAATGTCTGCAAGTGGTGCGACTGAAGGCGGCACCGTGGGAGTAGGCAATGTGTTGTGTTTTATTACATTCGTCACCTTTTTCTCCTCGCTCCCCTTCCTGGCGCCTGCGGCATTGTGTGTTGTCGAATGGACGGGGGAAAGACGAATCGCTCTGCCGTGTCAATGCGAGACGCCCTTTGATTCTTTAAATTCCTGCCTCTCCTATGGCTGGTTTTTCCGCTCCTTGTCTCCATGTTATGCCATTCATTTGTTGGAGACTGATCTCTGACCCATTTTAATAATATTTGATACTTCTGCTGGTTTTTTCGTCATAGAATCTCCATATCAAAAGGGATGGTCGTCTGCCCATCTTTAAATCATCTGTCATGCGTGCAAGTATATCAAAACGTTTGCCGTACAGGAAGAAGTAGTGGTGATGCATAATTTCTAACTTTCGAAAATTCTCGCGGTTCAACGAAAATGGTCCGTTTCTTATACATAATTTCAAGGGCAATTTACGCGGAAACTAATCTGCATACTACTCTGCAAACTTGGGTCATCTAGTTACCTTGCCCGCCACCTTGACATATCGGATCTAAAATATCTATTATATTTCTTGTACTTAACCGTGACTTGGCTTTCCAAGATTAACCAGGACTGATATCATGTTGTCCCTCAAAAAGCCATCCCACTTGCTTCCACAGATTCCGTTAGTAGACCGCTATTAAGAGCTCCAATTGTATACGACAGTCGTGAAGCTTAGAGTTTGTAGAGTTTACAAAGTCTCTTCCATTCTCACGGCACTACCAAAGCTTCTTGTATACTATTTCAGGACAAAATATCTTAATCTGACAAATTTTTGTATTACACATCCATCTATCCACACAAATCGATTTCCGGGTTCAAAATTACAAGTATCTCATCTCCACTTTCACCAATCTTAGCAATCTTTGGAACACCACTAATAGACCTCAATCTTGACACGTGTGTGTGTGTGTGTGTGTGTGTGTGTGTGTGAAGTTACAGCCAAAACCTGAATCCCGGATTTTACAACCGATATTTGAGATCCCGTTATTTAGATTCCAATACTTTTCCTCTTAATACTATAGTACAGGAGGAAAAGTAACAATACCATACGGTCGGCGTCTCCAAAATATGGTTAACCTTTGAATTGCGACATTGCAAACAGTTCGTTATAATTTCTTCCTACACTATTTCTACGCCATGTCAGGCGTCTATTTTGTCGTCTTGTTATTCCCACGTGCATGTGTAATTCCCGTCTCAACTACCTCAACTTGAGCTTGCTACTTCTCGTTCCACCTTCTCACCTGTATTTCAGGGTAATTGCCGTCTGACCCACTCTGTTTAGCTTTCGTGGTTCGCTTACATCAAGCTACAAATATCTGCGTTCCATCGCGGCTCATTTTGTGGACAAGTCTCGTTCACATCTTTCCACTGGACATTTTATCACCACTCGAAAATCGTGGTCACATTTCATATGCTTCTTTCGCCCTCCCTCCTCCTTTACCTCATTTCCATTCATCTTGCCGCCCCCCTTTCTGCTTCCTTTCTTCTCTGCATCTGGCTCCCCCTCCCCTCTCCCCGCCCGCGCCTTCGCCCTCGCCTGCCTCTGCTTCCGCCCGCGCGGCGGCGCAACGATCCAGATGAAAAACTGCCGTTCCTCCCTTCCCCCTCCTCCCTTCCCCCTCCCCCCCCCCCGGCGCAACGCTGCTCTCGCTCGTCATTTGCCACGCTGCGTGCGCTGCTGTTCTGTTGGCAGGCACCGTCGTCTCTGGCGACTTAGCGCAAACGTTTTATTTACTAACCATATATCTTGTTATTTTATTTGTGTGTAATCCATTTTATTCAATTTTCGTATTATCCCGCTTTCACTGTCTTTCTTTGCTTAGGCTTAGGTGGCTCAGGGCATTAATTGATGCGAAGGCAATGCCTATGGCTGTGAGATTTTAGGTTGCCGTCATGGCACCACACCATGGCAGGTTTCTTGACTTTCTCTACGTAGCTAGACCGAATTTAACCACTGTCTTGAGGACAGTAGCGACTGACTGATCTCATCGAGATTCTTTCGTTGTGTCTCCCATCAACATCAGGCGAATGCCGGAGCAGTTCCCTTGCAAACGGTCCACGGACCGTGCACAATTTCAACTTTCTATTCCTCGTCCTATTCTCGCCCCCGCACACAACCTACCCTTGCAGGCTAACACACTAACACGAATGCTGGGAGACCAGCCAGGAGCTTGGAGCTTGTCCCGCCTGGGGCGGTGCCCCGCTGGTGGGCGGTGCATGATGGGCGAAAATTTCCGCAAGCTGACGTCTTGTTATTCCCACGTGCATGTGTAATTCCCGTCGCAACTACTTCAACTTGAGCTCGCTACTTCTCGTTCCACCTTCGCCAGCGCCGGATCCCGCGACATCCCGCGATGAAATATGCACTACACATATGGGACTGATGGCCTCAATTGGCGCCCCCGGAACCACTAAAGACTCCACCCGCTGCTGTTCCGTTGGCTATTAGGTGGCGTTTTAACTCGAAAGGTTTATTTACTATTCTATTATTTTATTTTTCTAGACACTATTTTATTCTACCTTCGTATTGTCCCTCTTCCTCTGACTCTTCTTGTTTTCGTTTATTCACTTCTAACACTGTTCCCTTTATTCCTTTTATGACATCGCCCACTAGTTTCACGTGCTGTGCTGCCTAAGTCCACTCTGCCCGTTTCCCGTTCTGTCCCGCGCCCAGCCGGCGGCGCCCCGCCGCGGCCGCGGGTCGAACCGCTGCCGGCGTGTGCTCGCGGAGCGCCGTCCTTCTTTCATCCTGGTTGAATCAACGTTTGTACTCCAATTTACATTGCTTTAAATTCTGAAAGCGAAGTCCAGGCCCCGTTTGTCATTCGTTTTCCTCTTTTATGAAATCCCAGTGGTCTGGGCCGTCGCCTCTCTCTCTCTCCCCTCGTTTTGTGTGCGTGTCTCAGATATACGGGGGGAGATTGGCTGTCTGTGAGGTTGCCGTGCCGCTGACGCAACGCATGCTGGGGCTGCGAATTCCATGTTTCTCGCCTGCGGACTGAGTTCTGTTGCGGGCGCCGTTGAGAATTGGGACCCTTAACGATTCTTCGTTCACGACAATTTCATTTTTGCTCTTAACTAATTAATACACGGTGTACTACAGAAACTCGAACCCTTAAAGTGTGGGTATTAACATATATTTGTCCCATGCACGTAAGCACGACTTTGTTATGAAAGTTTCATCAATATGCATGCGAGTGCATTCTCAAGTACCTCCAAGGGTGGGAGGTCAAAGCAGGTAGCTTTGACATTCGAATGAGATGATGATTAAAAAAGTTGATAGACAGGTTTTTTTGTTTTGATTGTTTTTTATTTTTGAATATTACCTTTATTTCACGTGAAATACTATTTTTTATTATTCAAAAAGTCAAATTGAAGTACGTTCAATGTATATACTAGGGCACACAACACACACACACACACACACACGTACACGCGCGCTTATTTTGTGATTTCGAACCCATATGAACATTTCTGGTTAAATAATTTTTGGATTGTTATTATATTTGCGTAATAAGGTAATATATGCGTGACATGTAGGAAGGTTGCCAAAAAAAGTTTTGTTTTACTTTAAGTTAGTTTATCATTTTTTTTGTATTTGTTGTTGTGGTTGAGGTTTCCTGATACATTGAAGCTATAGTCATACGTTCCGTTACTCGTAGTGTACTTTAGCGGGGGGCAGCATTCTTGCCCCCAGTCCATTCTTCCGGGGCCGACCTACACGTAGGTTCGCGGGAGAATTCCTCCTCCGGGTGTCTCCTTCCACCGGGGCATCGCCCCCCCCCCCTCGCCCGCAACGTTCTCTAATGTCCCGACATGAGCAGTAGAGTAGAGAATTCAAATGTGCAGTATGTCAAGGGGAGAAGAGCGGACAGAAATGGGGGAAGGAGACCGCGCGCAGTCCATGGCCACTTTCCTGGAATACTCCTAAGAGGGATTCGAGAAACCACAGAAAACTACTACCAGAGAAACCGACTTTTGAACTTGTTCTCCAGTCCGCGACATTAGTCAACATACGTAGCTAGCTAGAGTCGAAAATACTCCCGGTTGGCTCCAAGCGAGGACTTCCTGGTCAGAGTTGCCACGGAGAAATATAACTTTTCTTCTTTTATTGACAACTTTTTAAAAAAATCATTAAACATTTCAATTTTTATGGGCTATTGACATTTTTATGAGTTTTTTTACTAGGCAAAATCTAGCGAATCCTATGATTAAACCACATTTGATTTAAACCACATTCCATTTGATAATACACAAGGGTAGACCTTGTGCCACGCCTATAATACCGTATATTTAAATGTCTTCCACATTTGTTTTCCCTTAGAGAGAATTTCGCTTTTTTACTTCCTCAAGAAGGTAGATTTTAGCTTCCGTTATTTTCGAAATCTGTATCCAAACCTTTTTTTTGCAGGTTCATTTCGGCCGTTCTTTATCATTCTTCTCAAGTTACCTGTCGTCTTCGCTTTTCGTCTTCTAAAATGTCAACATAAGATAAAGCTTTCGTGGGAAAAACAATTGTGGTCTTCATCAGGCATTTTTCATTCAGTGTCGGCGGTTTTGCACAGAGTATACCGCACAACGACATCCTATTTTAGCTGTATCATATGTTTATTTAATCTTCGTTCAGAAACTGCCTCCCAGCTCACCATTCAGCTTTTGGTGCTTCAGACTTCTGAGTGTGCGTCCAACTTCCTATCAGACAAGCCTCACATTAGCTCCAGCGCTTCTAGATAAAGTCTTCCAACCCTAGTCGCTTGGCCAGTATTCTTCCGTCTGTTTGCATGCAACAGTGTCTAATGAAACAATAATTGTATTATAGGTGTCTTCAGCATAACGTAGTAGCCTCTATCCAGATTTATGAAATATGCACTATCCATTGCTCTATCGGTACTCATTTTATTTATCCGATCTTCCACCTGTGTCACCGCTGTCGAGCTCTTTTTTCCGCACCTCACCTCAACCGCTCCCCCCCTTTGCCCATCGCCCTTCGGCCACGGCCCTGCGCCCGCGCCCCGCGGCCGCTTCCCCCTCTCCGCCCCCTCCGCCCAGCCACCACCGTCCACCGGCCTCGGTCCTACGCCCGCGCCCCGCGCTCCCCGCTCCGCCGCCACCGCCCACCGGCCTCGCCCGCGCCCCGGGCGGCCGCGCCCCGCACAAAGACGCGACACGCGGCGCGACGGCGCTCTTCTTTTGTGAGGCGCAAATGAAGTGTGCGGGAATGCTTCATATCCCTCCCGCGGGGCTTCCAATTTCGTCGCCCGTGGCCTGCCGGAACCGCGCTCGCCTCTGAGAAGGCCCCGCCCCGCCCCGCCCCGCCCCGCCCGTGAAATTAATGGAGCCCCTTCGCGCTTTGTTGGAAATGGGCTTTGCCTTGCTTCCTTTCCTTTGGATTCTTTGTTTGCCCACGGTGATAATTCAGACGTGCGGAAAACATATTTGAAAAGCAGATGTTGTGTTTAATTGTTTATTTGGAACTCTTCACTTTAATATAGCGAGTGAAAGGTGTTAATTTTAATTTAAGATGTTAGTCGTGCCTAATGAACGCTCATAATACAGGAATGTTAAATAATTATGCTAATTTTAAAAGTAATAATAATATTAAGTACAAGTATAGGAGTGTGTTTAATTTTCATTTTCCTGCATTACTACTTACGTTGTATAGAAAAGGAAAAAGTATTATAATGCTGCAGCATCCCCTCTCCCCCAAAAAGGATATTTTTCGACTGTAAAACTCTTATCGCCGGGCTTTGATACAAAAGTAGATAAATCTGGTTCCAAAATGTTCTAAATTACTGCCTATAACACGTTGTGTTCTCACAATCCACATTTTGAGGGTTCTTGTTAAAGAAAAATTGACTGATGGCAAAACCTCCGTTCGTCCGTGTCTCTGTGAACAACGCTAGCCTCTAAACCGTGAGCAGGCTTCTCACCGCAATTAACATTCCCTCATCGGTCGAATTGATGTAGCGGCCTCTTTATGTCCACGTTATGTATAGTAGCGGCCTCTTTAATTTGAGACGGATATAGAATTTTTGGGAGGTACTTTAATAAAGCTTAACAAATTCAAAATTTTCTCAAAAAGTCCTCCAAGTTTTCTGCAATTTTTTTTCTAACACAACATAAAACAATATTGCATTTATGAGTAGATGTGCTTCAAATGCTATCCAATGAAGATTCTTGGAAATTCAAAAATTTTCTGTGAAAAGGAGCTTCAATTTGTTCATTTTCAGAAAAGCTCAAACGATATTTTCTCCAAATGTATTCTAAATGTCTAACCGAAAATTTGCAGTGAGTACCCTCTTCTGTAATATTCTTCAAGTTATACTTCAATTCTACAATTAGGGGATCGAATTTGAGAAAATGTAGAAAAAGTGACATATGCGGACAAATGAGGACAAAACTGAAAAGAAAGTCCGGTCTCAAGACATTAGAGAACTAACAAAATGTCATTTTACAAGAAAGTCTGTGCTATTTGTAGTACTACTAGTGGAACACCAGTCATAAGCCTCAGCTTCCTATCTTATAAACCAATCTGGTAGATGGACCTTTTCTTGCTAGAAATAAATAAAATCAAAGAAACAATTTGAAATTGTGGTGTTTGAAAATGACATTTATGTGACATGTTCATTTGACATTTATGTCTTTACTTGTGCATGATAACTTCTAAAAACTTTGAGACCTTTTCTCTCCAGTTAGTTTTAGTTATTTCAATGTCTCGCTCCACCACGTTATGTATTCCGAACGCGTATCCCTTTATTTTCTTTTTTATGTCTTTCTGTTCACGTCATTCGCATGGGACTGCGTTTTATGGCACGCAATATCTCCTACTCCGCAGAGTTATTTTCTACTCTTCGGGCGACCCGTGAACAGTTGTCTCTCCCGTGCTCACGTGCACGTGCGATAATAGTCATTGCAATGCGTTCCGGACGCGAATTTCGATTTTGTGTGCTAACGGTTTTATGTCGTGCTCATTCAGTATAGTGGGTGCAGATATAAAGTGCGGTGAACGTACAGTTTGGCGTCAATAAGAAAGTTATGCGGGTGTCAACAGACAACGTGATACTACTGTCATTTTCTGGGTTTCAAATGCATATTGTTATCGGGGACTTTTTTGTAAGTACCTAAACTACACTGGCCATCTAAACTCTCCAAAATGGATATCGTTAGTAGAGAATTTGCAGTTGAATCTCAAGAGAAACATCTGCCTTTGTGTTTTCCTTGACTTTTCCATGTAAAAGAACACAATTAATGTGAACTAATAGAGTACATTTTCAGTATAATTATGATTGTTGTTGACCTTTGCCCAGTTTTACAGAAATACCTTCAATAAATTTACCATAGTTTAATAATTATTGTCTTCTATTGAAGTGTAAATTATCTTTCTTCCTTTTCAAAACGTTTCAAATGTGGTGTAGACACATTTAGAGATATAACCTATTGATAAAATAAGCCAAAACGTACGCCCTCGCAGTTCTTAAATACTCATTTTATTTCCAAAAATGTCTGTCAATTTGTTGTGATGCCTTTATTTCAGCATATGATATTGTCGATACATTCCAGTTAATCGTTTGTCTGAAAATATGTGTGCTTTTTTTAGAAGAGCGATGCTGGTATTATTTAAGATTTTATCTGATGCGCTAAAATTGCTCAGTTCTCAAGTGATCTTTGTGGCTCACTTTTTCATCGATCACCACAAAATTTTACTGATGCAAAATGGTACTACGCTCTTCTCCTTCAAAAAGATGTATTGTAAAATTCAACACCACTTTTTGTGTGCTTTCTAATCGAGTTGTTGTAAGAAACTATTTGAAGAGTAAACGTTTTATTTTTGTCCACATTATTATTACTATTATTATTATTATTATTATTATTATTATTATTATTATTATTATTATTATACATTATTCACAGTATCTACTGGTCGGTATGTCAACCACACACAGGAATGATGACCAGGTGTGTGGTTGCTTTACTGAAGGTTCAGATGGCTTCTGACAATACGGCATGTATTCAAAATTACACACTTTTGCATATTATTATTATTATTATTATTATTATTATTATTATTATTTCTTTAAACTGTTTTTTTGTCTTCGAAATAATTATCCTTGGAATGTTATTGTATTTTCCCTCTAGGTTGTTGTGGAATAGTTACAGAAAAAAACACGTGTTTTCTGTAGTTTTAATGCACGTACAAGTACATTGATGAAATGCTTCGTAGACTATTTTTCCATTGTTTATAGGAACCTTACGTTCCAGTATTTACATGATTTGATTCATGAAACTGGCGACAAATAAATGTAATTTTGTATTGACACAAAAAATCAAACAAGTATTTTAAGCGACGCTTTTCACGTACGCTGGGGAAGGTATGAGACGCGCAACTGCAATTTGTTTTAAATGTATTTTTATTATGAACTTTCGAAGCAGAAATAAAAGTTTTAATATGAAAATATCCTGCCGGAGGGATTACCTTACGCTGATCTAAAATCATAATAAAAAACAATATTACTCTTAAGTTCAAACCAAATGGTTCTCATAATAATGTAAAATGATTTCTTTTATTGAGAAATCTATTGCAGCTTGTGGCCTTTTCTTAAATTGGGTGCGCATCACTTGGCGCGGCCGTCCTGCTTCCGTCTCCGCAGCCGCCCGGCGCTTTCACCTCCCACCCGGCGCGCGACGCGCGGCGTTTGTTTTACGAGTGCGTGTAATTGGATGGCGGCCGCGAGTTAATCCGGCGGAGTGCGCCGCCGCTCCGCAGGGCGCGCCACTGGCCAGGCGCTGGGCCGGCGGCGGCGGCGACGCACAAATAAAGCCCACGGCGCTTCACCAGCGTCGCCTTTTTCACGCTCCCCCCACCCCACCCCCACCCCACGCCGCCGCACCCCGCCACTCGAGCTCCCCAGATGGCCTCGCCGGGTGCCCGGCGCACGTGGAGGCGCGGACTTGTTTTTAGAACCGCTTGTTAACAGCCCCTCGCGCTTTTTGCCATGCGTTGCAAGCACCTGTTCTCGCGTCAAGGAACTATGTTAGGGATTGGACGTGTGTAGGAGAGCGTTCGCGCGTACCCCAGCAGGAAAGGAATAGCGTTGAGTAGGGTAATGCTTATGGAATATTCGAATGCCTCACTGTACGGAATGGAATGATTTCACGGTGCAAAGAGATTTGGTTCTCAAAACAATTTTTTTATTTAATTACATGCCTTCTTGAGTCGCCTCTTCTGTGTGTTTCGTCAATTAATTACATTATTTTAATAAACGCTTTTTTAAAATTTTTCCTGTCATCAACGTAATTACTCGAACATAACTTTGGTTTGGTTCTATGTGAATTTGTACGAAGAAAGTGTGCGGCCTTTAATGGCTTCCTGTATTTAGTTCTGGGCCACATGTAATTATGTATGATAGATAACTACACGGTCTCTCCGTACTCACTGACGACGATAATACAGGAATGGGTTAACAAATGGATAAGATATATTTTATCCATTTTCACATTACAACGTGTTTTTCCTCGATGTATCAAGTCATAATTTCATCAAATACTTGTTTGTACACTCGCCTGTTCAACCTACCATTTATATTCATTCTGTCCAGTCTATCGTTGAGCTGAGGATTCTTGGAGTTGTCTACTAATCATTATGACACCTGTTAATAAGTGAATATGGCAGCAGAAGGTACGAGATTACCAAATTTCCTTTTCGAATATAAAATGTGTGTTACGCACGTCAGAAGGAAAAAAATCGGTATTTTGAAACGTAATTGTACGAAGACGTTTGTATGCGTCTCAGTTGAAATGCATTTTCTTGACTAGATCATTTATCAGCCTTGATTCCGCTATTTTTGTCTGCTTAGCACGTCACCGAAAAGAAAACGTACCATTTTGGCAGTGATATGTAAACTATTATTATTGAAGAAGCCGCCATGGATGGCTGCGGTGGCTAGGAGTGTGTACTCAGCGCTTCGGTGCGAAGGGTCGTGGGTTGCAGTCCCGCCTTGTGTTGTCGCGGAGGGGGCTGGGAAGTCTGCTGACTCCATATCAGGGGAGCCCGCAAGTGTATTGATATTTGTTGTATGGTCGAATAGGTCGTAAAGGTTAACCGGCTATCGGCTGGATGGAAACGCAAGTGAAGAAAAAAAAGAAAGTAATCTAAATTATTTACTTCTTATAAAATTAGACATGTTTTCGTGTTTTAAGAGTAGAAATCGAAGAAAACCTGTCAATGTGCGTAGTATGAAGAAAAGTCTCTCCCTTTTTCGGTTTAGATGTTTGTACACTACTTCTTTTTGTTTTAGTAATATTACTCACTTAAAAAATAAAGATAATATTGCTAGTTATTGGTTCCACATCATTCTAAATTTATTTAAACAAATAAGGTTTTATAAAAAATAAATAAAAGTTATCGTTATCTTTTATTACATCTGAATATAATTTTATTTTATTTATCCGAATAAGCTATATTTTCTCCATTAATGTAATCCAAATATTAAATTTCCTGTTTTTATAAGGTCAAATTTTCATTGAGATTGCGGTAACGAGTAGCGGTTGTACAAAAAAGTATATTTGTTTGCAATTTTGAAGATATGATACGCTGTGTGAGATTGAGCGCTGAGTATTCATGACTGAAAAGAAGTCCTGTTTTTCGAGATTGTTTCGGTCCCTTTTTCCATCGAGGCGGACTCTTCGAAGCGACCTGTGGTCGAGTCTGCGCTGTCGCCGTCCCGAGCGTTCGCCCGTGTAATCCCGTAGCGCACTAGAGCCATTAGTGATGTTCATCCCCCACCTTTAACCTGCCATCGCGGCCACGCCCGGGTTATTAAATTTTTCCCCGCAAACTTTTCCTTTTTCCTTGAAAAAAAAAATGAAGAAGGTAAACTTCTCAGAAATAGCCCCCGTGCCGTGCGCGAAATTAACGTAAAGTGATCCTTTCATTTTCCAGCAGCCCCACTCGCTTCTCGTTGTCGTTCCAGAATTTGAGGTTTCCCCACTTGAGCGTCTCTCGGAGCGGCGTGGTCCGCGCCCGGCGATTGCCTTTCCGTTGCCCGGGCGGGGGCAGGCGATTTCCGTCATTCGTGGAGTGGAAGAGGGTTTGTGAAGTGGTGCTTTATTGTGGCGTAATACAGCTCCACTCTGTGCATTCAGGGAATGTTTCTCTTGGCAGGGGGATGTTCTGTACGCGGAGAACTCAGTAGATCAAGGCTCACTGCTAGAACTCAATTTATCCGTTTGCGAAGGATGCTCGTCTACTGCCGCGGCGAGTCTCTTGCGTAACTCTAGCAGTGAAAGTCACCTTCCCATATTACATTACGTGTTGTATTGATATTTAGAGAAATTACTAATTGGAGTACAATAGTAATTTACGACATAGGCACGGACAATGTTACATTGCGAGTGAGATGTTTCCAACCGTATTCCAACGAGTATTGCAACATTTCTGCCCGTGCGTCGTTACACGTTTTATTTCGTACTAGTTCGCACATCCTTACCTTTCTTTTAATTTCGTATTACAATTTTTCACGATCTACGAGTGCCAATGAAGTATTGTCCATTGCGACAGAGCCCCCTAGAATCATTTCTGTGAAACAATTGTAGTGCTCTAAATATTTTAAAATGTAAATCAAAGATAAAGAGCTGCGTTGGGAATTGATAGATGAATCCAATGAAGCAAAGGAATAATTAAGACATCAGAAATAGGAAAAAAGGTACATGAAAGAAAGTGGAAAAATTAGTTCTTGAAAAAATACAAAACATTAATACGGTAATTGATGATGTAATTTCGGCTTATTTACCAGACTTTGTTCCACAATGTGTCATTATATACAAAGATACATTTTTTATGGCGAATATTTACAATTCTTTGTAACGTGATAGTTTTGTTTGTTATAAAAATTGATGTTGCATAAGCATTTATTTATAAATTCAAAACAACGTCTCTTATTTGATAACTTTGTGCTTGTCATAAAATTCATTAGACCTTCAAGTGGGAAATTAAACAATTCAGTAACCAGCGCAAGACCACCTGGTATACCTATCAATTTCCACCCTCCATAGTCTTCAGTAGCATTGACATTGATAAAAAAAAATTAATTTTTGTTGCAAAACAACAGACAACAAGATACGCTATGGAAAACGCGATGAAAAGAAAAAAAAGAAGACGCCCTTTGCACATTATTATTAGAGGAGCAGTTGAAAGTGTAGTAGGGGCGGATAGGGGGGGCAGGCAGTCGCCTCGGTCGGGTCGCCTGCTCGTCTCTCCGCTCGTCTCTCCGCTCGTCCGTCTTCCCAACTTTCGTTCTTGTCTTCGCCCCTGTCTCTCCGGGTCGTAACGCAAGAAGGTTGTGGATCCGGGCCACTTGTTTTTACAAGTAGCTCACCGTGAAGAAGGGAAGAAAGCTCCGATATTGCGTTCTGGTGGAAAGAATGAAAGAATTTCGCCGCTACACTTTTATAATAGAACGTTCTTTTTTTGTTGCGTATTAAAGTTCACCAATAAAACCTAATAAGAGTGGAATTCTTACAATGTATGCGAGGAGAATGAAATCGTCGGAATGCGAAAGAATAAATTTTGTTATGCACCTAGTAGTCATTAAAGGGTCAACAATTTTGGATCTCTATCGCCACGTTTCTTGGAAATCTACATTTTATTAATCTTTTGAGCTTACATAATTATGAACGCTTCTGGATGAAGAAAATTGTCAATTTTATTTGGTTCATTTTAATACCTTACCTTTGACATCCTTTGTTATGAATTCAGACAATTATTTGGAAGCAAACCATAACAAAATGTAAATAATAACTATGGTTGCCATTACACAAGAATAGAAGAAAATGATAGTATGCCAGTCTTCAAAATGTAATACATTCCAAAACGTTTTCGAACCAATTGTAACATTGCTGATCGTAAAATTCCTCGCGCCAGATTTTATGAGACCTGTTCTATATAGACAGAGGCAACCAAACTCTACAATTAATGACCATTCGCACATCAGTTCAACGGCCTAATGATTTGTGAAATCATTCCGAAAGTTAGGCGGCGTATAATGCACTACGTTAATAGTCTATTGTTGTGTCTTGAATTTCTCATGTTTCCACTGGTTATGTCAATATAATATATTTGTAAGTATATTAAATATGTAAAGTAAAATTTTAAGTGTTCCTGCGACCAATGGAAAACCATTAGTCAGACTATACCGTGAGCCTTGGTATGAGGCAAAAGAGCCTGAAATCTTTAAAAGGCTTCCCAAGCAGAAGCAGCAGTGCAGTTGTAAATGAAAGTGTGAGTAAAACGTGTTATAGAATATTTACGCAACCACATATCGTCTCGAAGAAAATATTTCCTTATTAGCTTTTTTATATTTTCTGTATAGTTCTGATATTTAGTTTGTAAGCAGTCTTCTAAAATGTCTGACCACCAATTAGATCAATTATTGGAACAAACGATTTCAGTACTTCTCAGCATTGAATGAAGGAACACTTTGAGGCACATGCCTTCGCTTGCAACAAGACGGCCTGAAACTGCCGAACATTTGACAAAAAGAAAATATTTTTTCCCATTCATGTAAGGGTACATTCGTTAGGGAAGTTAGCTTCATTTTTCGTGTATATTTCTTGTATATTTTGCCATATTTTATCAGTTCGTTTAACGGTAGTTATAGTATGACGATGTTTATTCCTTTGGAGAATTGATTAAAATATGTATTTTGACGCATTGAGAAACAATTGGATTCTGATTGCATTTTGAGTAGGGGATCGCGTCAAGGACATAGGCTTTCCGCAATACTCGTATGTTGGGCGGATTGCATACCGCCACTCCTTTTGGAACTTCTAAGTGTACGAACTCATTGCGAAACCAACAATTTTGTACGCTTATAAATACATTCAACTGCAAACATTGACCACCGAAATATGTGTGTAGGAATATATTTTTTGCCTCGCAGGGATGGTTGTTAATGAAAGCAAGTTTACGATTATGAGAGGTTTTTTGATGATACAAGTGAATGATCTATAACGGTGTTTCTCAAACTCTTTTATTTTCCTACCGTAAATTAGTGGGGATGTTACTTGATATTTAGTGTGTGTGTGCATGTGTGTTGTTTACTCTTCAACATTCTGCAGTGGGATGAAAGGTGCGCCAGGGCCTCCCAGCTCCTCTGCCAGCGCCGCATTTGCTTATGCAGCTCACATTCGAGACTCTGAGAATCCCGCGTGTTCGCGCACCAAGCTCGACAAACAACGACGCGCCCATCGCGCTTTCGAATTACCAAGCATCAGACGTCCGTATTTCGCCCGCCGTTTGGGAAAAGAGCAGTCCTTAATCGCGCTTGCGCCCGACGCCCAAATACCGAACGCGCGCGGAATTAGCTGCGGCGCCCTCGCTGCGTTAACAGCCCCGGGGCTCCGCGCGCCGCGCCGCGCCGCGTCGCGTCGCATTCCGAGCAGGTAGCCCGCTTCCCCAGGGGGGCGCGGCGGAGCTGGCGAGGAAAGGGCGCGGAGCAACTGGGAAACGGCGGCCCGGGAGACAGACGGAGAACGGAATCAGCCAGACCGCGGAGGAGGACGCCGATGGGTCGTAATAAAAGTGGAGTGCGGCATGGCTACTTGCGGTACTTGCATAAGTGCTTGGGCTTCGACTTGGCGATGGCCGAATGAATTAAACAAAGCTGGAAATTAAAAGAAGGTGGAAAGGAGTGAGAGAGGTGGAGTGAAGGTTATTGGTGTCGTGGTGAAGGAGGCCTGTGGAATAAAAATTGAGAAGAAAATCTTTGGCAGCACGGGAGAAATTGATACGGGGGTGGGGGAGTATGAAGCGGAATGCAAACAGTGTCGTTGGGAGTGTGACACGCGAGGGGCGGGCGCGAACGCGGAGGGGAGGGGAGGGGTGCACGCGCTGCAGGGGCGGCGCCTGAGGCGGCCCCCGAGACACGCGCGAAGACGTGCCGCGCATGCGGGTGGGGGGAGACGACGCGCGCGCGGCCGCCGCCCCTATTCGGCCAATTGCGCGGCGGAACGCGTGGAATGGCGGGGCGGCCGTTGGCGCGTCCACCGCATTTGCGTCTGCCGCCGCCGCCCTCGCGCCGACCGCCCAGAAGGCCAATTTCAGCTCCAGAAGCCTCGCTTGTTCTGTCCACGTCTCGTACACCCTTCTCCTTCCCGTCCTCTGCCGTTCCATTTCGCGACTCTTGTCACTTGACTCTACCGCATCATGTTTTCTCTTCTCCCCCTTCATTCTCTCACCTTATTATTGCATTCACGTCTTCTTATAATTGCCATTACGTTTGCTTCTGTCAGCTATAAGAATAACTAACTTCCTTCGATCTTGTTTCTACAACGTACATGTGTCTGCAAACATTTTCCACTTGCCCATTCATCTTATTCATTGCAAGCATTCGTTTGCGATAAAATTTCGTAGCCTGTCCATCTTTCTTCCAGTCTCCTTTCTTTTATCTATTATTTCTTCAAAATCACTATTTCTACGTGTGAAGGGTGCGCTGGCTGGGAGGCACATGCCCCGCGCTCCGCTGAGTGGAGCTCTGGCCGGGAGGTGCTGGCATTTCCGCGCGCGTTCCAATCAGTGGCGCTCTGAGCGGACACTGCGCGAGTTCCTTGCCGCTTTCCGCAAACGTGACTCTGTCGTGGAATATTACAAATCCATATCTGCAGTCTTTGAATAAATGCGAAGGATGAAATGTTTCTGTGAACATTGTTCTATGCGTTTGTTTATGTTCTTGTTTGTAAGGCGTACAATTTATTTGAAATTCGTATTGCTTTTCTCAATGTATACTTCCACATTTGTTTAGTGCCAAGTGCACGTCGCAATGTAAATTCCCGTTTTTATTGTGTTTGACTTCCTTCTCTTAAGGCTCCTCTCCCTGTGCATTGCCAAAGCCAGGCGTTTTAAATCCGCGCCTTGCATAATAGATGCGGGCAATGCGACTCGAGCAATGCGGTCGGCCCTCGCCAGCAGACGGAGCGGCGCCGTGGCGGGTGGGTGGCGGGGAGGGCATCCGCTGGCCGTCGCGCCCCGCGACGCCGCATCTGCGACCTCTGGCAGCGGAGACGCGGCGAAAGCGATCCCTGGCGCCGAGAGCGGCGGCGCGCCGGCGCCAGGCTTTTGTTTCGTAAAATAAGAGCCGCGCGCCGCGCCGCGCCGCCGCCGAGTGGGCGCCGAGGAGACTCGCTTTCGCGTCGCCTGCGCGCCGACGACCTCCGACGGCGACCGGACTTGCGTCCAAGTTGCGAAGCTCTAGATCGTACAAAAAAATGAACGCGACAGATAAATTGTGAAACTTTTGATCCTAGTTTTTGTTAAAGAATTGAGTGCCATGGATTGGGCGTAAATTAATCTCGTGTGCTCTGACATAGTGTTATCCTTCTCTTAGGAGAGAAATTTCTTCCAATTAGGTTAACAGGAAAGTTTCTCAAATACATAAAATACCGAAAAAGAAAAAGTTCATTGTTCTTGTAAACCCATAATCTTATTTTAATGTAAAATCGTTGAATTCCATAAAATATATTTTGTGACCTAGATTTTTGTACTAGTTTTTATCTTCAGATAGAAAGACCAGAGCTAGGCTTGAGGCCAGTTTCAATCCCATCGTCTCTTCCTTGTTCTTCCTTACACTTCTTGTGCCAAGTGGTTTGTATTGCATTGATTGTCGTGGAATCGTTTCTGGTGGTGTACGAAGCACACGCTCTCTTCATTTTGCCTGATGGTGAATCTTCTTTTCGAATACTAGTTACATCCCTATTTCTTTCTTGAATAGCTTCTTCATACGATGTCACCGTTCTAGTATTGGAATGGCTTCTTATTGGTTTGTTATTAGGATAATTATTACTCCTATTGTGTGGCTATTGCTTAGTTTTTTTATGGTCATTTTTATGATCAATAGCTTATCAAGGGTATTGCTTTAGTTTTTTTATGGATATTTTCAGGTTAAACCTACTTCGTCAAGTCAATGCAGTGCCATTTGCATTTTGTCTTCGCTATCTTGTAAGCTTACTTGATCATCAAAATAAAGCAAGTTATTTTAATATATCCTGGTCCGATATTAATTCCTGTTGGTGTTCAGCTTCTTTTTTATATATATTTATAAGTTTACCATTCCATTTTCTGCCTATCAGTACACTTACTCCACACGTGCTCTTTTAGATTGTGCTACTGTACCGTAAAACATTACATGGTTTGGAGGTCTTTAGGACTTTCAAGCTTTATTTTTTCACTGATACTGATTTCATGTTCTTTGTGTATTCTATTTAGTTCAGTTTCACCCGATGCCAGGCCTTGTGCTTTTCAAGTGATGAATTTTAGTGCATCCGTCAATCCTTTATTCTTGCCTGGTCATCTTCCTTGCTCTGTCTTTTTCCGAGGATCGGCGTGAGACTTCTTAGTAAGACTTTTCTTTAAACGTACAGTTTACCAGCCTATAGCATAACCCTCAATCTGGAGGGCTGACTTCTGTTCGAGGATTTCTTCCTCTAGGTTTTGGCGATCAGTCTGCTTGCCAGCAGGCGATCAGGTTTGTTGTTTCCTCCCCTAGAATGGCTGGCTTCTGTACTCTGGAGAGCTCCTTTCTCCCGTGGTTTTCTGTGAGGGTTTCCTTCCCTCAGCCCAGAGCTCACGTTTTTTGGCGCCAGAAACTTGCCCTCGCCCATCTCCCATTATTTACTCTGTGATGGCACCGCAGAGAGAATCCAGGAGCCACCACAAGCGGGAGAGAGTCTGGACTTTCTGTATCCCACTCTTGCCTGTCCTTCTCTAACGCTCTTCGGCCAGGGCAACCCCCATATAGGGGGCTAAGTAATGGTGTAGGTGTTTGGGCATCGACCTATTCCACCAGAGCACTAGTCGTCTTTGACCCCCTCTACTTTTTCATCAAATTTAATTTTCAGCGGAATTGTAACCTTCCACATCATTGATTCCATCTGCAGCAGATACGGCATACATATATCATAAAAGTAGTTTCGTGCATGTAGTATACTTTGTTGATGAAATATCATTGTACGTTTTCCAACTGATGAGGTAAGCTCTCTTCTAGATTTGAGAATGCACAGATCTAAGTATTCCAGAATATTGACGCAGAGTGTTTCGCAGAGTGTTTTTTTTTGTTCCCGGAATCTCACATTCCCCTTTAGAATGGTGCTAGTCTCCGCGTGCCTTAAAAGCCGTGGGTATCTGAGTGGTAATGCTGTATTTTTTTTTGTCTCGAACAGAATTCTCCAGCTATATGCCTTTTTTTCTCCGGGACATTTTCTACAGCCGCCAAGCGCCAGCGGACCCGCGGCTATTAAATATTCAAATAATTCTGCGCTTTGGGGGCGGCGGCGACGCCGAATGGCGACGTTGTGATGCGAGCGCCGGCCGCACCCTCGGGGGCGGCGCCACTGTAGCGCCGACGCTCGCTCTCAGGCCAGACACTCATTTACATGCAAATGCCGCACGCCCGGCCCCCGCGCCAATGCCACTGCCGCCCCCGCCGCCGCCCCCGCCGCGGCACCTGCCGTGCGCTGCCGCCGCCGCCGCCCATAGCGCTCGCGGCCGGGGCGGCAAGTTGTGGAAAATCGCAGATAGTGCTGGCAATGGGGTGGCCAACTGCTTCACCGCGCTGGTTGGACGCTCTGCACATACTAGGGTTACTCAGCAAATTGTACGGGCATGTAACTGGCCGAAGAAGGTTGTTTTCTACCGTCAAGATAATAAAAAAAGCATTTGACCGACTTGCTTTGTACCTACAGATAGGTTTTATATTATTTCTTAATTTATTGAAAAAATGTAATAGATCTGATGCATAACTTGACATTTTTTCCTTGAATAATATTTCCTTGAATTATATTTTTGAGAATTGTGATTTTATTGCTCAGTAATTGTGTATTACAAGAGATTAACAGAATTACTGGAGAATGAAATTGTATTTTGGAAGGCTACAAATAAAATTGCGCAAATATGTAAATGTTTCAAATAGAACAATGTTTTACGAACTAATAATAATGTTTTATATATATATATATATATATATATATATATATATATATATATATATATAATTTCACTATTGTTTTTAAGTGATAGATCACGATATTTTTGAACTACAGCAAGCACTTTTAATCTTGTAGATCAGACTTTGCATTGGGGTGTATGCAGGGCGTCACCTGGGCGCCTTCCGTCCACGGCCCTCTGAGGGACGTAGTGCCGCTCCCCCCACCGCGTTGCGAGCACTGCAACCTTTTTTAGATTATTTCTTGCCAAAAAGCTTGTGTTATCATTTTAAAGTGGCATTAAAGTTGTTTTTTTTAATGTTAGGTTTTAGGACAATTGGAAAATCGTCCACTTTTTTCCAATTCCCATGATATTTTTCAAGGTTATTTTCATTAGACCCCATTAGGTGAATTGAATATGCGCAGATTTATTTAATGCACGCCGAAATTATGTATCTTCGGGATGTATATTTGCACCCAATCCACATCCAAAATAATCTTTTTCACATCAATATTTTTATTTAATGACCTAAAACATTACATTTTTATGTTTTAAGAAGGCGATATATCCTCATAGCATGATATATCGAACTATTTTATAATAAGACTTAAAATGCTACAAATGTTCCCTAAATCTATTGTGAACATTCAGCTGCCATGTGATATAGTCGGGTTTTTTATCAACCGACAAAGACAGACGGACACACATTGGCAGTAACTCAAACTATAACAACTATTTGTGATAAATTATATCAGATTTTGAACAAAATGCACACCTGAAACAGTATCAACTATTTTCAATTTTCTAAACTATTGAAATCTATAAAATAACGTACATTATGAACAGTAGGCCTTTCAGTCATCTACCCCTTTCGATTATCGATATTTATAAAATATGATGTACAGCGCATTGAGCATTATTTAGAATGGTGTTCAGAAAATATGCTTGTAAATTTAGAAAGGTAGTCTGTGCTTTATGGTGTTACCAAATGGCTCGTTTTATTCTGGATGTGGTCTGAGTTTAATGCATATATACCCGTATGAAACAGTAATTGCGGGTGTTGGGAAATCGTGAAACAACTTCTTCGTGGTTCAGTCTTTCTGTGCGTGTTTATCCTTGTGAACGTCGTGCTCCAAATGCCCCAACATTTTTGAAGGGATAATGGCGTTACGTGCTGGGGCTGTTGGGCGCGGCGCCGGCGGAAGGGCGGCGTGAAACGCGAACGCCGCCCGCCCCTTATCGAAGCATCGCCCCCAACCAGCGCCGCGTACCGCGCGCGGGCGCCGGCTATTACCGAAATAACAGCGGCTGTTGGCCGAGAGATAGCAGGTATCCAAACTACCGTTACAAGTTTACATATCGAACTAATCCTGCTCCGCTGGCGACGCGGACACGACACGACACAGCACGCCCGCCGGACCCAGCGCATCCACTTAACCCGGGCCATCGTGTCTGAAGACCCTCGCGCGGAGATAAAGGCAAGGCGCCTCGCGTCCCCTCGTTTCCACTCCATAAATTCCCCGCGCCCGCGCCCGGGCTTCCCGCTCGCTGCCTTTTTTAACGGCGCGGCTACATCACGGAGGAATATCGTTATTTGTGACGCTATCGATTCGGGCTCACGAGATCAAAAGTCGTTTCGGAGGTTCTAGTGTTGCCTTTACGATAATTGGAAGCAGCGCGCTCGTCCCGGGCTGACATCTTTACCGATATGCGTTTCGGTACTCTGGGGTGCGCGGTCTTTAGGCGTCGCCTAGGGGAAGCCCACACATTGGGTGCGCAGTAGGGGTAGACCGTTTTCAGAATGGGTTTTTTTTAAAGAATATTACACTAGAATAAATATGTAAAACTGTGTTCGGTAGTGAAGAATTCGAGTATCTTAAACGATTCCATTTGAATATTTTTAATAATGTTCTAATAAGTTTGAAAAGTGCAAATATTCAACAAATTTTAATTCGGGATTCTGTCGGCTTTGGAATGTTGGAGGCGAGGCCACAAGGCCATATAGTAACTCTTTAAGGCCAAAGTATAATTGAAATATTATTCAACGAGGGTACACAATTTATAATGATCTCATAGACAGATTCACATTAGAAACTTACTTGTCCCGATTACTTGTTGTGCATTGCACTTGAGTTGCATTCAGCCTACTTGTCCAAACGTTTACGTATTGCTGCATCGAAAGGCTGAGGTATCAATGAATGGCATGAAAATATTCGAAGTGATCGATTCTGAGAAGCCACCTCTGGTCGATGTTGCTTCATGTTGTAAAATTATTTTGCCAGACGAACATTGCAAGAAAGAAAATAACCTTTTGAAATGACGAAATGTTTTCCACTGTAATCAGATTTGATGGTTTTGCAATGTGATTGATACATAACACCTATGAATTGTTCTTTTAGCGTGTCGCCTCTTAGTTTGATATTCATCTATTTGTTTATATGAAATCACGTACTATGTTATCTGAATTTGCGACATAACAGCATGTTTATGTTTTCAACAAACATCATGACATTGGTAATTTTCTCTTAGCCATTGTCGCGTATTAGGAATGTTTAGGGCTCCGCTATATTTCGTACGAAACGCGCGCGGTAGAGTTACGTCCTGCTGTTGTACCGGGTGTGGAAAGCCACGTCCAGCAACAGGTACTGACAAGTGCGGACGCGCCGCAGGGTGCAAGCAAGGGGTGTAAAGCTGTTTACGACTGGCAATCTAGTAGGGCCAGCTTGAGTTATTGGCTGCCGTGACTTATACCTATCGTTTCTAGTGAATTCGATCATGCCGCGGTACTGTACTCTTCAATTTCTTTCCTCTTTGCTACGTTTGGCAGTGGAAGGTATTTTCAATGCGCACTTAAATGCATATTTAGGTATGATGAATAAATATTTTAATTTTTATTTTCCGGTTTTGAATTTTAGTTTCGCTTTCTGTTTAAAGCGCTCTTCACCTCTTTTCGTGTTTTCCGCCTGAGCGAATACCAATTCACAACTGTTTGTCTATTCGCTTCTGTACATGAACATGCAACATTTTTAAATTGATTCATTGATTGATATTTGGCGGATAAGTATTCCTACATACATCAGTAGGGGGGATCACAGACACAAAATACATTTAAGACCACAGGAAACAGATGTTCGGGAAATTATGTTTCACAAATCGAGCGATAAAAGAATGGAAAAGATTACCTGCAAAAACCTTTTGAACCCTTTCCTCGAGGTATTCATAACTTTAGGAAATTAATTTAGGGTATTACTAAGTAAATGAGCGACTGAATAGTAGGTTATAGAGCGATGTATAAGTGAAATATTGTGAAGTGAGGTGTCGTGCAGTGCAGAGCAGACAAATAATGAAGGAAGTGATTTAAGGATCAAAGTGAAATGAAGTGATGTGAAGTGAAGTGAAGTGAAGTGAAGTGAAGTGCCAGTGCAGTGTACTCTTAATAAAACAAACATTCAGTGCGGAGTTAGGTTATAGAAATTTGTTTTTTTCTTACGGTAATTTAATGTTATATGAATCAGTCATTTTCTATGTTATTATTATTATTATTATTATTATTATTATTATTATTATATAATTTGCATGTTAGATATGTATTTATGTAATTAGCTGCCACCGGGTTGTACGCAATTGCAGTCTGAATAATTTTATTATTATTATTATTATTATTATTATTATTATTATTATTATTATTATTATTATTATTATTATTATTATTATTATTGTTTCGGCCAACTAGGACCACGCAGGGCAAGCAACCTGCCATTACCGTGGCTCAGTTTTTCATTTAATATCACAGTGGCAGGTGCTTGCGAACACTTCTTTTGGGGGGACCAGCATTAAGCTGGATCCGATTTTTATCCCCCAGGGTTGTTAGTCCTGGGGGTATGAAAAATGAAATGATGATGATAATGAGAGGTGAAAGGACGACATACTCATACAAACACACACAAATACACCCATGCCCGAGGCGGGACTCGAACCCGCGATCTTCTGGTCCGAGACCACTCCGGCACTACTGCCTTAGCGATCTCGGCCATCTGATCGGCATATAATTTTATTATTATTATTATTATTATTATTATTATTATTATTATTATTATTATTATTATTATTATTATTATAATATTTCCGGTCGGGTCAACAGCTAGGGTCATTAATGCAGCACATGTGATTCATGTTTTGTCGTGAGAGGTGGCGGTGTTCTTCCCCCGCTGGATGGAGAGTTCCGGTGCGGGCCTTCGCGTCGGCATGCAGAGATTCTTCCTCCAGGGATGTCCGCCAATGGGGCACCGCTCGCCGGAGCAACGTGCAGCTTCAGACCGGTGTTGCGACGTGTGTGGTTGTGTAGTGCGTGTAGGAATCTCTGTGTGTTAAGAGGAAGACGATGCGACAAGGATGGGAAAGGAAAGATCGTGCGTTGTCCGTATTCGTTTGTTAGGGTACCGCTCCGGCTACCGCCTGATGTTGATCAGGTAAACCGCGAAAAGCTACCGATGAAGCAAGCTGGCCGCCAGAGTTCAACTGCAGACAGTGGGCGAATTCGACGTTGATTTGCACTTAGTGTCAGCAGTCTGCCATCGTCGAGATTCGAATCTTAGGTTCCTCCCAGTCGATGATACTTTACAACGACCAGGAATGCTGCCTCTAAATAATCTGAGCCGGTAATATACTTAGACATTGTTGTCGATTTTTAGTTATGACCATCATATTTGTGTAAGGACGGAGGATTTTTTCATTCCGTAAGATGGGTGTACTAGGTGGATTGCTCCCCTCCGCCGTGTGGGGCGGACGCTCTTCGCCGCTGCCGCCCCTGCCTGGGGGTCGCCGATCCCGGGCGCGTCGGGGCGCTAGGCCTGGCAGGTGTCGCCGCAGCCGTCGCGCGCTCTCCTGAGGCGCCCCAGACATTAATTCCGAACCTGTCGCCCGGGGCGCGCCCCGCCCCGCCCCGCCCCGCCCCCGCCCCCGCTCGTTTCATTCTCCTCCGTCGCGTGGGCGCCTGTGTTATTTCTTCGTGCGCGGCGCGTCGCTGCGCTGTCTCAGGCGCTCCCGGCCGCCCCCACCTCAGCGACTGCGCGCCGGCGCTTCTTTGCTGCGCTCTTCTCTCCCAGGAGCGCTCTGCTTTCGGTTTCGTTGCGATCCACCGAGCAGATTGACTACACGTGATGCTTACGTGACGCTTTGCGAATTTTTGATATGGTGGCATAATGCAATGCTCTGGAATCGCTAGTTACCGAATTCTCTTGACTGTGTGTATTGTATTTCTGTTTCTACATTCGGAACTCATCTTGTTTATTCAATCGTTTCTCTTTTTTTGTGTTATCTTTCCTACGTTCTTTTTTTTTTCAAATCCGTTAACTTATCTCTTGCGATAACGTTAATTGTAATAAGAGTTGTGTAGTCGTTCTGATCGAAATTAAAATCTAATCATTGTCTTCTGTATTTACAGAATGCTTCTTTTAAAGTCTAATTTGTGTTCAGCATTATATAATAACAGTGTTTACTCCTTTCTCATGAAATCATCCCGCACAGGAACAATGTTCAATAGTCAAGTTTCATTCGCGTTGTTCATCTCGCTCACCTTCCTTCTTTCCTCTCACTTGCCACCTGCCTTGGTGATCGTGTGCTCTTTCGCCGGGTCCTGTGGCCCGCTTCGCCTCGGAGCAGGCTCCTCCCCCTCCCCTTCCCCCCAACACAAACACACCCTCGCGGCGGCGGAAGGAAACAGCGGCGGTATTTGTCTACCTCGAACTCCGGGAATGGTTTTCCTTTCGCGACTTGCGGGTGTTCGCGCGGAGGCTTTCCGAGGCGTCTTCTTTTGATGTGGAATCGAGGCTTGCGGCGCAGGGGGAGAGGGAAGGGGGAGAGAGCTGCGGAAGGAATACTGAGAAGAGGTGCGAGACGCCGGGCGGCTGTAGGGAGTGTGGTGGTTCGCTGTGATGGGGGAGAAATGAGACGAAGTCGACTTACGTATTTTCAAGAAGAGTGTGACTCGCGTGTGGTATTTTTATGCCGCAGAAAATGTCGCGATTTGTGTTCACTCAATTATTTTTTGTGTGTGTTGTGAACATATTCCTGGAAGATGGAGTATTGAAAACAACTTTTATTAAAAATATCAATTCATTATTGTAGTATTCTTCAAAAGTCGATAAAATTGTCACCTTTCAGGGATTTCTTTTACATATAATTAATGTATAATTCTACTGGGATCCTTATTTAAAACATTCATACAAAGCGGACATTAATGATTGGATTATTTTAATAATATAACATATATCGTACCACATATTGTTAATAATTTGCTCTGCAGTGGGCATTGTTCCACAAATTTGAAGAGTATTTTGTGAATATTGGTTATCAGAACTTTTAGAGAAGTACCATATTGTAAGAGGCAGCATTACATTCTGATGCGTTTAAAATCCCAGGCGTCACCACGTATTCGGAGCATTGAGTCGTTTCGCGTCGTTGAAGTTGAGATGAGTTGAAGGGAGTTGAGCGGAGAAGAAGAGGCGGCGGCGGCGTCTGAGGAGAGCGCCTGCGTCTCATCTAGCCGGCGCGAGCGGCTTGGAGGGTGAACAATGGCGCGGGCGTGGGCGCGCCCTCGAGGCGGTGGGCGGGGCGCGGGCGGGGAAGGCGCCCGTTAGCGACGATCGCCCGGCGCGATAGCGATTGATGACCGCGCGCCGGGCGGCCGGCGCCAGATTGCGGGAGGGCGACGGCGAGGGCGACGGCGAGGGCGACGGCGAGGGCGGCGGCCAGCGCCCGGGGGCGACGAACCCCGCAGCGATGTGGCCAACGGAGGAGGCGGTGCCGTGCAACATACGTACTTGGAAATATTAGATTGAATTCCTTCTTGTTTAAGTGTATCCAGTGCACACCTATGTAATAAAAGTCCGCGATGTTTCAGTAAATTGAATTCCCGGTTGAGCCTTTTATCACTTACTGCCTGCATTTAGGAATCTGTTGTCTGCAATTATTTGCTCCCGCCTCCCCAATCTGAGAGGAGGAGTGCTAGGATCTATCGTGCCCTCCCAAGAAGGGAATATTCCAACCGCATCTGCAGGTGGTTGGGGACAGGCAACGCCTTCTGGTGGCAAACACGGCTCTGGGGACGGAGTGACCATCTGGACAAGTGCTCCGTCCTGTATCGGCAACGGCCTCAATTTTTTAAGGAGGAAGAGCAGATAAGGGGGGATGAGCTTCTCACCTAGGATTAAATGCGGTTTTCGTATTGCAAAATTATATTAAAATCACGTCACTCACATCGGAGTTGAGAAAGACTATGATACTTGATAAAACTTCATAATCCAAAATGTGTAAACTTGTAATATGTTAGCAGAAGTGGTATTTGTGGCGAGTTGAAGACGGTAGAAATAACGCCGAAATGCCGAGAAGTAGATAGCCGAATAGGAATAGTTCACAATTATTTGAAAATATTGCTGTGGTTTAATTTTTATATTGAAATGAAATGCAGATTCCGTACATCAGCATTTGAGGAAATATAGTGTGATTTAATTCCTTCCCATTTTTGGCAAATTCCCTTGTTTTGATAAACGAAATTCCTGATTATATTTTTTTTGGAATGTTTGTTCGACCAGGCTGAAAATAAATATTATTCCTACACTGGAAGAGTGGTACTACGTGGATGAAACGCGAGCATTGATGTTGTTTGCACAATGAAGTATCTTTCACTCATTAACGCTCATTGGTAAACCTTTGTGCGTGATATCGAATTTCGGCGTGAAATTCTTCGGGTTGAAAACACGAAGATTTCAATATTATTTTAACGAAACTGGCTGAATAATACGAGATATTACAGGCTATTGTAGAATCACTTGTTTATTGAAATGTAAACACAGTGCATGAGTAATTTTAATGATGCTTAAGTGCCTTCTTATAATTCAATAATTGTATCAACCGTGATATTATCGGCCTACGTGATGAGGATTGGCATAATGAGGATAAAACGTATATTATACGAGCTCGTTTCTACAAAAAAATGTTATCGCAAGCCGAGGGTGAGGTTATCTGTTTTTAACTCGATATTCTCCTTCGTATTGCTTCCCAGACTTTCTCCGTAAAATCCATTTCGCCCCTTTGTTTTTTGCTGCTTTCGCCTGCAGCGCGGAGCTTCGGCTCTCCATCAGGCGGCCGCGCCGCGCCGCGCCCGCCGCCTCTTCTGCTTCTGGGAGGCGGCAGCGCGAGCGTAGATTTCGAAACCCCCGCGGGCTCGCATTTTTCACAGCCCGCACCGCGGATGCGCTGCGCAAGCGACTTCGCTGGCAGCGGCAGATGGAGTCGGTGGGATGGGATGTGTTTGATGGGAGCTTCTGTTGCTGTTGTATTTCAAAGCGGAGTAGCGATGTTCTAACTCATGAAGAAGAGAGAATCACAATCTTTATAAGTGAGGGTAATCGTAAACGGATGAACGCATCCAAGTAGAAAAAAAACTTGCTTCGCGGGCTGCCAAATTGCCGTATAGTGTTCTCTGAAGTCCAGTAACAGCCGAACTTGTCCCATATCTCCACAGATATTTTCAATACAACCTAACAGTGAATAAAAAAATCAAAACAACGCGGCTCAAATGCGAAAGGTTAGCACTGATGGAATCGACTGCGCGCCGCTTTATTTTTAACCGTTTGTAGTGAAATGGTTGTTTATCGAAACACGATTCTTAAAGGAGAGAATTCCAAGCTTTAATATTATGTGAATTAAAAGTAGTTTGAAAAACAGTTCACGAACTATGGCTATTGTAAATGTGTCTATTTATACGATTTTAAAATAAAATTAGCCATTTCACTTGCGTAGCCTACTGAGCCAAATAATTTGTTTTACATTCTAAAAATTGTGGGATATACTGGGCACCACCTCAACCATTCGTTGAGAATACCATTAAATAATATTTACTTCTTAGTTTCTATAGAGAAACGAAAAAGGGGGTGGATTATGGGGTTTGTAGCACAATCAATATTATTATTTCAAATACCGTTTCGTTGGAGTGGATGTTCTTAATTAAAGACTAACATGTTTTCGCTATGCCATATATATATATATATATATATATATATATATATATATATATATATATATATATATAGTGCTGTGTATAGAAATACACAGGTATGAGAATATATACACTATATTCTATACATCTGTGTATAGAAATACACAGGTAGGAATGTGTGATGGCTTGAAACCACGGGGTTGGCGAGTTGGCCCCAGAGTTCGGTTGAGCCGGCGGCGTGGGTGCGTTGGGGCGCGTGGCGCGTGGGGAGAGGGCGGAAGGCGAGCGAGCGGCGCGTGCGAGCTGCCCTGGACGCCCCGCCCACCCGCACGCACACGCGTGCGTTACGCGGCGCCGGAGTAAATCAAGATGCAATCTGCGTGGCCGGGCGGGGGATGTGCGGGGAGGGGCGGGGCGGGGCGGGGCGGGCCAGAGGCGCGTCGCTCCTCGTGCGCCGCCCCGCAACGGCCAGCCGCCGCCGCAGATGCGAATCTCCCGGAGTTGTGGACCAAGTTTCTCTCCGGAGAGTAATCTCTTTGGAAAATATGTTGGCGTGTTTTGGAAGTTCTTGATGCCTTTGTGAGCAATACTTCACCTCCTAAATTTTGCCTATTTCTTTACGCACTATTACGCAAATGTCGATGTGTTCTTGTGGATTATATGATTAAATTAATCATGTAACTTGGTTTAAATGACTACCTAAATAATTGATTGAAAAATGTTTGGATTTTAACGATTGATTTAAATAATCGCCAGCTTTATCTATTTTTTATCTTATAAGTCTTATTTTGAGTTGTTTAGCTTATATATTTTTTTAGTTGGTCAGTTATTGTAATTTACCTGATTTTGTTACCTGTGCATGATTGTAGGTTGAAGGTCTTTAAGCCATTAGAAAATATACACTGTGCAGTATTATATTCGTTTGTTTAAAATTATAAAACACATTAAAAGTTATAATTAACGGGAAAAGGGGGAGGAGAACAAAATAAGAGGATATGTTTGACAAATTCCATGTTGGATCTTTCGTTGTCGGTCTCTGTAAATAACTCTAGCTTCCAGAGCGAAGAGGTTAATTATATAATAAGGTTATATAATATTTCCGATAATAAGGTTATCGGGAGAGTCTGTCTAGAGTACCTTGCAAAATATACTGCAGTATTCGTAAATGAGTACCAGCAAACTCAATAATTGGTTTCAGTTCGGTTCAGGTTTCTGAGATATTCCATTGTTACCAACCAATTTCCTTTAGATGCAATGAAAATGTCTTCATGAGGTTGAAAATAAAAGAAAATAAAAAATTGAAAGGTTATTTTAAGAACATGAAGATCTGTTGTAGCTGATGAGATCAGGCGAAATTATTTTTTCTTTGTAGCATTCATGGATTTATCTGAACATTTGAGCATGGTCTGAGGTTTAGCACTGGTGCTAAAAATTGAACTGTCGAAGTGGAAGTGCAACTGTGGAAGAAAGTAACACACAAAGGCCCTTTTCAGTCGCAGTTAACAAGTGCAGTTTTCAGTTTTGGGTCGTTACCTTAAGTTCTGCGGAAAACAAATTCCTGAAGTTACTTTGAAAGTAGAAACATAGTAGCACAGTAGTATTAAGGGCCATGTCCAATTTCAATGTTAACGGATGTTAATGTTAATTGCATTTCGTGCAAAGAGGTTTATGTGACTTCAACCTGTTTCTAACGATGCATTTCCTTTGCTTTCAGGTGAGTGTCGTGGTTGCGTGTGGCGCTAAACTGCCTTGTGGTGAGTGAGAAACCCTTCTGCACCGCGTTGGCTTTCAACACCCTTTGTTTCTTCAAAGAGTGCAGCATTGTCACTTCCCGCATTGTTCCTCCCTTCATGCTTTCCTTTTCCAGGAATAACTTCATTCGAAAAAACAAAAATAATAGCGGTAACATGAAGCTTCTGGTGCGAGACGAAGTTAAAAATAAATATCAGCTTTTTTTTTCTAACCAGCTTTCAAGTACCCAAGAATACCCAGTATTTTTGGAAGTTTACTCAATCTGAGATTATTAGACAACCACGCACAAACTCTTAAGGACTTTGAATGAGGCAGTTCGTTACCTCTGCTTATTGATTTGTGCCCTAATTAGGGCGCCGTTCCGTGCCCTTTGTCGCGCTCCGCCCCATTAAATGAGTGCCTTCGTTAAGCGCGGTCCCTAACGCGATCCATCTGCTTGCGAAGTCTGCGCGCGCTCCTTTCGGAAACGCTCCTTTGGAAAGTTCCATTCAAGAGCGGAATTGCTTGACCCACCATTAATGGGAAGCCCCATTGGCTGAATGAAGAGTGATTCTTAACTGACTTCCAGATTGTTTTACCCGACTTATTCATTAAACAAAACATCTGCTCTAATTCTCGATAAAATGGTAATTTTATTGGGTGTAGAGTGAAACTAATAAACAAATAAATGATTGTCTGTTGGTGGCGAGGCCCAGTCTATCGGGCTTGCACTTCTGCTTGAACCCTTTCAAAAGCTTAATACAAAACGTAATAAATATGTGATAATTTAAGAAAATGTGTTCGCAGTTTGGGGGAAAGAGTTTCTCCTAGTGTGACAGGAGTGAAAAGGAGCGAGGGGTAGTAGGGAGAGAAACGCTCTCATGTGTGTGTATTTATTAACTTCGTTTGAGAAATTTAAATTTTTTTATATAGTATATCTACTGATTACATCTGAATACCGTTCGAGTGGGGAAGGAATGGAAATAAAGCGTTTAATTCAGTAAGATGTTATAAAGTACTTCTCAGTGTTACAAAGGGGTTTTAAAGAAGATCAAATAAGCGTACATATTTTTGAATTGCCCCTAACAAAAAATAGAAAGGGAGGGCATCTCGTCAACTTGCAAGTGAAAACACAGTTAAGAATTCAACCTTTGGGAGAAATTTTGGTTAAATCGTGTTGTAATACTGTACACTAAGCAGCTCTGAATTCTTGCAGTAATTATGAAAACTTTTCGCAGGTTCTTTAGGTCTTGCATAAAAATACTCTTTCACGTGATTCTGAAAACCATTGAACACGTGTAAAAACGTGTCGCACGTAACCTTCCGGGTCGGGGCGTATCGAGCAGTTCATTTTCGAGTGACGCTCTCGGCGAGCGTCAAACATGGAAATGAATGCGCGATAATTAACAGCGGCGCACCTACAAATCAGCGCCGCTGGCTTTTTCAAAGCCCGGTGCGCTCTCGGCGCGTGAGGCAGCGAGCTACAGCGCGCGCTCGCGTGTCATTAAGATAAATCAAGCGGCGCTCAACGAACCCCCGCCCCCCGCCCCCGCCACCAGTGCTCCCAACGCTGCGCCCGCTGCGAAAGGAGGCCGAAAGCCTCGCTCGAAGTCTAATGCGTGCATTTCTGCGTGGAGACCGTTCATGTCGAAATCGTGAGTTTTTTGGTGGCTTTTGATCTTCGGTTCAAAGCTTCCTATAGTTCGCTTCTCGCGGGTGAGATTTGTAAACCTGAAACCAAGTGCGCGCCCTTATCACGTAAGAGTTCGTTGAATGAGCTTCGAATTCGGATGCAGCGACACGCCAAACCCGGAGATAACATGTTTACTTGGCTGTCCGGAATACGCTGCGTCCTAAGCACAGGTGCCAACGTTTCCGTCGCCATTCTGCGACCTTCCTCAGGGCGAAATGCGAGGTCGGGAAATGCTGTCTTTGCAGAATGGCAGCCGAAACGTTGGCTCCTGGACGCGGCGTCTCCCGGACAGCCAAGTAACTACCGACTCCGGCCGCGGAAGCCTACGCTCCGGCAGATAACGTGTTTTATGTGCGGTTGGGCCTTTAGGCCAGCTTTCCGTTCATATCTCCACCGCGTGGCGGCGCTGGTGAGGCGCGCGGTTGCTCTGCGCGCGTTTTTCCGAGTGTCCCCTCCCTCCAACGCCCCCTGCCAATCCGTCGTGCGGCAGATTGACTTGTGGAGCGGCTTAAACGCACTCGGAGCGTCACTGCGAGCCCAGGAGGAGCGGTGGGAGGCCGGCGCGGCGTGGGGAATGAATCACTGCCTCCCTCGATATATCGATGGCTGCCATCGACACGCCGTCGCCGGGGCCGCCGCCGCCGCCGCCGCGTGGGCGCTGTCACATATCGTTTGTTTGTGTTGTGCAATGTTTCATTCTGCCTCGCGTGGCCGGCGAGACGCCTGTTTTGCTTCACTGTAGCTCTGCGTCGATCATCTCGATACGTACGCTGCGACCGGTTTCGATCTCGTATTGCGTTTGAATTTACGGACGTGGAATCTGTACACGCTCCAGTAACATTGCTGTTTTTTCGGATACATTCCTTCCCGACATATTGGTATTGTATAGAGGATGTGTCTAAAAGTATACTGTTTAAATAGAGATCATTTCTGCAATATGTATTTTCTCAATATAAAGAAAGTGTAATACATTGCCCAAGAATTAATTCTGACAATTATTTACTTAGAGCTGGACGTGAGAAACTCTCAGGATCATTGAATTGAGGTTTTCGGCTTCTGCCGACTGCGATATAAATGTTTAGATAAATATTTTAACAAATTCATACACAGAGTGACAAATGACTACAGACATTTTCGTGCAAATTGTCGTAGTTCTTGCAACAAGGTTGATTGCGATTTTACATATCACGTGATGTGGCCTCTTGTCATATTTTGTGTTTCTGTACTAGCCTTGGCTGTCTTTTCGGTTCTTCAATACTTGATTTGGCCAAGTGAAACCCAACATGGCGCGCCACCTCCGAAGGTGTGCAACCGTCGCTTAGAAACGCGCTTTTCTACTCCGGATGATCTCTATGACTGTGGTAGTTCCGCTCCGGAGCCACCTCGGGCGCCCCAGCGCTGCTGCAGGGTCGCCGCCCCTCGCCCACTTTCTGACACGAACTTGAAGTGTCGCCGTCCGCTTGTTCAAACTCGCACCAGGCGCTTCCGTCATTTCACGCTTCCTGCCATGTCTTGCATTCGTTCTTTATGACCACTGGTCACACGCTTTTACAATTTATTATTAGTAGATCTCCGACTCATTTGGTTCAAAATTATTTTTTTTCTACAACTGTAAAAAAAGGTGGATTCTGCGTATAACAATCTGTACGTGAAGTAGATTTTTTTAAAAATATCCATACAAAAAAAAAGAAAGGTTGTCCAGACAAGTGTCTTGTTACTCGGAAAACCAGTATTTTACGCATGAAAATATAAGTTAGTAAACAGACATCGCTTAGTAAAGTTTAGGCATTCATGGCCCTATATAATATGATGCTATTCCCCAAGTTATGAAATACCTTATTCCTGTTGAAAATTACAAACTTTTTTCAAGTAAAATTCTTATACAGTTGTAGAAGTGGATGCAATTTTCAAGATCTTAATTGATTTATTTCCCTCAACCTACGGTCTCGTCTCAATATCAATCGTGCTCTCCTGTCAAATTCGACCATTGAAAAACGCCCACCTCCCGCACTTAATATGAAATAACTATTTCAGCTGAAATATGTTTGTAAGAGAATTTATGGTGCACATATAGTTTTTTTGTTTTACTTTTCTGATATAAGCAAAGTGAAGTTTTTTATGAGATTGAAAGAAAAATATTGAAAGTACACGAATCATAACTTAATATAACATTGAAGTACTCAATATTGAGTCAACTTGAAAGATATTTATCCCCCCCCCCAAAAAAAAAAATGTTCTTCGCATGAATGTTCATGAATTCGCATGAACGAAAATGCTACCGTATTTTCTTGTTACCGTTGTTTCTCTCGCAAATTTCCAACCATTCTACTCCTGAATTTATGACTAGATTTTTGCTTGTTAGGTGAATTCGTGATAATGGAGTGGAATTAGCTTGTACGTTCTTTCACTTCAATTTTTTTTCATTCGATAAAAAGCAATTCTCAGTCACAGTGTCGGTGCTCGTCTGCAAATTGGAGCAACGATTGGGGTTGTTGATGTTGGATGAGCAGCCTCTGCCTGCGATGTTGCGCGAAAGGGCGTTGGGTCTCTCGAAGGGCCTGCGCCGCTTTCGCGCCCTCCCGCTCCGAGGCAATTACGCAAATTGGGGCGCGGCGAGGCGAGGCGCGGCGCGGCGCGGCGCGGCGCGCGGTGTCTCCGGTCCGTCCCGCTCGCCGCGGGGTCGGCTGTGAGGGCCCGCGAAGTGGTGACCCCCCGTCGCCGCGCTATTTTTAGCCGCCGCACCGCCGCCCTGGCCGCGTCTTCTCCTAACCTACATCGCCACTTTGCCTTTGGAGGCTTCTGTCTACGTTGGCCTTTCATTGGGGGGAGCTCACTTGGCCCTCGGAACTTTGCACCCGCCTCCAATTGTTATTCGTGCACTTGCTGCTCAGTGCGACTGTCTCGGCGAGTGCTTATTTCACAAACTGCTACATCCAAATTGGTATGGTCCATTTGAGTTAGTTTAATCGCACATTTCCAAGTCTACGGCGTGGCCTTGTTGAACATACAACTCCCACCGTGAGCACCACACGTTCTTGTCACCAGCTAACTCATTTTACGTACAACTCAAATTTTACGCAAAATCACCAATCCATTTTACGCCAAATCGCAAGTACGCATTTCACCCCTTTTATTATGTGTGTGAATGCTTGTCAGAAAAGTTCTCGCGAGTCGGTGCCGTCACCGGACTATCTTCCCTTCCCTTCATTGCCTTATTTAGGAACGCTAATCATCAAGCAGCATCGACGTCTCTGCGGCTTCGCCACCACCGCACAATCCCTCGCACGCACGCCCACATACACCCGCGCATGCTCACGCACGCACGCGCCCGCCTTCGCACTCTTCCGCACGCCCACACACGCCCGCCCGCATATGCTCGCACACACTTACACACGCTCGAGCACGGCCTCACACGCATGCGCTCGCCTGCGCACGACCGCGCACCCCCACGCATGCCCGAGCACGCCCACGCCCACGGCCACACCTCCGCCCGCCCGCCGCAGTGGATCCGATCGCTGTCGTGCCTTGTATCTTCCCGCTCCCCCTTCACAGCTCAGTGGGTCGGGTTGCCTGCAGCGCAGCGCTCGCCCCGCAGGGGTTGATCTTTCGTGGAAGCAAGCGAAGCTGCGCGAGGCTGCGCAGTTGTTCCTCAACGCTCATTTCCCCCGCTTAGGATTTGGGTTTGAGACGCGCTGCGCCGCGATGCGTTGCGTTGCGAAGGGCGGGGCCCCTCGCAGACAGGATCCGTGCGCCCCCATGCCGTGGCAAGTGGCAACAAGTGTTATGCGTCTCACACCAGGGTGTCTTCGTTACGCTGGTGCAGGATGCACTGCATTCGCCTTTTCAACATCTTTATTATCGTGTGCTTATATTCACACTTCTCAACCAATTTGCAATAATGGAATGAAGTTTAAGAAGGCTTTTGTAAAGTCGTAGCATTATAAATCAATAATCAGAGAAATTTCGATAAACAATGTATTGAGAAAGTATATAGTCTGGCGTGAAAGTTAAATCGTAATTGAATTGTGAATGTGCAGCCTTGGATACTTTGGTACTTGCTGTTAAAAATAGTGGTTAAGAATACTCACAAAAAGTGAAACGTCGACATGGTGTCGACTTTATGCTCCCTGTTAAAGTTCTTTCGCTGCTAAAGTATATTTAATATGAAATCGAATATTGAATATACGTTATATATAATTCGCTTTATGTGCAATTAATGAGTATTATTCAAATTGAATATTTAATACGTAATTGTCAAATTGAGTTTAATACGTAATTGTAATTCGCGAAGACAGATAAAGAGGCGAGTCACTGTTAACTCTAATTTAAACAATTCCAATAGAAACCGTTATATTGGAATTGAAAACAATTTTTTGTCTTTCAATGTGTGATCGGGGACCCCTAGAACTATAGGATTCACTTTCCAATGGCAATCTCTGAAAAGTAAGAATACTACATTTGAAAGCTTCGTAGCACACCATTTCCGGTATTAATTCCGTTTAAAACTCAACTTCTGGTGACATGGGTTAGCAAAATCTACCGACATTTTGTATACTTCGTTTCTTTTATTTCATTCTAAACCTACTTAAGAGCTCACAGAACACATATTTTTACATTGTTTTGAAATTTGTCTAAATATACATAGTGTCGCATTTAAAATGTAAATGTCCTGCGTAAGGTTTAGGGTGCTTCAGAAACAAGCAGTTAGAACATACGCACGCTGATCGGGCGCTGGGATCTTTGATTCTGTTTCGGATGGCAAATGGCTGGTCGTGCGACGGGGCGGTGCCGCAGCGTCCATCACGGAGCAGTTGCGTTCGCGGGCGCCCCCGGCGCGGCACGGCTGCGGCGAGACCACCCCCACCCCTCCGCAGCCCCTCCTGCCTCGGGGCACGGGCGAGCGGGCAGCCTCTCAGCCCTCTTGATCGCCAGACCGCGTGATTGCGACCCCGAGCCCCGCCCCCGCCCCCGCCCAACGCCGTTGGGGCGCGCGGGGCCGCGCTCTAGGTATTTATAGACGGCTGCGCCCCCGCCCCCGCCCCGCCCTCGGCGCCCCACGTGTGCACCTGCCGCTAGGGGCGCGAGGCCGTCTCATTCGTTAGGCCACTCCCCCTCCACTGCGCGCTAAAAGCGTACGAATGATGGGTGGGGTATCATTGTTATTGCCATAGAGTATATATTATTTCTATTACGCGACACGGTAAACATCCCTTTTCCGAATGAACTACACAGTGAATCCCAGCAAATTAGGTGTCGTTTCAAAGCTGGACGCCCCTGATGTCTACACGTGCAGTGAACCTTTTTTTGTGTTTGGTATACAAACAATAATATGAAACAAAAAAAATATTTTGAATGGTGCACATAACGCACAGCGGGGTAGTAAGGCGGGTAGTATTATAGTCAGGCTCGGGGCGAGGACGGTGGCAAGGAGCAAGGTAGATATGGGGCAGACCCCGCCGGGGCAAGCTCTGCAGGCGAGAGCTGGGCAAATGAGAGCAGGCCACAACAAACCGTCCCAGGTCTGTCGAGGGAGACGATGCATCATACAGGATGCATTGATTGCTCTGTAGTTTTATTTGTCGTAGGTGTTTTTGCAGCGTAATTCTTGAGCGTTTATATCGCGCAGTTCATTTTTCAATACTTTTGGTGAAGTACAACAGCTCCAACCCCCACTGCTTTCAGACGCACACTCCCGAACTTCTTTTCCTTACGAGGTGGTATTTACGCGCTATTCTGAGGCTTGTGACCATCCTATACTATCTCCAGATCCTCCGCCTTACAAATATCAACATTTCCATTTGTGTTTATTGTCAAAAAGTACTATTTTAGTTTTTCTACCGCTATTTCTTACATGTTACTCAACGATTTCTGATTATCGTATGTTTCCTGGGTCGCCCTGATATTTGACGCATAGTATTACATCGATTATGATTATACATTTTATTGTTTTGGCAAGAGTCATTTTCTGAGAGCTTCGACATTGTTGTTTCTGCAATCACGGGTATCTACGGTCTGGTAATGAGTCGACTTGCTTCCATCGTTGCATTCAACGCAAAAAGCTCTTCTGTTTTTTAGGTAGCACTGCCGTTTTCACACTATGGTCCTGTTCGTGAGCTTCTTGGCCGTCTTTAATTTTCGTCCTAACGATAGCTCTCTGGATCATTTGCACCGCTTCGTCCTCCTCGTGTAACGTATTGGGTTACTAATGTTAATTGTCGCCATACAGCAACGGGGCATCTTGTTAAAAGGCCACGGGGTATCGTTGTCTGTTGCCTTCTCCTAGCAAGGGGTATTACAATAGAAGACCTTAAATAAACTAAAATAATGCTTTGCGACGTTGTGGACACAAGTGCGAATAGCTTCTCAGTTCCACGGGAATGTGGGCATATACAGGTGTATGCATTCTTTGGTAGGAATATTAGCACTTCTGAATGGTTAATAAGTCGTAAATTGTGCACTGTAAGACAAGTCGTGAAATTCAATTGTACTTTTTTTGTTAGTGAGTGGGACCTTCTCAAAGACGAAGCGATCGGCGGGAAGTCAGTGAGAACGTAACTGACGCTCTCATGTTTGGAGCATTACAGTCCTCCTCGCTCGGGCGCCACGCGCACCAACTGCAAGTCTCTACGAGCGGAAGTGATGCCCGCCCTGGGCGGCGAGGGCGCGAGCGTGCGCGCGCGCGTCCATAAACAAGGGCGATTGGGCGCGCATTAGCGCGGGGCCCTGCGTTTTCATTAGCCGCTGCGGGGAGCGCTTCGGGCGCTTTATTAAAGCGTCGGCATTGAGGTCGATGCCCGGCGGGATATTTCTTTATTAAACGGCGCGGGAGGCGCAGCGCGCCCGCTGCTCGAGGACATTGCGGGCGCGGGAGAGCATTCGAGGCGGATTCCGCCGCGGCCCCTGGTATTTTAAATTGCGGTTCCCGAGTCACCCGTACGCGCTGTTCCGGCGCTGTCGTCGCGCCCGCCCTCTCGACGCCCTATTGCAAGGGAAAGGAGGAGGACGAAGAAATGTCCTCTTCCGCCGTGCCTGGTGAGAGGGTCGGGTTCGAAAGACCTTTGTTCTTTCTCTCTCTCTCTCTCTCTCTATCTCCATCTATCTATCTATCTATCTATCTATCTATCTCTATCTCTCTCTCTCTCTCTCTCTCTCTCTATATATATATATATATATATATATATATATATATATATATATATATATATATATGGTAAAGGAAATAATATCCACCTTTCTTTTACCATATTACCATACTATGGATTACCACAAGATATCTGCTACCACCACGGAACTTATTACTAATTGTATAAATGCACCGTTCACCGGGTTCACGTCGCATATTGCGATTCATCCGAAACTGCTCTGAAGAACGCTATTCTTTGACGTGACAGCGAATTTAACTGGCTCTTCTCGACATCTTATGCGCTTATTACATTTCAGGTCTAAGAAGAGGTGCGTTCGATAGCGTATCGTTTTGCATTCATCTCTGACAGAAGGGTGTCTTACCATTCTTGATATTCATTAGGTAATAGTTTGCAGGTTAATTTGTTTTGCGTTTCATGGAAATAAATCAGTGGGTGAACCTTTTTTTTCTGGGTATTCAAACATGTGTGGAAGGATGAAATTAAAATGCAGTAAATATACATCCTGTAAAAAATGCCATTTCAAATCAAGTTGTTTCATTATTTTATTTGCATTATTTACTCTCACCTGAATGTTAAATTTTGCTGAACCGTATAATATATAGAGGGAAAATAATATTATTTCAATATAAATTTAGTATGCAGAAGCTTTAGTGTAACATCTCTGCTCAGCTTTGCGACGAATTATTTTTAAAATGTTTCTTTATTTTTTCTCTACAAGAGAACACCCTCAGTGATATTGTTTTACAGAATTTAAGAGTTTCTTTATCACGTTTTCTTGACGTTGTAACTTGAACTTTATGCGAGGCAGTGTAGCAAAAACGAGCTTTGTGTGTTTGACTTCATTCTTAAAAGAATTCCAGTGCTTGCTACAACTACAGGGTGAAATGTCTCCTTTGTGGCGTTACTGATGTGAAAACTCGCAGTCCGTTAACCTACACCACGGGCGCTGACGAACAAAGAATCATCCTGCGGCCACAAGCCCACATTGTGCGCTCGCTGTACCTTTTGTATTGAAGCAAAGTGGAGTGGGAGAGTACAATACCTGTGTAGCTGGCGGCTGACGGTGTTTTAGATGTTGCGTGAGTCTCATCTTGGATGTTTGTAGCGTGTAGTTATGTGCTTACCGCGGCCCAGAGCACTTCTACATCGTTGCCGTCGTAACTCGGCTTTTCTTACCCCCCGCCCTCGGGCACCAGGTGCGTTTGTCCCCTCTGTCTTCACCTGCCGCCCTTCCGCGGGTAGGTCGTGAAGGCATCTCGCTTCTCCTGACCTCGGCGCGTACCTGCGCCCCAGACACTCGCGTACTTTCGCCGAGTCTTGTCGTTGCCCTCCTTTGACAGGGGCTCGCCATTTGTTTCTCGCTGCCCTCACACTTCGCCAAGCACGTTTCTCTCTTCCCTCTGTTATGAAGTGGCGCTGCCTTCGTGCGTCGCTGCGCCCCGCGCCCTCGTCAGTTGCGGTGCTGCCGGCGCGTGTTGTGTCCTGAGCGGCGCCTCCGCCTGGCCGCCGAGCGCCGTCCATCACCCGCCGGCACCCCCACCCGCCCCCTCCGCCGTCCCTCGCCGCAGCCTCTTCTTTGGCGCCGCTAATTGCCGCGCGGGGGGGGGAGGAGGAGAAGGAGGAAGAGGTGAAGCGGAAATCCGTGCTGGAGTTGATCAAGTTAGCGCCCCTCAATTTACAATAAATTATTCAGCTGCCAGGGAAGTTGGTTAGCCGAGTTAGCCGCGCCGGCAACTTGTCCCGACCTGGGGGGCGGGGGAGGGGGGCGGTGGCGCCCCTGGCAGGTGGCGGCGGCCCTTCGCCCTTAGGAGGCGGCAGGGCGCGTACACGCGTGGTTCCGTTCGTTGCCGCACCTCCAGCCAAGGACCCCGTGTCGGCCGATACTGCATCTCCCTTTCCTCGTTAAACACTCTGCAAGAGATAGGAACACATTAGAATCTTAAAGAAAACGTGATAGAACATGTGTATACGCTGTGGTGCCCGCAGAAATATTCTGTGGCTAGGTCGCACAAAAATAATCTTCCACGATAAAATGTGTATTTTACATTAAATGTAGATATTTCAGCGTACGTAATCTTCTGTGCCCCCAATCCGATATACAAAGGAAATATAATAATTAATGTAGATACAGAGAAGCATAACATGAATTAATACAGTTAGATAATGTAGAATAAACACTTACCCAAGTAACATAGTACAACACATGGCTGTTAAACATGCACTCTTGCCAGCGCCTTGTTGTTCTCTGGCCAGCTGTAGAAATTAAGTAGGAAAAAATGCACGCGGAAGGATTTGGGGCGGGGTTTATTTTTACTTACCTTATTTCTGCTTTTACACTCCAAATTCTAACACTCGACACACGGTTAAAAAAACGATAGAATCATCATGTTATAGACGAGAATACATCCATTATCCTGGTTCTTGGTGCCTTGGATTTGTATGTAAAATTTATGTCCTGGAACAAATTTACTAGTGTTCTCGTGTTAGAAGCATATGAATTTACATAATATCTGAGAAGGAAATGAAGAACCCACTTTGAAGACTATTTTGCTTGAGGACAGACAGGCAGGGCCCCATGGAAGAATAGTTACGAATTTTAGTGAAATATTTGTTGGGCACAAAATTAAATGGTCTTTTGTACACCTACATGCTCTAGAAATGTATAACATTTATTCCGAGACATCTGCATAAATTAGTGATATGCCGGTCACACAGAATGGGGGTACTTACTCCGCACACCCTGGTTTTGAGTTGAACTTCAAAAATCGTTCCGAAGAGGGTGAGAGTGAGAGAGTAAGTCACTAAAGAAGTTCCCACATTTCAATGAACAAATACGGGAAGACTTTGGGGTTATGTCGATAGTAGCGCGCTCAGGTGCGGGAGTGTATTCAGCGCGGCAGTCGGGTGCGAGTGACCGGGCGACCTATGGCATCGGCCGAGACGCCACTCTCCCCGCCCCCTCGACTGTCTGAGCGCCCTTAACGACCCTCCGGCGCCCTAACCTTAATGAGCCTCGCGCGCACCTTGGAGGCCGGCGCCCCGCGCCATTATCCGTCCCCCGGCGTCGCGCCATCCAAGGGTGCGCCCACCAAAAAGCAGAAAATTTGATAGTGAACGGTTGCTCCCTGAAGTCTAACATGAGCATTACAGCGGCTTTAGCCCGTCGGAATGTTATACCCAAATACGCAGGTTCAAATACGATCGAAGCCATGGATTTTCAAGGGAGGAAACATTTTCTTATAACCTTCAAATAACTTGGCAGGTAAAGTAAAGCTGACTGTCCCATGTTGTGGGTTTACTGCTTGTAAGCGACCCTGAGGTCTAAATGAAGCCTCTGAGCAAAATTCAAATCGCCTGTTTAGTCTCTGTGCTGTTACATGTCGGAAAGAGCGTACCAATATTTGCGTGGTCAGGAGGAAAAGCAGACCTTATGGCCCGCCCCTTGCCACGTAAAAGAAAGCATTGAATTAAATTGAGTTTAACTCGTGCATGAGCGATGATTGGCTGTGTTGTAAATCAATGGGTAATGGCAAGAGAAGGCGCAAACTTGAAAGCATTGTGTGGGTAAATCAACAGTAATTATGAAGTGATTTGTTGAGGCCATATGTGGTGCTGTAAGAATGAGAGTCAAACTTCTCTTGTATTAGAAGGGATGATAACGTAAGTGGGTTCTATTAGAGCTCGGCAAACATGCATCGTGGTTAGGGAAAGGGTGATGCGTGGGACTTGGGGACATTGAGGGACGGACCCGACAGTGGCTGGCGCGGCAATTTACATTATTTGATGTTGAAACGTTGTTGACTTGCCTCGCGTTTTAATGAATGTGAGACTAATATTTGTTTCCTGTGAAGTATTCTGATTCTGTTGCTGAAGTACACACGTGTAGTATTTTTGTGCTGTACGTTTTGCCTCCTGTTTTGATTTTGGTACTTACTTCCTATCCCAATATGCGCGCATGCGTTTTTAACATGCACTGGAAAATAAATTAAGATTGTGGTGATTCGCTCTCGTTCAGATCTCTCAGATGAGAACAATTCGAACCGGAATTGCTGGTCAAAGTTTTACGAACGGTCCTGTGAGGTTCCGTATCTATTGTTCCGAGAGCTGGCAGCCATCGAAACTTTCTGCTATTTCGGTAGAAAGTTCTGTAAAATTTAAGCCCATTGTCCGTTCGCTTTAGCATCTCAGAACTATGCTCCAAAGCATATTTAGAATTAAATTCTAATTGTCCCTGCTTTTATTGACTTCAGTCCTTTATGAGAATAAGTTCCAAAGCTTATCAGTGTTTCTTCTTGTGAATCAAGGGATCAATCTGTCTCATTGGAAAAGTTTTTGAGGGAGTCATTGTGTGACGATTTTCTTTCGCCATCTATTAGCCATCATTGTGATTTTTGTTTCTTGTGGGACCGAAATAGAAATATGATCGAAAATCCAGTATATTTCCATGCTATATCCTCCTTTGTGCAAAGTATCTTAACTTTCTAACTAGTGTACAAGTTCAGGATTTTCGGGGTAAAACTCAATGAAAACATTGGAACAACAAAGAATGTTTCATTTCCTCTTGCATACGGTCTTCTTTATACTCTCATTCCAACCCTTATTTACTTTTTTATTTTCCGAGACACTGGTTGGTCGGTACACTCTTGTTTCCAAGATAGTTCACTGATAATAATTAGGATTTACGTCAGAATAGGCATATGTACTTGCTCCACTCTGCACATTTCAATTCTCTATAAACTTAAGTAATTCGTATTGTAGCAGATACAACGTTTCTGTGGTACTCAATTTGAGCTTTACCTATGCTTGAAGTAGTTGTGAATGGCAGCGTTTGTCTAGTGACAAACGTAATCAACTTTGTAAATTGAATTTATTTTTGTGAATTGAAAATGGAACGTTTAATGTCTTGGTGATGATAGAAACTATTATTTTAAATGCACATGGAAGTTCCTTCAATGCGCTTTGCCATCGTCAGTTGTCAGTGTTCGGAGGTGCGGGTATTGGGGGGAGACCTGTACCATTCCCTTAAGCTACCTAACACACATTCCTTTACACTATCCAACAACAAAATGTTATTAAAAAGCAATGGATCCATTTTTTCAAAAATGTAGAACATGTCCCAGAGACTTCATGTATAGTACCCCTAAAACATATCTGCTTCAAATTCAAGGGGCAGCGACATCAGCCGGCTCAATTGAGGAATATCAAGTTTGGAGAAAATTGGTTGAACGATTTAGTCCCTAGCGTTGTTCACAGTCAGAAAGACGGACGCGTAGACAGCCGCTTAGCCGTCATTCGATTTTTGGGTATCCAGTACCCACGAATCATGCATTCTTGCTACTCCATGTTTTAGACATTTTTTCTCTTCCAAATGTAGCAACTGAATTTGTCCACTTTTTCGTTATTAGTGTCCTGCAATAAGAGTTTTTCTGCGGAAAATTATTTTTTTCGCTGAGCATTACGCATCTTTCTTTCTACTCCGTAAAGAGAAATAAAAAAGATGAGAAAAGTCGAAGGCGGGAGGATGAGAGACAAAAGCTTATGTTAGCGCAGACGATGCCGACCCGCAACTAGTTTCTGTGCTGCTTTAGAGCTATAGACCGTAAACGTTCGTACTCAACACGTGAGGATATTCAATGAAAGGGGGTGAGGAGAAGCATAAAACAAGAACTGTGTGTAAAGAGGGTTATTCTCTGTCGTTATTCACTTGTCAACCTATCGCCTTTCGTGAGTCACGATGGAGGTAGTTCTCCGCCGCGCACTTTGCACCGAAGCCTCGAAGTATAGCGCCCTCTCGCAAGGCGAAGTTTCTCCTCGGATCGTCGTTGTAAATGTTGAAGTGGGTGTCTGGAGCCAGCGGCGTGCAAGAAACGATGCTCATTTTCGCCAACCAAAGATGGTAATACGAGTAGAATGCTTCACAAGAAATGAATAGAACTCTGCCTCCTCCCCAGCACTAAAGTACATTTATTACTGCATTAAAGTACTTTCTCCTTCAAACGTTTCAGGGCCTTTTTTTACACAACCTATTTTGGATATGAAATAGAGGTCTGATGCATTTTAACGTAGCTCCGGCTCTTTATTATTTGTAGGATTCCTTTTGTGCGTTATTAGATGTATACAACATTGAACGAACACGGTGGAATAAAATCAGTGCGGGACTAACCGGTCAAACGCGTGCCTTTCGTTTTTTGGTCTGTTAGTTTTGCAAAGGTACGTGTATTTTTAAATGAAAATGTTTTTGTCTCCGCGAATTATGTGAACAGAAAAGTTGTTTCCAGTACGAGCATATAGCAGAGTGTAGGTTGCTTCCTTTCTACGTAATGCACTGTGGTTCTCTTGTTTGCTTTGTATGCGCATGTTATGAATAAAAACACATCATCGTAAAGAGCTTTTAAAAGAAGTGTTTCATTTAATATAAAAGTTCGGAATCCAATGAAAAGCATCATTCACTTCATCCTCTCAAATGGAAGGTGTCTTAAAAAACATTACTTCCTCGCCAATTTAGTTTTTCGAATAAGAGCTAATTACTAGGCATGTAATTAATACATTTCGTAACTAATTGTTATTGAGTATGTAGCAGATATTTTGGGGGTACTTCACATGATGCATCAAGATCATTTTCAAATTTTTCTGAAAAAGCCAAGAGCTCTTCATTGATATTTAGAGTGTTGCCTGTTATGTTATACAACAGAAAAACATGCGTGTGAATGTATCGATTCTAAGTAATATCAATAGATTAATGGCATAGTTAGTGACGGAGCATGCTTACAATATTCATAGTGTTTTGTATCTTGTAATATGAAATATGAAGTGATGCTGATGGTCACTTTCGGTACCGATTGAAGGGGAGGGAAGATGCTTCTGCTGTTATGCCCTCACAAGTGAGGGTAGATCATCACAGTGATGGTCCGCTGAGTGGTTGATATTACAAGTGATCTCGAGAAGGAAAAGAAGAAGGTTAAAGATGGTTGTGATGGTGATTGGGTTGTAATCAACGGTGTTATTACAATCCAACCGCGCCTCAAAGACGCTACGTTACGCGGAACTCGAAACTGTAACTTCCAAAAACAAAGTACGAAATATAAGTATTGTTCAAACAGATATAAATAATGGTGTTTATTCGTGGAACCCGTCTGGTAATGTAGTTGGCAACTACAATGGGTCGCTGCTCACTGTGCCACGCCGTCACTTCTGTCTCGACGTGAACATGTTTCCTTCTGTGTTTAAAAAAGACACTGAGGGAATATGCGTCATAAGGTCATTGAGTTCGCTTATGGAGCGTCTGCTTTTGCTATCTCGAAATACGCGGCCACGCTCCCTTTGCGCTCAGCGCCCAGCACAGTCCGCGCCTGACGGAGAATTCTTTTGCGCGGCTGCTCTGATCCGTCGTTTTCCGTGGTTCCTCCCATCAACACCAGGCCGAAGCTGAAGTAGTACCCTTGCAGACGGCTGAAGGACCGCGCGCGATCTTTCCTTCTTCTTCCTTGTCCTATCCATTGCCCTTACGCGCGCGCACTTGTATGCACAACAGTATTAAAAATGTCTGGAGACTCGAGGTAGGGACGGTTTTCCGCTGGGGGAAAATATCCCGAGGGGACAACCCTTCTCAAACCGTAGAGTAGGTCGCAGCTAGATCTCACCATTCAACGGCGGAGGAATACTGCATCACCAGACAAAACCATTCACGACACGAACGTGTCTAATGACCATAGTTGATGCGATTAGAAATAATAAATCCGCGACAGTCTATGTGAAACCAATTTTGGTCTGAGCGGAGATCCCTTAAAGGGCCCCGAATTTCGCAGAGCAGGCTATCTTTGCGCTGCAATCGCACACTCGTTCGACTCACGTCTGCCGGAAGGTCCAAATTGGCCTAAACATACCTTTGCCTTCACACGAGCAAATCCTTCCTGTTTTGCGTCGTTCCTGTTTCTTTTATCTTTTGCCTCTCTCCTTTTGCCCCATCCGACATTCCGTCCGTGCGCCTGGGTTCGCCGGCGGGCGCTCCGCTCTCATTACGGCGGCGACTGCACCGCCTTCCCGCGGCGGCGCGGTTGGAAATGAAGTTAGGGCGTAATTATGAAAACTGCGACGCGCGCGGCGCAAACAAAGAGACGCGGAGCAGCGCGCGTGCGCCGCCCTTCGCAACAGCTTGGCCCCTGCTTCGGCTTCCCTGCGTCCTTAGGAGGGCGCCACGCCATTGGGGTAATAAGTAGAAAAAATGCAGAGGTGGTAGCAGAGATCTTGTGGTACTCCATAACATCAGTTTGGAAATAATGAAACTATAACGAAAAATGTTTTGAAATTTATTAAAACATTGGTACCCAACGTCAATTTCCGGGGGCGCTTTTCTCATCTTCAGTGGGTCTAGGAAAAGGCGAAAGGAAATATGTACACAAAATAAAGCAATGAAGAACAAATAAATATAAGAAATATATTCATATGAAAAATTAACTAGAGAAAAAATACGTAAGAAAATTGATTCCCTCTGATAATTGGAAAAGCGTTCCGAAAACTAGACTGCGGGTACTAATACTTTGATTAACATTAACAGTTTTCTTCTTGTGCTTTGTTTATATCTTAATACGAATTAATATCGAATGCCGATAGTCAGTATTACAGTCATTTTATTGCCATATTATCCAAAATCTGGCTGTGTTGGGATTGGATTTACCGCGGGAATTCGCTCATTTTGTTGACCTATAGTTTTTTTCTTGTCGTTGTATATGTTGTCTATTATTGATATGAGGCAATATTACAATTAATTAACTCTTTTTCTCATCATTTGAATCGTCACCTTTTTCTCCCGCTGTGTACAGGTGCTCTTAAATGAGTAATTGGTTTTGCCATCATTGCGTTGATAAATAGATGTACATTTTATGCTTGTCGTGAATAACATATAAGTTTGGCAGTTTGTTGAATTAGTAGAATCTGTGTTCATTATACGTTTCTCTTGTCACAATCTTTCCTCCTGTTCGTGTTTCTACGAGTAGTTACGTTTACCTTTCTGCAATGAAATGTTCTGCATATGGTGGTTGTACCGTCGCTCCGTTTTAGCGCCGTGTTCCGCTCGGGAAAGCGAACGCCCCAGTTGGTGCGTGTCTCGCTGGTTGCGTTGCACGGGCTCCCGCTTCGCCGCCGTCGAACGCGCGTCTCCGCAGACGCGCTGCCGCCAGCCCCGCGGCTGCGCCCGGAGGTTTCGGCTCTCTAATTGGGCTGTCTTTTTGACTTAGTGTAATTGCCGAGTTTGTTTCCTTTGTCGGGCGGCGGCTCGGGCGAAGCGAAGCTTAGCAGCCCGTACGCCCACGGCGGGAGGCGATGGGGTGGGGCGACGTTTTATCGCCCGCCCGCCCCCGCCCCCGCCCCCGCCCCAACCCCCGCCTCTTCTGTTGGGGCGAGAGTGCTCCTCGCCCGCAGGCGAAAGTAGCGGCTTAAGTCGTCCGGGGTCGCGTGTCCTTTAGCTCACTAAGCCCCGTCGCCTTAACCTCGGGCCCGCTCCTCCCCGCCCCGCCCGCCCCGCCCGCCCCGCCCCCTCCACGCCTTGCCGCGTGCTACGTCTTGGCGTGCACTCCCAATTTCTCCGCTTGGGGCTTTTCTTGATTCGCTGGAATGTTTGTTGGCGCCTTGTCCCACTGTTACCTTCCGCTGTTACGGCTCTGCCCGTTCGTTGCTCCGTACTCCGCTTCGCCCTCTTCCTTCCCGCGCGCCACGCCCATCGGCCCCCTTGCGCCGATCGGGTGCCGCCGTCGGCTCGCAGCTCAGAATGAGGGAGACGGCGCCAACGCAGACACCCGATCTGATTACAGAAGCTGCGGGGAGGGAACTCCTAAAGGCTCTTTTTTCTGCAGAATCGGGATTTACTCGTCAGTCGAAGGTTTAGAGTTGTTAGAGCTGGAAATTTAATTTTAAGTTCCTGTTGCAGGACAGGCGCGGGCACCGAGTCTACATTTGTCTCGCCGCAGAGCTCTGCCGGGTTCTTTTTTCCCTCCAGGTCTTTCCCGTCATCGATCTGCGCGTGGCGTACGCTCTGTGCTCTGACCCGTTTTTCCATCGCGGCCGCCCTCGGTTGACGCTCCGTTCGCTCTGCTGCCGCGCGCGCTGTCCCGGCGGCCGCCCTCGCCCTGGCCCCTCGCCCCTCGCGCACCCCGCCCCGCCCCGCCCCGCCCCGCGGCGCCGGCGGGGGCGACGCTAGCGACGCACGTGGCGGGCGCTGCGCGGCGTCGGGGGCGGGGGCGGAGGTGGGGCCTGGCGGCGCCGCCGGCCGCAGTAGCGTCGCGGCGCCCGCAGCGCCCGCCAGCCCGCCGCCGCGCGCCAGTCGCTGCGCCGCCGCCGCCCGCGCGCGTTCGCGGCCGCCGCCCCAGCCCTCGCCTCGCCTCGCCTCGCCGGCCACGCGCCCGCAGTGCTCCGTCCCCTCGCTGCCGTCCACGGGAATGGAAGCCGGGCCTCGCCGCTGACCGCCGCTGCAGTGCCGAACCAGGATTACGATGTCGCACCAAAACCCTCCGCAGTATTCCCAACACCCCACGCATTCCCCGCACCTGCAACACCCGTCCCACCAACCTCTGCCGCCTCACCAAGCCCTGCTTCCCCATCAGCCGCTCCCTCCGCACCAACCCGCTCACCCCAACCTGCCGCCTCACCCGCTGCACCCGGCGCCTCACCACTCGCCCCCGCGCTACTCGGCGCACCCGCCGGCGGCGCACGGCGCCCCGCACCCGCACCCGCACCCGCACCCGCCCGTCTACTCCCAAGTGCAGCACAGCCCGCCGCAGTACTCGCAGCACCACGTCCACCACAGCCCGCCCCAGTACGCGCCGCACCACAGCCCGCCGCAGTACGGCCAGGCGCACCAGCGCGTGCGGGCGCTGGGGCCGGGCTCGGCCGCGCCGTCGCCGTCCCACTCGCCGCACCACGGCCCGCCGGGTGAGTGAGCGGCGACATTTCCAACGGCGGCTTTTTACTTTGCCGCTTGTGGCGTCTGCGTGCGCCTGCTTCTTCGCAGAAACCAAGTGTCGCGTAAATGGATGTATCGTGTCGTGTGCTCGGAAGGATTCTGCAGTGTGCCTTTCGGCGTGAGTGGTGTCGCGGTGTCTCCTCTGCCGGGGTTGTGTGTCTGTGTGTGTATGGGGGTGTGTGCTCGCGCGCGCAGAGTGCGCTTCGGATGCCGTAAAGCTGGTTCTTTCGCGGGTGTTTTATGTGCCGCGCGGGAGCTGTTAAATGTGTTTTTTGTACCCCGTCGCGCGTGTCGTTTCTGGGAATGTCAGTGCGCGAGAGTTCCGCCAGAGGCGACGCCGTGGCCCTTCCATAGGTCAGTTTTAACGGCCCATTGCTCTTGGCTGTTTAGGCGAGTGTTATTACGTGGTAATATGCGTGGCCGTTTATTTAACGTTATTACGCCATAGGTCACGGCCCGAATGTGTGTACATATGTGAGTCCGCGCACATACGCCGAGGACCTTGTGTCAAGGGACACGTGCGTATCTTTCCCCCCGAGGGGTGATTGCCCCTTGATTTACGCGTAAGCGCTCGTGCGTGCGTGTGCGGTGACTGGCGTGTGCGTGCGGAGACCTTGCGTGCGTGCGTAGGTGTGTGCGCGTGCGTGGGTCCTTTGATGGCCGCACGCGTTCGGAAATCACCGCCTCGTTCCATTGCTCGCTCCGGCCGGGAGCCCCGGGGGGGGGGGAGGGGAGCGCTTGGACGCGCCAGCTCTCTGCTGGGCCGCGCTTTCTAAGCCGCCCTCTTTTTATTCTCTCTGTGCGATGTCCTCTGCCCCCTGCAGCGTTGCGGTTTGGGTCTGGGATTGCCGCTGGTCCGAGCGTCATGGAAGCGCTGCGGGCCTGAAGGACTGCGGGGGCCTGCGGGGTCTGCGCGTCGCGTCGCGAGAGGGGGCGGGGCTGAAGGCAACAAGTGGCGCCCCTGCTGGGCGCGCGTCTAGTTATTTCTCTCTGTTGGACGCCGTCGGGAGACGGGCGATCGCCAGTACAATATTAATTTGGAAATTGCTGGCGAATTTGTTTGATCATAAACGCATTCGTCACCAATATGCCGGGAGCATCACATTAATACACACGCCCTTGTGTTCTTTTCTCCCCAAACTGTAATTTGTAAATTTCGATTTCATGATATAAATCGAATAATACCAAATTATAAATAATTTAAAATGATGATTGCTTTAATAATTGAATAATGTTTGCTTGAAAGAACCTTCTCATACTCCTGATTTTCACCATCCTGACATTTGAAACCTTAATACGATATGTTGTAAGCTAACATTTTCACAAGTTGTAGGAATTGAGTTTGTTCTTGTTTCAGAAAAAGACATTGTTGGTATATGTTTTAGAAATGCTGATCAAATGAAATTTACTGCTTACGAGCCTTCGCAACGTTTACAGTACACGTTGAGTGTATTCCACCCCCTTTCCACTTCAAATTGTGGGTATTTGGTTTTACTTGTAATTCAAATTGATAGATTATGGAACGGCACATGCGTGATAATTTTACCATGCTATATTACTTGCCATTAACATTCGGAATATTGCATTAGCCTGTAAAGAATACTCAATCAGCTAAGATTTTGACATTTTTAACTGAAAAATTCCTGTAATGTACGAAACAGAATTTAAAATATTCACAGACCTCAAGAATTGAGGGAGAAAGACACTGCGTGATACACTAGCGAAAGGTGAATAATTTCAAAGTATGTACTCTTGAAAACATCATCTTCAATGACGGTGATGATTCACCTCCTGTACTATCCTGTACGTTTATAAAATAAAATGCAGTGTCATTATGTTGCGTAATAGTTTAATATACCAGGGTTTTCGAAACAAAAAGAACATTTGGTAATGTATTATAAACGTGTGACAATAACCGGAAATCATTCTCAAGAGTAAGACTGTTGATTAAAACGTTTAAATGTCGTGCATTCAAAATAAATTCTAGTACAAATTTCAAAATAAAATTTCGAAAATATATTGCAAATATTTTAGCTACTAATGCTACATTACGGTTTCAAATTTCAAGCAAGGAGGAATTTCAGAGATTATCGTAAGCGTGTACACATGTCACTATTTTGTTACACATTCAAATTATTTGCAGCCAATGAAATTACTTTTCAATAATCTGTAAATAGCTTCTATCTATCAATATTTATATTTTGTATGATAAAGATATATGTTTGAATAATATAAACCATTCTATTCAAATAGTATGTTTTCCTTGTGTATGTTCGAAATTTATTAATGAGCCACTCATGATTTTGCGAATATATTTTAAAACGCATGTCAATGTGCAAATTTTGAACTACACTGCAGTTGTTATGTGTGTTTTGCGAGGCCGAAAGCAAAGTAATTTACAAGAGTTCAATACCACAATCCATGAACTTTCAATCACCGAACGCATTGCATAGCTTTGGAGTTGTATTCGCACCGACTCGGTTGTTTGCGCACATTGTCCCATGCAAAGGCCGGAAAGCGAAAGTGGATTCGCGTCGCTCCGTGCCATGCACCCCAGAGCCTATGGCTGCACGCATTCACCCGCCCTGCAGTCCCTTCTCCAAACCATTTCCTCTGCCGCCAAATGACGCCCATCCCCTCCTCTCCCCGTCGCAACGCAGCTCGCCAGCGAATCTCTTGGTTCGTGAGAAGCGAGTCGCTACGCGAGCCCCAGAGTTGAGCAGGCCAGTTCGAGGGCTTGTAGAATAGAATTCGATCATGTATTGAGGATGGGTGTGTGGGAAATTTAATGTAACAAAGTGATACATGTGACGTTCTCCCTGATTACATGTAATTGATCATGCATTAGTGTGTGGCGGGTTCACTAAAACGTGTCGAAACGTTATCCGCCAAACAGCAGTGGATGTGGAGTTGTCGATGAATTAGCGCGAAGCGTCACATGTACAACTTTGTTTTATGAAATTTCCCACCACATAATTATTGGAGAAAATTATCATCATTGACCATCTATATTCCTAAAAGTTTGTAACATTATTATGAGATATCCTGTTGTTCGTAATTTTTGCCTATTCTCATTTATTAAAATACATATTATTTTCTAATTAGATCTAATGGGTACCTTTACAAATGTATATTAATGAATATTATTAATTTCCAATACACACAGGAATTGAACGAAAATCATGCAGCCTCCGGTCACGTGAGATCATTATATACATGACGAACCCCCTCAAAAAAATCTAACAACCAGGACACGGTTTGACTGATAAATGCAAATTTTTTATTGTTATTCCAGTTATTCTCAAAGGGTGCACTCCAAATGCATTTTCACACTCACTGCATCACTGTAAAGACACAGTCACTTCTTGCGACAGCAAGGTTCCATAGAAGCTCACCATCGAATATTTGCGTTTTTCGTGTTGCATTGTGGAACAACCTTTTTATATTGTTGGTGTGTAAAAACTGTTGTACGAGGACTGCATATATTGCCTCGCAATAAATGTTACGAACTTCTAGGGCATTCAGAGGGATCGAAACGGCTCACTCTTTAGCTACGAGCATTTAGTGAAAAATTGCATACAAATCAGATCAAAATGTTACTTTTCCCCAGTTTTAAACTATTTCATACAAAAGAGTCGCAATGTGACTCTTCCCGAGGTTAAGGCATCATCCTTATGTGCAAATGGTTGGTAGGTCACGTTCTGGCACTGTTAAGGAGACTTCGTGCCCCTGGCGAGCAACAGCGCCTACGGGGTTGCCTAATCAGGGGAAAAAGCGACATGTGTATTTTCGTTACAAGAAATTTCCCACAGAGTGTTCATTGGTAAAACGTAATCATTGTTGCTGCTCTTCCCGCCCTAGAAGTTCGAAACATTTATTCACAGACACCGCATTTTATTGGAGTGGTATGAGGGAATGTTTTATTTGTTGCATTTTCGTTACTGCTATGCATTAGTTTATACTACATTTCTGGATGTAAATTCACCAAAACTACTTTTTTCTCGTATGTTATGAAATCTTTTGTGTAGGAGAGAGAATTGTAGGAGTTAATGGGGATTGGCAGTGATGTCGATTGCCTTCAACTGAGCGAGCGTCTGGGTTAGCGCGGATACCTCTGAAGGGACGTCCGCTGGGGTGCCGCAGCCTTTGTTGCGCGGGCGCTGGGCGCGAGGGCGGGGCGGGGCGCGAGGGCGGGCCGCGAGGGCGGGCCGCGAGGGCGGGCCGCGAGGGCGGGCCGCGAGGGCGTGCCGCGAGGGCGGGCCGCGAGGGCGGACCGCGAGGGCGGGCCGCGAGGGCGGACCGCGAGGGCGTGCCGTGAGGGCGGGCCGCGAGGGCGGGCCGCGAGGGCGGGCCGCGAGGGCGGGCCGCGAGGGCGGGCCGCGAGGGCGGGCCGCGAGGGCGTGCCGCGAGGGCGGGCCGCGAGGGCGGGGCGCGAGGGCGGGGCGCGAGGGCGGGCCGCGAGGGCGGGCCGCGAGGGCGGGCCGCGAGGGCGGGCCGCGAGGGCGGGCCGCGAGGGCGGGCCGCGAGGGCGGGCCGCGAGGGCGGGGCGCGAGGGCGGGGCGCGAGGGCGGGCCGCGAGGGCGGGCCGCGAGGGCGGGCCGCGAGGGCGGGCCGCGAGGGCGGGGCGCGAGGGCGGGGCGCTGATGGGCGGGGCGCGAGGGCGGGCCGCGAGGGCGAAGCGCGGATGGGCGGGGCAAGGTGAAGCCCTGGTCGGGGTCCGTGGAGTGTTCGTGCCCCTTCGTCGTTTGATCGCTCCGCATTCGCCGCGTGGGGAGGGAGGCCCGCGAGCCCATGGGCATGCGGAGGCGGAGGCGGAATGGCGTAGCGCGAGGCGTTGGGCTTTCTCGCAGACCTTCGTGACCTTTTGAATGACGCGTAATCAGTTTCTCCGTCTTTCAAAGCCTGCTTGTTTGCCCAGAAGGCGATCATTCATCGTATTTTCATTTGCGTAGAATCTGGTTTATCTGGACTCTGCGTTCTGATTTTTCAGTTTCAACTTGTACTATTCGAACCTGAATATCGCGTTGTGTGGACGGAATGGTTTGAGCGAGGTACGTACCAACTGAACGATTTTCATACCAACCAAAATAAATTCTAAAAATTATTCGTGGCGGAGTTTCACCGATATCTAAAAAGAGGAGTCTCCCTTTTTTCAGTTTTGAATAATTAAATTTTATGATCACTTGGCACAACGTTCACTCTCACCGTAAAAACTTTGCAGGCCGATGAATAGCATTACTACTACTAGCAAATCGTGGTTTTCGTTATACAACAGCATGGAATGACGTTTTATCCGGAGGACTCAACGTAATGAGCCCTTTCCTGTTGCGGAACCAACTTTATAGCGGGCAGGATAAGAGTACCGCGGGATTAAGTCCGTCTTCCTAGTTAGCTTGTAATTAGCGTCGTTTCGTGTTGTTAAAATAGGATTGCGTTGAGGAGTGTGTAAGGAAGATGATAGAGGCTGGAATGGAGCTTCTTTTTTCTTATAGAATATTCGTTGTATAATTGTTAATTTTCTTTCTTTCCCTGTCGTCCTTTTCCTAGCAGGCATTTATTTATTAAAAACAAATGAGCTAATTTTCAGATGCGTTGTTCTTTCAGTATTCTTAATTGTGCAAATGCATTCTACTTCGCAATATCCCCTTTTATTCTCATTTTCCTTTCGCGAGAGAACCATGGTATTTTCAGTTCTTGCGCAGCTCATTTCTCTTTAATTCCTCTTTTTATTTAGAAACGATACCGTTCTTTTGGGCATATTTTGTTGAAGCTTGCTGTGTTTGTTACATTTTCTTTCATTTTGCGTATTTCATCAATAGACGCTTGTTATTACTTTCTGGATTGAAATAGTTCTTTGCGTAGCAGCAAGAGATTACAGCACGGGTGTTCAACTTGCAAGGCCTCCAAGTGCAACAACTAAAACCATTAATATGGTTTAGGGGCTTATTTTCATTACTTACCTGACTCCCTAGTATTGGTGATCTGGGCGGCTTGTCCGGCTGCTGTGAAATGGAGGGGGGGATAGAATCATGCCAGATAACTAAACCTTGAAATTTTAGGCCCAAAAAGTGGTGCTTTAGGAACATAAAATAGATAACAAAATTATGAACTTAGGCACTAGTAGACATGAAAACTGAGGCTTAATGCCCTTAAAATAGGTTAAAAAATTATTAAACCAGGCGTTTAAAAATCATTAGAAATGAAAAGTTAAGTTTCTGGTATTCGAGACTGTTAACAAGGGATTAAATTAGGCACTTATTTTTCGTCAAGTATTTTTACATTTATGAGAGTGCCTACAAGGATATTATTATATTCACTTTCATTCCTTTTCATTTCATTCCTTCTTTCTTTCACACTTTTCATTCTCAACCTGTCAACACTGCAGCAGCACACGAATTGGTGCAATTGCCTGAGAGGTGCATCGGAGACGAAAGTGAAATATCACCTTGACTGCGGAGCTCCTTGTGTCCGGTGTGTTGACGGAGAGAGTTAGGAGCGAAGTCGATTGCTTATTCGATCAGGGCATTTTCACGTTTCGGGAAAGTATTTGCGTTTCGGTTAGACTAATTAAACAAATGAGTAAATATAATGTGATAATTCGTCGAAATTACATATTTTTGGCAAATTTACACAATTTTGGCACAACAGTATCAAAATAAGTTTCAACCTCCGCTTTAGGACAGTTTAGGCACTATTAAAATCCCTAATTTCTCTAATTTTTCATGATTCGTAAATATCTATAATTATTTTCCATAATCTCCTAAAGGAACTAAATAAGCATTTGTCCTCAAATCTGAGGACAAATTATAACAGACATTACCATTCGTAACACAGTGCACACATGAGTATTTCGAATGTATGAATTTAGTAGAACAAATTGTTATATCTAAACATAACTTAGTTTTACATTAAGTGGTGTTGACCCCGGCAGGGTACGTGCTCTAGGGGAAGAACATTTTCGTCTGAAATGGGTGCAAGAAACTCTCACCTTTGACTAATAATAGTTCGGAATCTAGAATGTACGGCACCTCGGGCCGTGTCCGGGCCGCCATTTGGACATCCCTGGTTTAGAGGGAGCGATGCTAGTGCGTGGCGCGGCGGTTGGAGCGCTGTTCTCCCCTTTAACGTGGCTTCGCCCCCCCCTCCCCGCTAGCACGACTTGCCACGCCCCGTGACCGCGCGCCCGGCCTCTGCCGCGTGCGTGCGTGCGTGCGTGCGCACGTCCCCCGCAGGTGGCTGTGCGGCCGGCTCACGCGGGATCACGCCCCCCCTCCCCCCACGCCCCCCCTCCCCCCTGCGCCACTCACCCTGCTTACAGGATGACACACAACCCGGCTCCCGTCGCCACCTCTCTCGCTTGCCACTACGTCTTATCAACTAATCACCTCGTTATCTCGCCACCATGGCACGTTGCAGCTTCGTCATCCTACTGCGTCGCCGTGTCCTTGCACGCGTTGGACGCAGCACCGCTTGGCGCAGAATGTCTTCACATCCACGTGAACCACTTCGCCAACACATTACTTCGCCTCTCAACTCCCCATCTCCCTATTTCATCCACACGTCTTGAACCTGCACGACACTTCTGCAACCTTTCGGTTTTTATTTCGATTTCTTCCTCGCATGTCATTATCCTGTGTTTATCTTACAGCAAGACAGCTATCATTTCTTAGGATGTCTTATTAGTGCCCTCCTTCCGCGTGCAAGTGCCGCCGTGTGTTGGCAACGTTTTCTGCGACCTCCGCGCGCAGAATCTCGCTTCCGGGGGCGCTGGCGTCCGCCTGGCGAAGCGATGTCGCCCCTCGGCTTTGCTCTGGCGGCGCCACTCGGCCCCCGGACGTCGCCTGCGACGCGATGCCGCGACCTCTGCAGGAAGCTGCTCCCCTGCCTATCAGCGCGCGCGCGGCGATGGGCCACCTGTGGGGGACAGCGCCGCGCCGCCGCCTCCACCTCCGCAATTTGGGCGCAACGGCCTATTGGCCGCCTCTCCTCGCCTCGCCTCGACCCCTCTCGACTCTCTACGAAGAGCAGCCCCTTGTTGCAGCCTTCGAGCTTCTCCCATGATTTTCCCCGATTCTGGCTATTTCCCTTGGGGATTGTGCTGCAGACGAGTATTTTATTACAAAACATTACTATTTTAAGAGGAAACAAAAAAAAGTAAACTATTTGACTAAAGCGCCGCTAAATTCGATTCAGCCGTCTAGCTATGTCGAAAGTACTGCCACCGTGGAGACTCCAACTGTAGCACCTGCGGGTTAGAGGCACTGCAGAGACTTCACTGATATAAGCGTGTTTTTGGTTGGCGAGCGTCAGTTTCGGGCCGTGCAACCCTTTCGTGCGCGCGTCTGGGCGCGGGCCGCCTCCCGCAGAAGCCCTCGGGCGGAGCCGGGCGCAGAGCGCGGGGCGCAGAGCGCGAGGCGCAGAGGGCGGGGCGCAGAGCGCGGGGCGGAGGCGCGCAGGTGCGTGACGCCTTTCCCGGCGGCGCACGTGCGGCGCGCGCGCTGCGAATATCAAACGGCGCCGCCCCGCCCTCCCGCCCTCCCCCGCCCCCTCTGCCTCTGCCTTCACAACGCATCGCCTGCCTTCTTCTCCCTTTTCCTTCGCCTTTGCAGTTTGAAGGCTCTTTCCGAACATTTCTCATCTGGCTCTCCGGCGCGTGTGTTGATCGCTAACACGTAGATCATTTGTGGAATAATTAAGTTTTAATTACTGTACTAGCAGTGTACTTATTGCTAACAAAATCTGTGAAAACCATTTGAATGAGTCTTGCCTTTATAGCACGGAAACTATGAACAAAATTTGATATTTTATAACCTTCAGGTGAGTCGGAGATTTCAGCTATTTCTATTGGCGGCTCCGTTTTTCAAACTTCCCATCTCACCCTCTTCTATTTCCAGAATAAATCCTCGAAAAACTTCAGTTAAGTTTTGAATACCTCTTAGCATCAATCGACAACGCCCTCTGCATTAAAATACAAGCAGTGTGTAAACCTCCGCGACAAAGATTTGTTCTCTCGTCTCATCGCTATTTTTTATGTTATATTTGAGAAAAGGAGTTGGTCTCAATTAACTGAAATTTCACGTTCACTTCTTCCTGTTACCCGAAATCATCTCATATTCTAGTTACATGATGAACTCATCGGACACGAGCTTTTGTATCAGTACGGTATTGTCCTCTCAATGATGAAATGCCTTTGCACAATATAATTATGCGTACGCAAACAAATTGTGTGAATTAGTTCCACTAAATCGGGGACGAACCACAAACCTAAACATGAAATAAATGCTTTGAATTCAACACATAGCGGGGAAAATGGTACATATATTAAAATGTTCCAACTTGCTGACGGGTCAGAATCATATTATCAGCGGCGCACGCAAGGGACAGGGGGACTCGTGGAACTCCCCTTCCCCTCCCCGAAGCTGGTCGTCGTTGAAGAAACAATACTCCGAAACTTTCTTTTTCTTTTCGATCCGTGATGCCAATTGTCATAACTTTTTTTCCAAATGATAGTGACGAAAATATAATATAACTCATAATAAGTCTTAAATTACATTTGCCATGCTATTAAATGGTACCCTGATATTATATCAGGTTTGCCAAAAATGCCTAGGTATCAGGTGTGTCAAGGATGTTAGTTACACGGTATTGTTTTTTCAACGACGATATGCAAGTAAAAAATATAGATTTTACTAATTTTCCATGCTAGCGAAATCTGATATATTCTAAATAACAACAATAAGTTACCAAAATAACATTTTATATTCAGCATAATTGAAAAATTATTTATAACAAAACATTAAGTAGGCTGGACAGTATATCTGCAGCCCACTCCGCACCGCAAGAAAAATCCTGTGCCTCCGCGTATTATAATTCCCAGGATAAACGCCAAGCACTGGCTGCGTAGGCTGTAGGAAGAAAGAACGGTACTTCGAAAGGGCTCTCCGTGAACGAGCGAAGTTGCGAATTTCTTGTTCTTCTTGCGTCATTTGCTCTCTCCCCACCCCCAACCCCACCCCCAGCGGCTACGTCGGCGTCACTGCACCGCCGCCTTCAGACGCGATCTCAGGGATAGCGACTCGAAGAAACGCCGCCCGTCCCCAGCGCGCGGTTTATATAAAATTACACCTCGTTATTAAAGTTTATTGCGGCGGAGTTGGGGCCGCGGCGAGATTCGCTCTTTCACTTCCGGGGGACTCCGTCGCGCCCCTTATCAGCGCCCGCTTGCGTTTATTGCCCGGGGGTTTACATTCCAGCGAGCGGGGCGGGGCGGGCGGGGCGGGAAGAGATGTGCTTGTGACCAGAGGACAGGGATCTGACGTTGCCTCTCTGAAGTACGTTGATGTAATTCAGATAATATATTTTGTTGGTTTAATAAAGAGACGCTAGTATTTGTGTGAAAAAAAGCAATGGAGTATTATGATATTTTGAATAAACAGCACTACCTTTTCGTTTTCTGTGCGATTGTTTTTAACCTCAGGTGCCCGATGTAGAGCAAAAAATTAGGCATGGGGCATTGTATTTCTAGTATGTGAAGTGCTGTATGCTGAATATGCGTAAACAATATGGCTTACAACCACAGTTTATTATGTTTATTTGTTATTTTTATGCTGTTATTGATAAATAACGCAAGATAAAAGAAAGAAAGATATTTCTAACGATACGAATTTCCTTATTCACACACACACACACACATCCGGCGTGATAGTTGTCTATGCCAGACTAAGCGGTCTGATTTAGTATACAGATCTTACGTCGAATCATCATGAAAATGATGTACAAAATTGACATTATGTGACTGTAATTTCAATTATTTATATTGACACATGTTGATTTCGAAGACGGTTTCCCCTTCTTTTCTCTCCAAAACGTGCTATTTCGCTCGCCTTGGTAACATCACCGTCAGTTCTTGTTGTTGCTAGTTCAACAATTTACTCCTTCTGCCATGTATGAGTAAAATTCTCGATTTCGTTTAATTTGAGAAAGATGGCAGTTTTTCTTCAATCATCGCTGACTTATCCAAACATAAAATTCGATTTGAGTGCCCCGTTTCGCCGTACACACCATCGTACCTTCTATGTCTCTTTCACTCTCTGCCTTTGCTCTCGAACCTTCTGTCTCTTTCACTCTCTGCCTTTGCTCTCGAACCTTCTGTCTCTTTCACTCTCTGCCTTTGCTCTCGAACCTTCTGTCTCTTTCACTCTCTGCCTTTGCTCTCGAACCTTCTGTCTCTTTCACTCTCTGCCTTTGCTCTCGAACCTTCTGTCTCTTTCACTCTCTGCCTTTGCTCTCGAACCTTCTGTCTCTTTCACTCTCTGCCTTTGCTCTCGAACCTTCTGTCTCTTTCACTCTCTGCCTTTGCTCTCGAACCTTCTGTCTCTTTCACTCTCTGCCTTTGCTCTCGAACCTTCTGTCTCTTTCACTCTCTGCCTTTGCTCTCGAACCTTCTGTCTCTTTCACTCTCTGCCTTTGCTCTCGAACCTTCTGTCTCTTTCACTCTCTGCCTTTGCTCTCGAACCTTCTGTCTCTTTCACTCTCTGCCTTTGCTCTCGAACCTTCTGTCTCTTTCACTCTCTGCCTTTGCTCTCGAACCTTCTGTCTCTTTCACTCTCTGCCTTTGCTCTCGACCCTTCTGTGTCTTTCACTCTCTGCCTTTGCTCTCGACCCTTCTGTGTCTTTCACTCTCTGCCTTTGCTCTCGACCCTTCTGTGTCTTTCACTCTCTGCCTTTGCTCTCGACCCTTCTGTCTCTTTCACTCCCTGCCTTTCGCCCTCCGCTCTCCATTTCCCGCCGCGCTTCTGCCCAGCCGCGCCGTCGCCAGAGAGCCCAAGCGCTGACGGCGAGTCTCCGAAGGGGTCTTCTGAAATATAGAGCCCGGCGACGGGGGGGGGTGAATTTCGTCCGACTTACAACATTAACGCAGCTGCTGCTGCCGCCGCCGCCGCCGCCGCCGCCGCCGCCGCCACCTCCGTCTCCGCCTCCGCCTCCGCCTCCGCCTCCGCCTCCGCCTCCGCCTCCGCCTCCGCCTCCGCCTCCGCCTCCGCCACCGCCACCGCCACCGCCACCGCCACCGCCACCGCCACCGCCACCGCCACTGCCACCGCCGCCGCCGCCGCCGCCGCCACCGCCACCGCCGCCGTCGCCACCGCCGCCGCCACCGCCGCCGCCTCCAGCGCCTGGAGACGACGTACCGCCGACGTCGTCCCAGGCGCCGCCTCCGCCCTCTCGTCTACCGCGCAGTATCTTTCCGCCTAACCATGTAAGCCCTCTCCACCCCACCTCCCTCGCGCTGCGGCCCTAATGCCCGCATTCAGCTTCCTTTCGCCCCCGTATAAAAACGTCTTTGAGGCTAATTGCCATTCATTGATCTCCGCGCTCCTCATCTGACTCGCAAATGCAGCCCCGGCGCGCGTGCAGGTAGCGAAGGGCGCTAGAGAGGCACGCGCGGGTGCGCGCGGCAAAGGGCAACGGCCGCGGGCGAGGCTCGGCAAATTGGCGATTAGAAGGGAGGAGGTAGGAGACACAAAAATGGGGTGGTTCTTAGCGTAAATAGAGATGATCAGGTAGCATGTAAATTGAAGCTATGGAGGAACGAAATCGCTCGGAAGAAAGAAAAAAGAAATTTGTAGATTCATCAGGTAAGATGAAGAATGCGAGACATGGAAAGATGAAGGAGCTGTAGATTGTAGTTCTCGCAGGAGGGGAAGAACGGAGTCATAAGAAGAAAACGAGGGAAATAGAGATAAGACGCTCGTAGACGCCATAGGGAGGAAGCGCGCGCACGGACGCGCACATGTTTGCAGATTGCCGAGGCGAGGATTTTTCACTCCGAAGTAATGGGGCCGCGCTTGCGAGCGTTCTTGCGCTGCTGTCTTCATACCCCTTCTGAATGAAAATGTGTCGATAGCTGCGCTCCCCTGCCACCGAAACAGAGGAAGGCAAAGGGGTAACGAACGCAGCAAGGTCCGGCGCTCCTTCCTTCTCGGTTCGCGTGTTTTTCTTCGCCCCCCAGCCGGCGGAAAGCAAAGGCTCGTCCACGTAAGCAAAACTCGCAACCTGCGGGGCTCCATGGCGCACCGGCGCCGCTGCATTCGACCGAGGGCGAAGTGAAATTTTTTAAGCTTCCGGATCCGGCTTAAGCGCCCGACGCGGGGGAGGGGGCGAGGAGGGGTTGTGGCGGGGCGCGCCGCAACGCGCGCTCTGGAGGAAGGCAAATGAAAGGACGGGAAGGGGAAGGGGAAGGGGAAGGGAAGGGAAGGGGAGAGGGACTAGCAGAGGAGCAGGCGCAGGTTTCCGTTTGCTCGCGCCCGACACGCGCTCTTGCGGGGGATGTTTTTGCGGGAGCAGAATTTACTGTACCTTGTTTACGTCGACGATTTACTTACAAAATACGATGACGTTCCATCTTTAGAATGACGATGTGTTTGCTGTTTTAAAACGAACTCGGAGTTGTAGACTAGAAGTTCTGTGTAATTGTTGAAACAGTCAAAGTTTCAATGCGACACAGAAGTCAAGTTCTCCTACGTCAATGATTCTTATATACGTGATATTAATTTAAGTACATCATTATATTTTTCATATTACGTATACATCGCTATTTTTTATTAATGTCTGTTTCTATGAAGATCGTAAATTTTTCAACGTAATCAAAATGATACAATCGACAGGAACGAACCGTAATGTACTGGTTACCCTTCAGTTTCGTTGAATTAGATCGTATGAAATAGAACGTTTTTTATGTGACTCGAAAATGAAAACTGTAACTTTGTTTTGTAATGAAGTGATATCGATGATGAGTTACCATTTTGTGACTTGGCGCGCTATTACGAATTCGCTGTGAGCTGTGTTAGCGTTGGCAAACTACTTGATGAAACCGGCTGTGAGGGCTGAATTTCCGGGAAATATTGAAACATGTCCTTTGCAATCAGACCTTGTTTTAATATTTACGTTCAGCGTTGGTTGAATGCGATTAAAACGCAATAAGCGCAGTAGCATGGATCGAGCGGGGGCGAGGTACAATTTTAAGGGATAGCACTTTGTAGAAAATATGGAGAACTGAAAAAATCGGTGTATTTTCTTGTTCAGGAGAAGTCTAGGAAAAATCAGGGAATTTGTGGTGGAATCGTATAACTCAGGGAACGTTTTGACATTGTTATAAAACTAAACATTATTCGTAAAAAATAATACGACATTGTGTTTGAGTCAATTTCTATTTATTGACGGTATTTTTATTTTAGCGTTATCACGGCCAAGTGAGAGACTTGACATATCCATATCAGGTTTGCTTGAATATTTATTTTACATAGCGTGAAATACTCTACAAATCGTATCAGTGAAGAATTTTTAAAAAAATTGATCGCGAAATCCGGGAAAGTCATGGACATTTGTTTCAGGATATGAGTGTCCTCTGTGTATAAACCTGTCCGCGCGGCTGCTTCGCTGTGCTCGGGCGAGGAGCTCCGGTGTGTAAGGCGCGTTCCTCTTGGCCACGTTAAACCTATTGAGGCGTCGTGGTAGCGAAATAAAGACACAGACGCGAGTACTATGTACAATCTGATTATTTACGAGGTTTTACAACTATGTGCATCTCCGGAGTTGTTTTCGCTATCGGCCTCCGTTATTTCCAAGCGCACAGCTCCCCGTCTTCCGGACTAGTGCATCCTCCAAAGAGACGCTGTACCGCGCCGGTACCTGGTCGCCCAGTGCAACGCACCCAAGTGTCACGCGGAGTAACACGCCCGCCTTCCGGGCCAGCAGTTGCGCACGAGGACACCCGAAAGCGAACTCCTTCTGAGTGACATCTCTGCTCTCATATTCTTGGCGGTCACGTGATCGCCCACGGCCTCTCAGAGGGTGAGGGTGGCCGCTCGGCTAACACATTGGCGAGTTTGCGTCTTGGGGGGTCACTCTACTCCCCCGCAGCTGGCCCTCATTTCTCCAGCCCTGTGGTCGCTAGCTTTTTAATGCCCGCTAGCCACATGCGGAAGCCTGGCAGCATAGCGCTGTTATGTCAAATTTCTCCCAGTGTTGTGTTCATAACCTTATTTACGACTAGGCTTCCGTTTATTTTTTGTGTAAAGAAATGCTTCGCACGGGTACGTACTTCATTGCATTTGACGGAGCTCCGAAATTTGTAATTATTTTAAAGGTAACAATTTTAATATTATTGTAGTTTGTGCAATTGTGATATGTTTTTCTTGCATATTTCAACTCTGTTATTTATCATTTAAAATTTTCTTTTAATATTTACGACGTATGTTATATGCTGTGAGTAACTTGAAAAACATAAATTGGGGAATGAAAAAGAAAAGAGTAACATAATTTGCTGTTTGGGGGCGTGATTTCATATTTACAAGTCTATTCCATATTTATGAATTCCGTCTATTTGATAATGCCATTTATATTGATAATGCCCACTAGTCTCTACATACGGCCCATACGCGTTTTACATATATGGAGTTGTGGGTGCTGTCGAATCTTTTTTGCGCGGATTCATATTTTTTTTTTCTAATCGATGAACATAGAGCGTTTGTAGCTTTTACAGACGTTCGCGGACTAGTTGAATTTGCCATTAAATTCAAATTCGTTTAGTTTAATGTTTAATTTTATAGAACGGCAGAAAGTGCAGAAGAGAAAGGAAGGACGCAGCGTTGATGGGACATAAAACATTGTATGAGCAGCATCGAAATGTCGAAGTGCCTCGTGCCTGCGTCTGTCCTCTAGCTGCTGGCGACAGATGCGGCCTGTGAGACGCCAGTCGCGCCCGCCCCTGGCTCCCTCCTTCTCCTCCTCCGCCCTCAATTCCACCCCGCCCAGCGCCCGTCACCGAGCGCCGTCGCGTCGCGTCGCGTCGCGTCGTTTGCGTCGGGGCGCGATTTATCGCCGCGTGTCGATCCGGCGCGATGCACCTGCGCCCCCGTCGCGTCGCGGTGACGCTTTGCAGCGCTCCCTCCCTCCCCCCCCCTCTCTCTCACACACACACGCTTCCTCCCCTTCCCTTCTCACCCCCACGCCTTGTCTGCCACCGTCGTTCCTTCCCTCTCCCTCCGAGCCATCCTCCCTCTCCCTCCCTTCCTTTCTGTCTCTCTTGCTCCCTCCCTCTCTCGCACCCTCCCTCTCTCTCTCTTGCTCCCTCCCTCTCTCTCTCGCTCCTTCCCCCTCTCTCTCTTTCTCGGTCCCCTTCCCACCTTACCCTCTCCCCTTGTTCTCCCACACTCCTTGCTCCCCTTTCCCCCTCCCCCCCCAGCCATCCCCCCCTCTCTCTCTGTGTCTGCCCCGCCCTCCTCACCGCCCTCTTTTGGCTTGCAAACCCTGTAGTCGGTCCTCGCTCTTTCTTCACAAGGCGTCCCTTTTCTGTCTCTTCGCTCCGGGCAATTTCTCCTTCCTCTGGAAGCAGATTCGCTTGTTATCGTGTACTACCATTTTTCGTGCACGTCTATGATAAATCATCTGCCCTTCCACATCCTTCCGCGTTTCAAACTTCGACATATCGCATATTAGATCCTCCGTGCTTCTCGCCCTGTTTGATCCTGATGTTCTGTTCGTTGAAGACCCGCGCCAATTCCTCGGCTGTCAAAGGGCGAAGTTTTCGTGCGTCTGGGTTGATATGTGTATGATCGATGCGTTGTACTCCTGTCACTGATAAGAGTATTCGATGTGCCCTTTCTGATAATGAACACTGATTTACGGTCTTCGACTATGTATCAGTGTATCATACAAACTGCCACTAATTACCATTGTACACATTTTTAAATCAAACTTTGGATTACAAATATTTCATATTATGGAGAATACAAATATATTTTCTGACTTTCGTATTTTCTATTGAAAATAGCCTGCCTTCTTATTTTTGTTAAAATAATCTCACTATGAAAATTCTTTTACTTTAAAACATATTTCCCAATTTTTTTTTTTACTTTCTCTCCTCCGTATGTTCGAAGAAAAGAGAAACTATTGTAATCGTAGGTCGAAAATCGAAGAATTAACGACAGAAAAAACTTACCGCCGAACTCTGGTAATGAAAAACTGAATAAATCTTGTTTCCGTGTGTAGTAAATTACTTCCCATTTGTGTTGTCAGAATCCCCGATTTGTGAGTCTATTAATCGAAAATTCTATTGAGAGTAAAAGTGTAGTTTTGAAAGCTGCAAAAAATTAACCTAGGAAAAGTACAAAATTATTGATATAATTTCTTTTTTAAATAAAATGTATTACGAAAATAGTTGTTTAAATAAAATCTTCAATTAAAAAATTACTTTTTGTTTAAAATAATGCAGTGTAGAAACAAATTCTCAAACTGCTAAAGTTTTTTCTTTAATGTTTTTCAGCGGTGAGACCAAAGCAGGCATTTTCGAAAATTACACAAACAGAAATAATGCGAGAAAGTATGTGATTTTGTAGTACTACTAGTTTAAGAAGGGATTTTGACTAGGAACAGATAGAATCGTGTGATTTCTAAATATGTGTAGAACATTTTTTCACTTTTGTACCCCATCAATAAACTACCGTATTTTGATAATTGAATTGTAAGCAAACGAAGTGATCTTCTTGAAGTAGTGTAGCGTGACAGTCTACAGAATTATTTGTCTGACTTGTGTATTATTGATGTAACCACTGTCAGTCGGGTGGGTGTTTGATTCGTGTATACAGAACAAGTTTGAGCTCTCTTCTGCATTTTTCACATGCAAATCGTGAGTGGGAAAAGGAACGATATGCTCATTTGGTGAATCCATTATTTTTTTAACGGTCACGAGATACTTCTCTCCCCAGAAAATAGTACTTGTCTCGTGACCATCATTTATAAGTCTGTAATGCAGTTTCACTTCTGACAACATCGAATACTGAAATATTTTTATATGTATGATAGGGATTGGAATTTGAAGCGCATTTGAAGATTTTGTTGTTGTTTAAAAAATTGTTACATTTCTTCATTTTGAAGTAATTAAAAATAAAACTTCACGAGGTTATTAATTTCGCATGACACCTACGATGTTACGTATAATAATATTAACGACCTATATAAAGTACTTAATTTTTAATTGAACATATTAGTTCTCTTCATGTTATTATACGAAAGTTATGAATTCTTATATAACATGTAGATTAAGAACCTCAATATAAATGAAGTGGTTGATTCATATCGTCACCAAGTTTGAATAACACCGTTATATATGACTATTTTTTTCACAACTTCTGTGAAACGTGTGTGAAAAGTGAATCATAACAAATCTGTTTTGTTAGTTTCTTTCTATCACTAGCATAATTAATACTGTTAGTAGTTGCAAGATATGAAAGCGTGTCAACGTATTTCGTATACTAGTATGTATATAAATAAAAATAAATCAGCCTTATCTAGAAGGAAGTTCAATGTCTTTTTGTCGGTAAAATAATTCTAGTTGTTGCAAACTCTTTCGCGATTAAATACTACTTCCTGAGTATTAAGTTTTTCACATACACACACACACACACACACACACACACACATATATATATATATATATATATATATATATATATATATATATATACATATATATATACACACACAGAGAAATAAATATGTCCTGTGATGTAACTTCCCATTTTCATCACGTCTATAAGAATGACTTACGGTAAGTCAGCATTAGGCCAGATCATTGCAGAGCTGCAGATCCCCTGGAGTGCGAGCAGCTCCTCGGCGCGGCGTTCGCGTCAAGGCGTCGTAAGGGGCGACCCATTCCGGGAGAAGTATGGCTGCCGTGCGTTCTCATGAGGCTTCGGAATGAGACGTCGCGACGCCAACTGGGGGTTCTACAGCGCAATAGAACGCGTGGCAGCCCTCGACCTCCCCTGCTCTCTCGAGATCCTCTTCACTCGACGTAATGTTCGCTTCCGTTTCCAACTCGCCGCCACAACTGCCACCTGAACCAGACGTGATGGGCGTGGCTTCTCATCGCCACTTACCACGCCGCTCACCCCTGTTGTCGCCGCCCCCAGCCGCGCCTGCGCTCCTCTCGTCTCTTTCGATCTCCGCCGCCTACCTAGTAGCCACGTGCGCCAGCGCCAGGAATGAATTGATTGATTGTTTCCAGGCATGTTACCGCTAAGGTGATTAAACCCGTTAGTATAGTACATGGTTTTATGAACGAGGTGGCGGTGTTCTCCTGTTGGATGATTGATCCTGCGCCCACCTACCCGTCGGCTTGTGGAGGAGTTTCCCAAATGGCTGTCTCCCACAAGCTCTACGCTTCCGACTGGTCACCTAACATGTGTGGTAGTTTCATTCATGTAAGTGTAAATGGATGTGAGTACGGGGCGAGGATTGGGCAAGGATCATCCCCGGTTCCCGTCCCGTTTGTTAGGGCACTGCTCCGGCATTCGTCTGTTGTTTATTGGAGAAATCACGGAAAAACTGCGATCAGAGCAGCCGACCGCTAGAAATCTCCTCCAGCCTCCCGCTGAATTGGACCTAGCTATTTAGCTATATTCTGTCTGACGTCCGCCAGCGTTGGAACTGAAGACCTTGAAATAAGTACTGTACTTGAGCTTCTGGGTCAATGACCCCCATCTCGATCAGGGTTTCGTCCAGTTTCTCTGATCCTTGAGCAAATGCTGGGATGGGCCCTTGTTTTGATTCTGGTCATTAATATAACTTCAATTTAAGTTCTCCCCATAGCACGTCACACACAGTTTTTTAAACGTTTTTGGTGTAAATAAATAAATAAAGCCTAAGGCCTCCGGGCGACGGAAGAGGCGCGGGAGCCGCCGAGGGTGCGGCTGAACGGTGATCGCTGGCGGGGGCGGCGCCTGGGAAGATGCCTCGGCCGCGCACTATGCATCAACCAGCTGCGTTTCATTTTTCTGATGCATGTTACTGCGAAAGTGATACTCAATAATTCAAGCTTCGAAATTATTCGTGGTTTTACTGATTCAAAGAACGGAAGGGCCCTGATGACAAATGATACGAATATGTAAGAAGATACGAGTACGTTCCAAATAACAAAGTTCTCTTGTTGAGTTGGGTTCGATAAGGGTCACGTAAGTGTCTTACTTATTCCTGTCAATCGGGTGCGGTACTCGCGAACATGTTTATAATACGATGCTATAGTATACCACTTGTTTGGTAAACTTTTGTAACCGGCAAAGTGGAAGCAACTCTATTAGTATGCGGGCGTCGGCAAGGGCGGGGACTCAGAGTTGTCACGTCGCCCGACCGCAGCCACAGTCGGCCGCAGCCGCTCGCACAGGATGTGCGTGAGCGCGCCACCGTCGTGCGCCTGGCGGCTTCCGGGCTGTCCTTATGGCGGCCCCCGCTTTGCGGCGCCCGCTCCGCGTCTTGTTCTTCTCCAGGCCTTCCTCAGCCCCGCTCGAAGTGCTTGACAATGAACCTTGGCTTCGGGATGAGTTCTCATCGTCAGTACCACCAGTATTGCTGACGGACAGACAGACGTTTTGGCGTCAATCGATTTTTGGTGTCAAGGATCCGTCAAATGTGGATTCTGACTAAACAACGTGTTAAAGGAAGTAGAAACAGAATTTATCACATTTACTTACCGGCAATAAGAATGTTACTGACAACAAAAATCTCTATTTTGTCCCGCAGAATTAAAATACTTTGATGATTAGGCGTAAGCAGTAGAGATATAGGCAATTTGCGCATTCCCTCCAAAACAGTTTCAAATTCGATGAAGTACTATTTATTGGTTTGAACGCCTCAATAATCTTCGGAAACATATGCCAGCAGTAAGCAAGACTGTCCATTGTAGTCATCTAATCCATAATTTTGTTAAGTGCGTTTTCAAATTTTTGCCCCTGCGACACACCTGTGAAAAATACAAATTGTAATTATTCCGTAAAATAAAACAAAGAAAATAATTTTAAAAAAAATAACCGTACGACGTATGGCATCCATATTTTGCGTCTTATAGAGAACCGTTGCGGAAACGTTTGCGTTCAAGTGCGAACAAGTCGAAATCAGAAGCGCTCTCTGGGCGAGGGCGAGGGCGAGCGCGGGCGGCCGCGGGCGCGGCTGCGGGCGGCGCGGCGGGAGGCCGTGCGTGCGGCCGCAGATATCGACCGCTCGCTTTCGAGACTCCGCCGCGATAGCATCGCATCGCGCCGCGCCGCGCCTGGCCCATGCGTGGTCGGACTTCATAACCCGCCACCGCCGCCAGCGCCATTTCGGGGAAGCGCGCTGGAGGCTTAGGGCCCCTCCCTCTCCCTGCCCCGCCGCCGCCGCCGCCTGCGAGATGAAGCCTCGCGCGGGGCCGTGATTGGCCGGGCCAACAAGCGGGAGGGGCCAGGGGGGAGGAAGGGATCTACACCATTCTTCCGGGATCCGACCCATAATATTGCTGAAGCAAAATTTATACTTTCATGAAAACGTAATAAAGGAGTGCGTGTGGAATACGAAAATGTTCGCGGCAGTATGTCAGTGGCCAAGAGATGACACTGGATGGTAGATTTTAATGGTCATTGCCAGGAATGTTGGGTGGGTTCGAAACAATTGATCTGCGTGGGAAAGCGAGAATGTCGGGTTTACTCATTACGGGCAGTAACATTAGACAGTTCCATTAGGTTATTCCTCTGAACTAGTTTTTCTTGATACGTGTTTGATTTTAAGGGTTAATACTGTAAATGTTTAAAGTTTTGATGTTTTGTGAATTGAAAATATTTAAATGTAACATGACGCATTTACTTGTATCAGCCCACAAAATATTTTCTGAGGCATTTTTTCCACCTTTCGGATTTTTTATTTATGTACATTATTATAAGTTATAATCATGTGTTTAGTGTACTAGCTTGTAAATTATGTCAATAGGCAATACAGAGATTGTAGTCTGCAAATGTATTTTGAGTGCGTAATTCCGAAAGAAAATGATATTTCCAAAATTCTGGTAGAACCGTAATCACAATTCCAAATCTTTTCTAAAGTTACTGACTTTCTTTTATGACTGTAGGTCAGCTGTTTTCAGGGGTGGGCTCTTCGACGAGGAACTTTTATGTGTGGGTTGTGTAAGAACTCTGCGCCTACCCAGGAGTTTAGAGAGGATATAGATTTTGATCATTTTCCAGAGGCACGGCTACATACTTATCTGACGACATTTTATGGTCTCAAAAATTTCATTACGGGAAACGACAATTCCTGTGATCACCTTCTTATCTCGGTTGTTCCGAGAGTTTGAGATCTGTACTTTCGTTTAATAAAGATGGCGGCATCGCGCCAGCCGTTTCTCTCGTTCCGGCGCCGCAACGACGGCGGCGGTCGCGGTGGGCGGGGGTGATGACGTCAGAAGAGACGGACGCTGCGCGTCTGCTGTTTTTCGCTGCCGCGATCCGTCTTCCCCACCGGCGCGCGCCTCCCCATCTGTTGCTGGCGCGGGGACGCGACGGGGGCGCAGCCTGGGGGGGGGGGGGGGGGAGGAAGAAAGTTGCCCGCTGCTGTTGACAGCTCGGCGTCTGGCGTCTGCGGCTGGGCTGGTGGAGTCGGGACTGGGATGCGGGCGGCGGGAAGGGTAGTCGTTTACACGTAACTGTAGGCTACTGGAGCAGTCAAAATTCGAAGAAAAAAATTAGGTTAATAGAATCAATTTCACCATTACTTTCTGTGTTCATTTTAATTACCGTTACTTATCTGAAGCAGATGAAAATGTACATAATGGTTGGTTATATCAATTGAGAGAACAGTGGAAATAGTGAGAAGAGTAAGAAAAAAAGCTGAAGCAGGTGGATGAAGTCTGTCTCCTTCACGGTAAGATTGCAAATTGCTTGGAAAGAAGCTGGTGGAGGCAAGGAAAGTGCAGGTGACCTGCCATCCGGCACAGTAGATGATGATATTGATGATTATACACGAAGTAATGGTGCAATTCAATGCTAATGATCTCATAAACGCAGAGAAGTATTTTGATGCATGGTATTAACTGTCGGGCATCGGCCGTGGCGCCTTCAATCCACGTTCCGTTGCGCGGTGGCAGCGCTGGCGAAGAGCGCGGCGTGTGTGCTCGTGCACGTGCTCCCTCGCCGCACGTAGTCCCGGAAACGCTCGACGGGACTTTGTCGTGGAGTCCCGGTATCGTGCAAAATAGATATTGCGATATGGCAATCGCACGTCGTATTGCTGGCAGGTCGCATGTAAATGTAGTTTGTAATGCGCATCGGTATTGGTTGGAAACTAAATATTCCATCAAATGAATGTTGGATTATTTATCTAATTCTGTTTGCATGTTGACACTTCAGTATATGAGCGTGATAACTAGTTACGGCTGAAAGCATTGTTTGGAAATACGGTCCAATGAATATTACATTTCTCACGAAATGTGAAATAGTAAGTCCATTGTGCGTAATTATTAATGACATGTAGTTATATGGTACACCTGTTCTTGGCACCCTGTCATTTCACTGATTTGATTACCTTATGATTAATGTCATACTCGACGTAACAGTATCATGCTCTTAGTATAGCTTAAATGGCTCGTTCATCACCAATTATTTCAGCAATATGAAATAAAATAAATATTATTGTCATTTTCTTCCCCTTGTTGGAGATTGATTTGTGTCTAGATAGGACAAGCAAATTTTAAAGAAATGTCCATCTCAGTACACGAAGGAACAACGATAAATGCAAAGTATTTTGTAAAGACCCAGCTCCATTTTCCCTTTTTCGCGCGGACGTAAAACCTTGCATACCCATCTGACCGTGTGCAGCTTTTATCTTTGTTGTGCTTTCTGCTACGAATATGTACGTAATGAATCTTATTAACAGAACGATAAATACGGTTTTATTAGTTTATCTCGAAAGTTTTAATGATCATAAAAGTGGAGTCTCAGTTTCCAGTTTTCACAAAAAAATATTTAAAAACCTATCTTTGATTCAATTCAAATTCTACCTTCAATTCTACCTTCAATTATATTCCCTGCTACACGTTTTTGAAATTGGAAAACAGTATTTAATATCCCATACATAAAGTACAACAGGTGAGACCAAGACATGAATTTGATCAGATGAAATGTTAGTACGTTGTAGGTATGCAAGGAACGTGTTATGTGCCGTTTCCCTATTGGAAGTTCTGCCTTGTGTTCCGTTGGTGATACGAAACGCCAAGAGCGAGAGGGGTTGCAGGCTTCAATGACGCGTCAGAAGGAACCATTGTGTTATTTATGTCTTGGCGTAAGCGCCGTGGAGGAAGTGGGTCGATCGGGCCCCATTCTCCGCACCCTTCTCGCTCGTAGAAGTTTGGCAACAACGTGGGTCACTGTTAAGTCGACACCCCGAACAAGGCGGGCTCCGGCGCCGGTTTACAAACCCGAGGCATAAGCCCCGTTGGCCCCGCACAATGCCCCCCCCCCCGCCCCGCCCCGCCCCGCCCCGCCCCGCCCCGCCACGCACCCCGCCCGCGTCTCCGCCTCTATTATTCACAGCCTAAGGAGCGGCCGCCAGCCGGGCTGTCCGGGTTAACTACTGGGGGATACCCGCGCCCGCTCCCTTGACACACTCCGTGTTATTAATTTAGCCCCCGCCACCGCCGCCCTCTCCGCCTCTGTCCGTTGGCTCCCTTCATCTCGTCCCCGCTCCTCGCGCCCCATCGCTTTTCGTTCCTTTCTGTTTCCTTAGTTTTCATTTACTTCCTTCACTTGAAAAATTATTTAGGGTTTTGAATTGGGGTGTCTCCGGTTCTTCAGTTTTGCTGAAGCAATTCTTTTTCTCACAACGCCTGAACTTGTCACTCGATGTTTCAAAACACAGCCAGTGGCGTAGCCGGGCAACACCGGTTACTGCCTTTTGAGAGGAAAATAACTGTGGGGAAACGTAAATCACCATTGCCTTAAAAATTAATGAGTTCTGTAAGTTTAGAGACAAAATAACCTGCGGAAAAAAGACATGTATTAAAATGAAATGCGAATTTCCTGGATTGTTTTGTGCTTGCATTATGTGTTAACTCCTCTGCCCCGTTACACGCTTCGCAGTGTTGTTTCTCTCATTTGCGCTTTGCGACTCGTTGCGTTCTCGGCGGCATCCTTGTGCCTTGTGCCTCGGCGGGCGTCGTCCGTGAACTTCAAACCGCGCAGGGCTTCGCCCCCGCGGCGCTGCGCGCATCCTGCTCCTCGCTCCGCCCCGCCCCGCCCCGCCCCACCCCGCCCCGCCCGCTCCTCTTCGCCCGGGTTCGGCCTGCGCCTGCGGGGCGCGAGGGCTGAGCAGCCGGGCCAAGGCGGGGCGGGGCGGGGCGGGCGGGGCGGGGGCGGGGGCGGAGCGAAGCACGTCCTTCGCGGGGCGGGGGGCGGGAGGGACGGAGGGACGGGCGCTGGCGTGCCGAGGCGGTCGGGAATGAGACCAGCCTTCTCGTTTCGCGGAACTGTCTCTGTCGCCATTCTCATTTCGTCGCTTCGAGGGCGGGCGCACTCGTACTCGCTCATTGCTTCGCTCCTGGCGCGGCTCCTCTTCTTGCCCGGCGACCGTTTTGATTCGTTGTTTTTATGAAAAAGCTGGCAGCCAGGAAATTCTGCATGGAATGAACTAAGTGAACAAATATCAATCTTCATGAATGGATATTGGAGCTCGTATCGACTGTATGTTATCGCTCGCACTAGCAGATACTCTACATTCATGATCTATTATTAAAATCAACTTCTTTCGGAATGCTATTGTAATTCACAAGTTTCTTTGGATACAATTCTTACAAATTTGATAAGTTTTACTAGTTATTCTGTTTTTATATGTAGACGTATCTTTGTGTTTCTTCTTTTAAATAATATATTATTTCTGAAATTTAGTAATAACGAATCAAATGTTTAGTAATAATTTACGATGCAGGATATACGTGTACAGACATAATTTATTATTTCTAGCTATGTTAGTTTTTAAGAGTAATTATGACGTACCACTTTCGAATATCGTTTTAATGTTTATTATTCGTTTTAATGCATGCCACAACGACTAATCGAGCAGCATTAAATAAATATAGTAGTTAACAAATGTTTTAAAAACCTGAAATAGTATTGTAAATAAGTATTAGCAAGGAAATTAATTATAATAATCATCCGCTGATTAGGCGTGCTAGATTCAGAGACGCGAATTCTCATTCTATTTCTTACAATGAAAATACATTACGAAAATGATGAATTGTATACAAATTTAAGTATTAAGTTTAGAACGAAATAATGTCTCTAAATGAGAAGCATGTTTTCAAAAGGTTCTAATTCCAACTGGACAATTTTTTCTGTCGTACTAAACAATCTTACTGTAGCAAAATTAGTTATTTTATTAAAACAATCTTTCATTTTGTGTTTTTCTATGAGTCACTGAAGTATTTAATGGCAAATTTTAAGTTATTCCTTTTTTTATTAAAATTATATAAGAATTTTAATTTTGAATTGGGAACATTTAGGTATACAGGAGTAGAAGAAGTTGGATATTAGTATAATTAATGGACAAATATTTATGAAGATTGATATTATTAATAATATTTTTAATTAACATCTTTATTAAAATATTTAATTTATTAAACACTGAAAACCCTATGAATCTTACCCTAATCAAAGTATTAGTTTCATTCGTTGTTATATACATCAATATTATCAAAATCGTCTTCTGTAACACTATTTTTTCTACTATAGTTTAATTTTTTGCAGTGTAAGATGAACTGGATGTGGTATGTTTTGTCGCGAAACGATAATTTTGACGAAATAAATTTTTTAAAGAAGTTGGTAAAACTAATATTGCATTTAGATTTTCACACTCCAAAATATCTGCTTCCACTTCCAGATCTGTAATTGAATGTTCTAAAATTGTGGATTTGGTACAATTTCAAAACAAGCTCCTCAAATGTTCGGAGCGCGACTGTACACGTTTCTTGCATTGAGTGTCGAAAGCGATCGCGAATGTGCGGGGCGCCGAACTCTGTTGTTTGAGGCCACAGCGCCATTAGGCGAATGCTGTTGCAGCTGCGCGCGCCCCGCTGCATGCCGTCTCGACTCCCCCACCCCCCTCCCCCTCCCCCCTCTCGTGCCGCTGTTTGTGTTGTCTTGCGAGCTCGAAACGAGCATGTGAAACTATTGATTTGCTTCACATCGCTAACGACTTCCTTTCCAGCGGTTGAACGGTTGCGGGGAACAGTATTGAGGCATCCCACGTTTGTTTGAATAGCCCAGCTCGCGTTTAGCAGCAAATGGCACTTGCCACATCAAATGCATGCGATGGATTACTCGCGAAGTGAATTTGCTCGATTGCGCGCACATCTGCCTTCCGAGCGAAATTTATGAAGTTTAAGCCAACAGTTTCATCCTGGGTAACTGCAGGAAAATTCGTACTTTACACTACATACATATTGAGTTTAATACCTGTAGTATAATGTAATATTTCGTATTGCGAAAAGTCACATGATATTCTATCATTGCATATGTACGACCATGTATTAGTTAAAAAGGCACTCGTTACTTGCACTTAAAACATTAAAATTAACTAAAATATGTACATATTTTTTACTTTGTCGCCTTACTACATAAGTAGTAAAAGGAAAATATTGTAATCGTGCGCCGGGAATTTATTGTTAAATGTTTAAGTAAAATTTTGTTTTGGCTCGACGAAAATCGTCCCTCGTGGGCGTTTGCGTTGCAGTGTGAATGACTGTTAATTCACGATTCAGTGACTATTAAACCACGACTCACAATATGGTCAGAGTGCGCTAATTGGTGGTTATTATTATTATTCCTGAACAACTTCGAACATGAGGTAGCAATGATCTACATATTACGCGTTAAATACATTAAAATGAAAATTTTCAATGTAAAATATGTTCAAATACATTAAAAAGAAAATTTGCAATGTAAAATATTTTGCTTAAGCAGCATAAAGGATACCTGAAAAAATAAGTTTTATGAAGCCTGATATGAAACCTTTTGAGAACGGAGAAATTGCAGGAAAGTGAGTAATTTCGAAGTGTACTTTCCTTTCATTTTACTTGCAAATAGAAATCTTACAAATAATATACACATTTTCATAGAGTGTTTGGGCTACATCACAAGTAAAAGAAAGAATAGATAATTCGAGGTATCAATTAGTCGAACAGGTTTTGACCGGGTGAGAGGTGGCTCAGAGCATCAAGTGATGCCACTGCAGCCCCTCTGACCGGGAGGTCCTAGGCTCTCACTCCCGACGGTGAGCAGGATTGTCGGCACTAGCTTGTTGACGAGGTCGAATTCCGTCTCTGTCTGGCGGAGAATTCTAGCGGACGGCTGTTCTCATCGGTAGTTTTCCTTGGTTCCTCCTATCAACTCCAGGCGATTGCCGGGGCAGCACCCTAAGAAACGGGCCTTTGACCGCACGCGGCCTTTCCTTACCATTCCTTTCCTATCCTCACCCCTTACACACACACGCTTACATTCACTACTCTACCACATGCCGGGAGTCCTGTCGGGAACTTTGACTTTGTCCCGGCTGGTGTGATATCCCGCTGGTTGGAGATACCTGGTTGTGTTAAAAACTCCGCTAGCCAACGATAGTTCGGTGCCAGATCTCACCATCCATCGGAGGAAGATCACTGCCATCTCCCTTGCAAAACAGGAACTACACTTATGGGACTAATGAGCTTAGCTGACGCGCCCGGATCACTAATCAACCCCCTCAAAAAAGCTAATAGTTCGTTTTCTTCTTGATCTATGTAAATTGTGCTGTCTGTGTGCAGACATCATATAATATATTCGTCAGCGAAATACTTTCTGAAGTGTTTCGTTTGGTTAGCAAATTAAACCCCGAGTTTTCTTCTTTACGTAAATAATTAGTTGGAAACGGCCTTAAACTAAGCCCGTTTATATGCCAATCAGTTGGAATATGCTTCAAAGTGTTCGTCATATTATCTAAACATTACTTTCCCTTTTCGTTCTGAAGTTAAAAATTTTGAATGAATGAAACTTCAATGAATTGAGACCTCCGTGCTCGAAACACTAGTCTCAATAATATTAATAATAATAATAATAATAATAATAATAATAATAATAATAATAATAATAATAATAATAATAATAATAATGCCTTTATTAATGGCGAGGCTCAGGTTATAGGGCCTGCTCTTCCGCGTAACCACTGAATTTACATACGTATTGAGTAGTAACATTTTAAGAGGGGAGGACAAGCTGTACATTTACGCCTGGGAGAACAAATCTAGGTACTCATTCATATGCACTTATGTTCAAATGTGTCTAAGCCTGTCCCAGCCCATTGATGTCGTCGGAGACACAAAGCTTGAGCGAACGGAAAGAGTTTTCTTCGTAGCGGAGAGCGACTGTTCCTTCGACGCTGCCCCCGAGGCCGCGCCGTGGCCGCGGGTGACGAGTCGAAGCGGAAGGCAACGAATTGCAGGAAACTCTTCGGCCGCGACTTCAACCAGTCGCTCCCACCTGAAGCTCTTGGCTGGCTCTGCATCTTGCGCCGCCGGTTGGCGCTGGCGAATTGCTGCCTGGCCTTCAATTAGCTAAGTGGTTGCCGAGACCTTCCACCCGGATGCTCCCTCGGCGCAGTCGGTTCGAATTGATGCGCCGACGAGAGCAGAATGCGGAGGAGGCGAGAATGAAATGAGAGAGACATAGCGCGTAGCTGATGAAACTTCTGGAACGATAGGGGGTGTAAGATAATTCGGGGAAAATATTGAATGTAGTAGGAGGGTTATCCAGTTTCTTGATTAACATGAATGAAAATGAGAAGTGAAAACCTTGAACGTAACCACAGGAAATTCTGAAGGATGGTGTCCGCAAATATCAATTAAAAATAAGGCATTCAATGAAGGAGACGAAATAACGTAGTTAAGAGAGTGACGTGATCTTCCCGTTTTATTTATTTCTAAGTGAATTTCCACTCTAAGGAACGTCTTGTAGATTAGGGGTGATCATCCAACTACATACCATTCGTTAACCTTTTTTACATGCGAGTTGGTCCTTACAACTTTAGCAACGTCTTGCTTATTTCTCTTTATTAGTGTATACTTAGTACGGCGTGAAAGTAAAAAAATAAATAAATAATATTTGCTCATTTTTGTATTTAGGTACATTCAAACCTTTAAACTTCTGTTGAAATTTATAATAATATAAATAATGTATACTAATTTAAGAAATAATTTGAAATAAATACTTAAGTTCGTCAAATGAAAAAGTTTGCCGTGTGTAAATTTGAATAAACTATTAAGATGAATTTTCTTATATGTTTCTGTGTGTACGCGCGTGTGTATGAACAGAGGCCGCGATGACTTTGGGCCAAGGCCCCGGGCCAGACCATTCCGATATTGAGAGTATGTATCCGCTCCGAATGTAAAGGTCAAGAAATCGCAGTGCAAAATCGATTGAAAAAGGCAAGTGTTATACAATATCATCAACGCTTTGAGCTATCCGGACTTTTTAAGCAGTGGCGTTGCAGGTTCAGCTAGGCTGATAAAGATTCGTGTGTGTAGAGAATTTGTACATTATTTTTATTAATACATTTCTACGATTTTTTTAAATTTATTTATAACAAAAAATTTACAATCTATTTTTTTACAAAATAATAAGTAAATATGTTGTTGTAAAATTGTTATGACAATGATTGATTTCCAGTGAAAGTATCCCATCGGTACTCTTCATCTACTTCTTCATACTATAACAAAAAGCAAGTATTATTTTGGGTTGGCTGCAAGTGGGATAGTTTATTAGCTGAGGGTAATGTTTCAGTTATTTGTTGAGAATCTATATGGGAGTTGTAGGGGTGAGGTTCTAGTTAGTCGATGAATATCTGCACTATTGTCTAGGATGTTGAGGGCTAAGTGGTTTGGATGGTTTTCAAGGCGCTGGAGATAGTTTGAGCTGATAAATTCTATTCTTTCCAAGACAGTGGGCATTTTTAAGTCCTTGTGCAGTGCTGCATTTGTGATGAACCATGGTGCTGCCAATTTCTACGATTTAAGAGAATAATCATTATTATTTAAAAGATGTAGCACACCGATGTTTTGTAATTTGTATGAATTTGTATCGTCGGCCCATGATTGTCATTTTTTTCGGAGCTTCTGTCGTAAAAACTGAAATTGAAAAGAGCCCAACAAGTGCCTGGAGTGCCGCATGCGGGGGCTGCTCACGTAAGGGCAGCCGAAGAGCCGCGTTTGAGCAGAGGCTGCTCTTCAAGGGCGCCCACTGAATCGGTTAAGTGAATTAGGTTGCTTCAGGGAAGCGATTGATTTTGTGGTGAAGTTACTTTACAGACTATGGTCTCTCGGAAACTTCTGCCTGGAATTCAAATATTGCTCGAAGGTTGTGATATATTGGGGTGGCGGACTTTGAATAATTATAACTAAAAGCATCTTCGTATTTTATGCTCTTTGATCGTTAAGTCGAATAACAATTGGGAATTTACTTAATTTTCTAGCTAACTACTCGGCATATCCGAAGTATGTACCCAGCCTCACACGCCTCCTACCCCCTTAGGCCTCTGGCTCCCAAAAGCGTCTAGATGCATTGCGTCGAGATGCATTATTTCTAGGAAGATTTTGAGATATAATCAAATGTGAGGTAACATTTTAGGTTTAATAATTCTCCCCGTTTCTTCCCGGCTATTGAAAAGTGTTTGTTGCAAAGTCTTCAAGCAGTCACAGTATTAACTCAAAAGTTATGAAACAACGAAACATATAATTTTATTCATATCTAGATATTTTTAACTAGTCTTAGAAACCCTATTTTTATTTAGTTATATTTAATCGTGGTTCATCTGTTTTCCAAATATTTTACTAGTTCCTGTTGTGTACTCATACAATTAGCTGGGTGAGGTCATTCCATATTATAGAAAAAGGTCGTCTGGTGGCTTCTCTTTAAGAAAAGTGGTGCAAGGAGTCAGCACCGCGAATTTTTCCATTCTTCTCCTCGTTGCGCTATTTCTTTTCGTTTTCTCACCGGATATCGCATATTTCACTATTTGTTGATTTCTGTAAGTGCTGTTGTAAATAAAACCACCAAGAAGTGGAGCGTTTCTCTTATGAAAATTTGAGTATAAAATAGTTACATAATGAACAACGTAAGAAGAATTCTCGGAGTTTTCATCTGCAGCCCAGAATATTATTAATTTAATGTATTTATTCATATTACATGGTGCATATCCTTTATTGATATTTCGGAGCAGTATCTCTGAGAGAACTAGAATATTTTGCATTTTATTTCGGGAGCTCTTGTGTGCTTCTCGTGCTTGAAATGTTGAATCGGAAGAGGCTTCATTCCATATAATGTATGCAAGCAATATTTTTTAAAACGCAAGATGAAAATTGGTGCGGCGTGTTTCTGTAAAAACAGATGGTAGATAGAGGTTGTGTAAGCGAGCCTTCCCGTGCACCGCAGTGCGCTGTTGTGGAGCGGACGCTGCGGCGACAGCGGCGGCGTCCTTCGTGGCCAGCGCCAGCGCCGCCGCGCCGTCGATACGTCACAGCGGCCGAGCCTGGCGCAGCCTGGCAGCACCCCGCCCACCCCCGCCCGTCCCGGCCCCTCCCGGCCCCGCCCCGCCCCGCCCCGCCCCGCCCCGCCCCGCCCGGCCCCGCCCCGCCTCGCGCCGCACATTCCGTCCGCACAACACCGCCCCGCAGCGCCCGCCCGAACCCTCCCCTCTTCGCCCCATCCATTCCACCTTCAACTCACCGCACCGTCCCTCCTTACCCAACCCCACGTCACTCATTTCGTCCCTCGCTGCCCCACCCTGCCCCACCCCGCCCGTTCCGCCCTCACAACACCGCCCCTAGCACTCGCCCTGACCCTCCCCTCTTCGCCCCTTGCATTCCACCTTCAACTCACCGCACCTCCCCTCCTTGCTCACCCCCACGCTGCCCCATTCCCCGCGCCCCGTCCCGCCCCGACCCTCCACGCCATGCCCCGCCCCGCTCCACCCGCACCGCCCCGAAGCGGCCGCCCTCTCTCTTTGCCCTATCCATTCCACCTTCTACTCACCGCACGGCCCCTCCTCACCCAATCCCACACCGCCCATTCCCCGCGCCCCATGCCGCACCGCCCCACTCTCCTTCACCCCGAAGAGGCCTGGGGCCTCCCCCTCGCCAGCCGCGGGGCGGAGGAGGGAGGCGGGAGCGAACGGCTGGGCGGCTGAGCCGCGGGAGAGCTGCGGGGCGAGGGGGCCGGTGGGCGGTCGGCGCTTTTTCGACCGGGGCCGCCTCCGCCACCGCGGAAAGATGAAATAGGCTGCTGGCTCACGAACGCGGGCCGCCCGAAACTAATGAGGCACCGCCGCCCATCCATCTTCCGCGTCCGGCGCCCCGCCCCCTCCCCGCCCACCCCGCTACCCTTTTTCGCGTGCGGCTACCTTCCGACCGGCCGACAGCGAAACTCGCGGCGGGGGCGGCGATCGCGATGGCGGGAACAATAATCGGTCATAAAATACGAGGTACAAAAGTTGCATCTTGACATTCGGGATATTTAAGTTCTAGAGGAAAAGTGTCAGTAGGATATTGTATTTTCCTTTTCGTCGGGCAGCCCTATCTGAATAATTGACGCAATCACCGACCGTTTATTTTCAATGTATTATAAGTTCTGCATCAATAAGAGTATTCTTCGTTGTGGGAGGATGATATTGACAGAGAAACTAAATTACATTGTAGAATCATGCTTAAGGGTAAGGAAAGATAAGGAAGAGTTTAGTAACGGGTCTGAAGGGAAAACGAAGTTGTCTGGTACATGACAGGTATTCGATTATCCGGCGAGGGGTGACAAAGAGCAGAGAACATTGACGTAGACGTGAAAATTTTGACGGCCGTCTCTTCTAGAGAGAGTTTACAGGGGGCGAGGGGGCGTGGCACGATCTTCGCCTCTTTTCCAGAACTGCGCGGCGTCTGCCGGACAGACGATTTAGTAGGTTTTATCCCCCGCGCGCAGCCCGCGGCGCCGCCGGCCCCGGGAGAGAAATAGCGGCGGCTAATGCGTCTTTTGTGCTAGGAGACGTCCGAATGTAATTGATGACGCGGAACGTTGTTAAGCTGCGTGTTGCCACCGCGCCGCCCCGCGGGCCTCCTCTGCCCCGCCCCCCGCCCCCGCCCCTGGCTCTGCGCTGCCTTCCGTGCTTTTTAAAAATACACCGCTCTCGTACCCCGAGAATGGGGCAGGAGGGGGAACAGAGGTTTGAGCGAGATGCGGCGCGATGCGAGCGCGCCACGCGGATGAGCACCCAAACGAAAGTAGCGGCAGTGACCGTCGAGAGGGTGTCGCTGAGCGATTGCCAGCAACGGCTGCGGCGGGGACCGGAAAAGGTGGCTGAAGGCATCTATTGATGTCCCTGCTGCTCTCTAACCGGGAGAGAGAGAGGGATTGAGAGAGAGACAGACACACACACGAAAAGAAACTGTGTCTATCCGTGTAAAAGTTCCAAAATGACGCGGGGAGTGAGTGGTGTTGAAGCGTTGGCTTGGGGTGGCTGTGGGCCGTGGCGGGCCGAGCACCTGCGTGTGTGGGGCAGCAGCGTTGCAGGTCCGCGAAAGGGAGCGAGCCGTCACGACCTGACAGCGTTGCGCCCTCCGAGCGGCGGCGCAATTGCGTTAAGGCGCTTCCGGGGACGCCGCTTCCGTTGGCTCTCGGCGCGCGGATGTGTCAGGCGCTGCGGGGGGGGGGGGGGGGGCGAGGGGCGCTCGAAAGCTCCGCGTCTGTGCTGTGCGAGCAGCCGCTGCGCAGTCCATTCCGCAAGGCGCTGCCCCGCCCCGAGCCGCGCCGCGTGCGTTCCGTTCCAGGGAATGACGCAGGCGCTCACGAGGCGTGGGGAACGCAGGGTGGAAGCAGCCGCCCGAAGACGCCCGCCTGCGCGCGAGGGAACGGAGACGCACAAAACATGCTAGTTTTTGAAGAAATGCATGTACATAATTCATTCTAGTGACTGTTCAAATTCAGTAATTCTTTGTCTTTTTTTTCACACGAAAATATGAAGATTTTATTTCATGTGACAACTAGAATTTAAAAAAAAATAATTATGGTAATTTTTGTAACACAATAATGCATTTATAGCAAGGCGCTTCCATTACTTTTATAGTAAAGTTGATGGTATTTATTTTTTTACTTTAAATGAATTTTGAATACAATTTAGTAATTGATTGATACTTCAAAGAACAATCTAAGTGATCGAGTAAGTTAAGTTTGTAATTACTCAGTTTTACTTTGTTGTCTAAGAGCGAATAAGATCTATACGAAACGCTATATGAAGTATAGAGAAAGTTATGTAATGTTGCGGAAAGTCGAGTTTAAGATTTTAACGCAAATATACGTTTTAGCGTCTCCTGACACGGAAAAAGTGTTTTTCCTTTTTCTTTTTTCTTCGTCAAAACGTTCGGCCGCCTTCTCATCCGTCTGTAAACAACACCAGCACTTAAATGTAGGATGTAGGATTTTTTTTCTTCTTTCAAATGAATAGTCTTCGGTTGATGTGCCCCCACTCGAAGCTCTTCGATTTTGAAAAACATATCTTACATTTTCAGGGTATTTTACATGAAGCTCCTGGGACATTTTCAATTTTTTTTCTTCAAAAGATAGCTCCAAATGTTTTTTTTTTTTTTTAAATTTCTTGCAAGAATAAAATGTCATAGATCTGATTTTGATTGTTAATGTGTCTTTCTATTCACATACCCATTCGATACCTTGGGGTTTGGATAATAATGTTTTTTTAGGGGTAATGAATAAATACTGGGTAAAGTCTGAACTATAGATTATTATGTAATCCTGACGCCTTCAATGAGGCACAAGAATGAAAACGGAAAAGAAAAAAAGAAAAATTGCGAGGTGAAGAGTTTTTTTTTAAATAAAAAAATAAATAACAGGTTGGTTGTAAATTGTTAGTTTACATAATTATATTCCACAGGAGCAAATTGATCATTAAATTTCGAATTCATGCAAAACCAATGTAATTTACACGCTTACAGTAATTACTGATTCTGCAAATCCCAGTGGGTGTATTTACAATTACGATATGGAATTTCATTTCAATATTGATATATTTTTTGTACTAATTTGTTATCAAACACACACAAATCTAGAAGAAGGCATCTAGAAGAAGGCCTTGAATCATATCGTTGTGTTGTGATGGGTACAAGGTACAGGTGCAGTCAAGTCTACGGCGCGGGCCTGAGTGACAGGTGTCTCCGCGCTCTGTCGCTGACGAAACCAAATTTATTTGCCGTCCTCGCCCCGCCCCTTCCCCTCACCCACCCCCGCCTCACACAAACGCGCCTTGCTCTGCCCCACCCCACCCTACCCCGCCTCTCTCCGCCGCACCCAAACACGCCTTGCTCTGCCCCTGCCCACCCCAACCCGCCCCGCCCCCCGCCAATACCCCATGCTACCCAACTTACCCCGGCCTTCTTCTGCCTTGCCCTGTCCCGCCCCACCTCACCCCAATCCTACCCATTCCCGCCTTTCCCCGCCCCGCCCTGCCCTGCCCCTCCCTGCCCCGCCCCGTCCCCTGTCCACCTCGCTCCGCTCAGCCCCGCTTCGCCTCCGCCTTTATCGCGATACCCTCGCCCTCCCACTCCACTCGTCTTATGCCCCTGCTGCGGTGCCAGGTAGGCTACCTGCTGGGCGGATTCGTTCAAACACTTGAAGCATGGTCTTTGAAGCCGACGAGCGGAAGAGTCTACTTCGGTGCATAAACAAGTCCTTACGTCACTCTCCGATTATGGAGAATGCTTATATTCACACATTTGGGAGCCTTTTGTAGTATAAAAATGTGAATTAAATGCAGTAAAGATGTATTGAACACAACAATATTGCTTTGGCATTCCCTACCCTCATCCATTATGATTCGTATTCTTATTTCCTTGAAGCTCGTAATGCTTATGTAGAGAAATGTTACTGAAGTCACTGATTGACGCAGTAATTGAAGCTTCGTCAGAATCACGAGTGAGAGAATCTCCACAGATAGATAGCAACTATTCACACGAAACGCAGGGAGTACGACTTTTCCAATCACAAGCTGACCCTCGACGCAAGCGACAATGTTTCCTTAGGAGTGTGGGTTCAGCGACAGTTTCCTTCGTTTAATATTTAACGCGATATTTTGGGAAGTTTGTGCAAGTTTTAATTGTTCTCGGGCGCCGACCTCCGCCAAATGGGATTAAAATGTGGACCTCGCTCGTTCGCCAGCACTTTGTCTCTCGCGGAAGGGGAACGCGCAACTTTCTGGCGGAGGCTTTCTTGTTAAGACCTCCGGCGAGGCGAGCGCGCCCGCCCGCCGCCGCCTCCCGAGGGACGCAGCGACCGGGAATGCTAACAACCACCCTCGCGTTTCGATAACGCTCGACTATGCAATCATTATCCTTTCTTTGCCAGACACGAAGCAGCAAGGCTTTTATAATCCGCTCTTCAGCATTCACGTTATGGACGCTCTTTTGCATATTTACACACAATGCAGATGCTTATGTTCATGATAATAATAATAATAATAATAATAATAATAATAATAATAATAATAATAATAATAATAATAATAATAATAATAATAATTGAAAAGAATAGATGAATATGCTGGAAATGCAACAACTCTACATACTTTCTTGTATTATTTCCTCTCTTTCATCTTCGAATATTCAGAGAATTCAACGAAAATGAAACCGAAGTAAATTTTAAGCTTTCTGTTCTCTATCCGAGGAAAAGAAGAGAGACAACAATTGGAGCAGTTTTTGAGAAAAAATGTTTGAAACTCGTTATATTTCATGCAGAATTACGCGAAAACGATTTTCTTTTTTAAAAAAATCTGAATTTTATTAGAACAGGAACAACCATACTTACTTTTTTTGTTGCTAGAACCCGGCAATGCGAGTTTTCTGTCGTAAAATAACTGATTTCCGCTGCAGCATTACAACTCTTCCTCTTTGCTGAGTCAAATTGTAGTAAGACGAGAAAGTAAAAGTAAGAATATGCTTCCTCAAATATTGTGTTAACGATAGGTCGAAAACCTTTCTATTGCATCTTTTTTGTAAGGGCAAAATTCGTTTAAGATTAGATAAAAGTATTTAAAAGACCGAGCAATTCTTAAATACAAAAGTAAAGATTTCCATTACTGTGGTCCTTCATCTGCTTTGACGTCATTCCTAAGGTTCATCTAACTTGCTTTGTTCTAAAGACTCGTTTCGATCGGGGTGGCGCAGATATAGCTGTCGGCGGAGGTGGGAAGGTGGCTCTGAAATATGGGCCACCCAATACCGCCGAGGTGTTGCGGTAGTTCCCAACAGCCCTTCCGCCATTCCCGCAACTCGATGCGAAACTTTCGGTTTCGAGGGGTAATTGAGGCATGACGCAGTGGGCGACTCCCGGGGCGGAAGTTCCAGATGTGGCGTGGGCATTGTAGGATCCTACGCGCGCCCCCTGCAGACGGCCGTGATCGAGAGCCCCTGAAACCGCATATTCGATTACGGCGACGGATTCATTCATCCCCAACCTCATTACCGCTCTACACTCGCTTGGTGATAGGCGATATTGAACGAGTGTGGATGAGAGATACAGACTCACTATTATCCCGCCGATTATTGAGTTCAGCGCGATATGGTAAGATAAATGTTTCGATTTCGGTTTGGAAATAAGCTATATTTTTTATATGCTATTTTTGTGTGACATTAAGAATAAACTGCTTGCTAATATTGTTTCCCGGCTTTTATTTTCTCAACGGTCTCTACTACGGCCTTGATGATGCATCTCGAAAACTTATTAAAATGTTTATGGTTTTGATTGAATTGTTAATACATTATTTCTACGAAGTTAAGATGCAATATATTTTCTAATAAGTAACAAAAATATAATTTTGTTTGTGTTTTATACCCCAATTGTGTATTTTTTTTAAAAAACTGTTTACGAGTTTCGTGAAGAAAATGAGAAATTAAAAACGGGAAAATGTGAAAATAATATTAATTTTACTGATACGTTACTGCTTTCGATATGGAGCTCGATATACAATGCATAATTTACCTGGATCGAGAGGATCATAGTTAGAAGGGAAATACGAAACAATGGAATGATGCCACATGTTTTCTTATGGTGGGAAGTATGAAAGAGAATAATGGGAGATAAATATGAAAAGACTAACCGAAACATATAGTTAGGTAATAAATACATAAATAATACATAAATCATTAAAGTTAACAAAAAATGGTATGTACCAAGACCGTTAACTAATTCTTATGATTTCGGTGTTTCTGTCACCACTTTAACATCATTATAATTTATATAACGCCCTTGGTACGTCGAATACTTCTCTTAGTCACCTTGCTGCATTCTACGGAATCGCTGGATAGTCACTCGCCACCTGAAGGCGCACGTTGGACTTTAAATTTCCCGTATCGGCGCTCCCGTCTCCGAGCTCGCATCAGCGCAACCGCCGGGCAGGAGAGGAAATCGCCGGGCAGCAGGCAGGGGTGGGGGGATTTTCTGGCAGTGTGTGGGCGCGAACAGTGGCCCGCCACGCGCGCCCTTCACAGCGCCGCGGACTGACGGGGCGTCACGGGAGGATCGTATCCTCTTGCAGTGGCGTTTGCGTAACACGCGCCGCGTGGTCCACTCGTATCGCCGTGTGCGTTGTTGAGGCTACGTTTATTCTTATTTCATTTACGTGAAGCAAAATGGTTTTCCACTGTGATACCAGAGAAAGGGAGACCTGCAATGAAATAGTATGCTTTTCTTTTCATTGAATGGATAGCTTTTAAATCATTTTTTTTTGTTTGTGAGGCGTACAGTACAACTCAACAAAATGTTTATTTTGCTAGTGTGTTGGAGAAGTTGATTTATCTATTTTTACTTCTTTCTGAAATGATCCGCCGAATACTGTGTCTCTTGGGTTTTGAAAGTAAGTCTAAAATGTTCTCAACTCATAGAACACGTAGCGCGTTCGAGTATGAAGTCAATGAAGAATTAACATCGTCTCACCAAATTTTTTTGGTTGCTATTTTATTTTCATACATTATAACACTTGCACAACCTACTTCCTTACAGGTAAATAATTTCGTTTACCCAGTTAAAATAAAAATAAAAAAAGTTTCAATGTATCTATAACATATTCTTATTTTATCGGAGAAAATGCAGGTAATGACGAGTTAATAAAGCATTAAGGAATTTGCTCAGTTGCCACTTCACTTCGCATATCAGTCAGGATGGTGATCCTGAATGTACATAATTCGAATTAAGCAATAAATCGCATACATGCAAACATGGACTTTTTTTGGTGACGCTAACAATCTATGTGTGATGTAGAATGTTTCCCTTCGGCAGTTTCAAGAGACTCTTTTCACAGCGAGCGCTTTCCGTTGACGAGACTGTACACGTTTATTGACGGAAGACATGAATGATTGACGGTCGTATCAAAGCGCTTACGAGGCTGAAGTGACAGCGTTGTAAGCTGTGTCACCGGAACACCGGCATCTTTTAAGTTCCACACATTACACAATACATTGTGTTCGTTCTTAACGACGTTGTGGTATATTAAAATATGAAAATAGTACGCGACTTATAATTTCCAACGAAATTTGTTGATTTGCTATGCGTTGTGTGAATTTTTACTTCAAATATGGATATTCTTAGTTAACTCAATTATTAATAAATTAGATTCGTAAGTGCCGGTTGATATTTAGTGATTAATATCGTTGTGGTATTTGTGAGTGATAAGTCGGTATCTGTTATTTTTCTTCCTTCACAATTAACACTACTCATTCCCTAATAGTGAAAAACTACGCAAATCTAAATTAATATGTAGATAAATAAGTATTAGAAATCTTCAAATTCGTTCAAATACATGTTTGTCCGTTCCGCCATCTTTTGATCTAATGTTTGTATTTCTTCTTTTTCACTGCTTGAGACAATATAAATCTCTTTTAGCTTATATGTAATAAGTAAAGAAAACAGTTCAATGCGAAAAGGTATCTGAAAGATGCAGAAAAGTAGTGAAAATTAGTTAAACATTGGAGCAGAGCCACAGTACGTCAGTCACGCAAGCAAGCAAGGAATATAAACCTTTGGAAGTATAATTTCTTTGTTGCTCTGTCTTTGAAGTGAGCAAAGCTAATAAGTAAGTTTCGGTACACGTTGTGCTTATTCTTCTGCCGTTTCATTTCCCCTCTCTCTTCTGCTGATTGGCGCGTGGAACTGGTTCTGAGGGGCGGAGGGGGTGGCTGCCACAACGCGCCTCGCCAGACGAGGAGGGAGAAGGCGCGGGCCGCTCTCAAACAAAATAGCATCGGGTTTGATGTTCCCCAACAGACCGCGTTGCATGTGCGCCAACAGAGTTACTCCCCCCACCCCCACCCCCGCTGACACTATCTTAGCTCTTTTTATTGCGCTGCTGTTAATTCTGCAACCGAACTTGCTGGATTTAGGGGTGAATCAAAAGAGCAAAACAGACAGCTTCCGTGGCCATATGTGCTCGAGTGTTGTGTTAGAAGTAAATCCATCCAATTTGTATTTTCGTGGACTAGTTTTGCATTGTTTAATGTTAAACAAGAGCAGAGTGTGCCGTACAAATGATGTTCTGCTTCATCTATGCTTTTCTAATTCTTGTGTAATATAACCTCCGATAACAAAAATCATATTTGTTTATTCTGATGTTTTCTTCACTGGCGTAGCAAAAATGGCTGCTGGTTTTCTGCAGAAACAAAATTCACTATCTAACAGCATTTTTACTCCAAATGTATGAAAACGTTTACAAAATGTTTTCGTGAAATTGTCTCTGCGAGAATCTTTATTTTGACAAACAGGACGTTTTACAGAATAAATGCCTAAACCTATGTCTGGAATATAAATACAAAAAATTAAAAATAATTAACAGCAAATATAATTATTTCATTTACTTAATATTAATCTTAATTGTACGTGAAAATTTTTAAGTGTATATGACTGTTTGCGCAGAGAAATGAGATTTTAGAGCATTTGGTCGCAATCAAAATTAATAATTACTTCCATGTAACTAAATTACCTTTTTTGCGTGTTCCTTGCACTTTTATTTTGAATGAAAGACAGGAAGTTGGAAGAATTTAGGAACCCAAGGTATTAACGGCGCTGAGCCTGAGGCCGATTGGGATAAAATGCAATGACTTACGACTTGACTTTTGAATGGTCAAGAGGAATTACTTCCTGTCCAATGCCAAAACAGGCTTGAACGTTGAAAGCGTAGGCAATTAGCAAAGTTCTTAGAACGTGCGTAATAGTTTCATAAAGGGCAAAATGTGCATCTTGCAACTCTAACATAGAATTAGTTAATTCGGACTAAGAGCCATCTCAGTCCTTACTGAATAGTTCTGAAATCAACATCAATATCTGAGTCTTTCGTCAACGTCAACGAATTGTTCGCAGTGTAATCTTTAAAAGTGTATATTTTCGCTTTAAAATTTGATTGCAAATTTCTAATCCCCCCATCGCCAAAACGCTATGTAGCGTAGCCAAGCGCTTCACGAAACCGCATGGAAGTTCCTCCCCGGAATGAAGAATTTGCTGTGGAAGTGGACGACGGCGGTAGCTGTCGCCTCGTCGCGCACGCGACTTGAATGGCCGGCATGGCGTGGCGTGGCGTGGCGTGGCGTCGCTCCCGCGGCTGCTAATGCAATATGGATGGCGCCGCGGCGAGAACGACGAACGGCCCTTAGGAGAAGCGAGAAGCGGTTCTCGGCGGCGACGCCGCGGGCGCCACGGGCTAATGAAGCCCTTATCACCCGGCTGCCTCACCGCCCACCGCGAGCGTAGCGCTGGCCGGCTGAGAAATCCTCAGGAAACGGGGCAGTGAGACGACGTGTGGTATTAAGGGCGTGGCTTTACCACATGCAGGATGTGTGTGATGAAAGACGATGGACATGATGTATAAGCTAAATGTTAATTTATGTCGTTTGTGGAAATGCTTGAAAAATATAATCTAATTTTATAATATAATCGTAAATATAATTCTATTCCAACTCTATAATATAATCCTAAATCTAATAATATAATCATAATTTACTTTCGTAGGTGACGTAATATTTTACGGTTTATAAACATGTACATTGATTTTTTTATTGGTCATTTATGGATTTATGCAAATTTGATGTTTTAGTTTAAGATGAGTGGTACCCTTCGCCATGCTGAAACGTACTCAAAAGCAGACTTAAACACCCTTTCCATTTTCTAAAAAAAAAAAAAAAAAAAAGTTCTCTCTCTAAAATAAACAATAGCTATTGTCGCAGAAACGTAAAGTGAAGTGAAATTCATTCTGAGGTGTAAACGCCTGTGAGATGAAGGAGATATTTGTGGCATTGTAATTGGTCGTGCAAATGAGAGGCGGGTCGTGAGCCGTTCCGAATGCTAGGAACGCCGCGCTCTCTAATTGCGGCAGCCCGTGTGCGCGGACGGCGCCCGGGCCCTTTCTCGCACGTGCGCCAGGGCGAGGCCGTGGGCGAGGCCGTGGGCGAGGGCGAGGGGCGTGGCCAACGCGCAAGTGCCCTCGCGCCGCCGCCACCGCGGGCTGTCCATCTCAAAGGTGAAAACGAGCGAGTTTTTGCCCGGCAGAGCGTACACCAATCGACTGCAATCTCGGCTCTTTTACGCATGCGCAGATGCACAAACTCCAATTGCGCATGCGCAGAATATCGATAATGTTTGCGATAGCTATGTGGCTTCGCCGTGCAAAAAGTCCTTACCATCTCAAAGCACAACGCAAAGGGATTTTTGGAATTCACCTGTAAGAGATAATTTGCAATGATAAAATTTTAGTGAAGTATTTTCACCTTTATTATTTCTGTAAATTTTGTAGAATATCTTAACTATATTTTCGGCAAGTCGGTGTCAGTGCGAATTCCTAACTGCATGCGGGACGTAAAATGCACGGTGATTACACTGCTATGGACTTTTTTTTCGGACGGTGATAATTGTAACGAATATGTAATATCATTTATCAGCAAATATAATTCGCTTCATTTTATTATAATTATATCACTGTAAAATTTCATGTAGCCACTCTACTTCATATCCTGTAAATGTAAGACCGCGTAAAACGGAAAAACGCGCTAACAAGGAAACATTAACTTGTGTTAAATTAAGAACAACAACAAAACGGAAAACCCCACCTTGCATTCTCCACAAAAAACTATTGTGTCTTTTTGAAAAATTATACAACTCACAGAGACCACATATATACGATTCTATCCCTTAGAAAGATTGCTTTTATACCATTGAGTGACATCGATCTCGGAATGTTGGCGCCCTTGAGAACATCTTTCCAATCTGGTGCGAGCTTCGCCACCGCATCGCTCTTCTGGCTTCGCCCCGGTTTAAGTATGCAACTTACGAATGTGGTCTCCGTGAGTTGTAAAACGTCGCAAAACGACATAGTTTTGGCGGAGAATGGAATGGCCTGTGTGCCGATATTTTGTCGAATTTGACCATAGTAAGTGTTTGCTTGTGAGGATCAAAATTTTCGGGCACACACTATGCAATTGGATCAACGCTTGTGCTTGCGAGATCTTCCACCTGCTCCTGTTCCGGCCGCGAGATATTCGGTTCGCTGCGAGGTGAGAATGCAGAGAGAGCGCTAGAGCCGGGCAAGAAATGGCCTCCTCCCGCAGCGCCTCGCCTCGCCCCGCTCCGCCCCGCTCCGCCCCGCTCCGCCCCGCTCCGCCCCGCTCCGCCCCGCCCCGCTCCGCCCCGCTCCGCCCCGCCCCGCTCCGCTCCGCCCCGCTCCGCCCCGCTCCGCCCCGCTCAGCCCCGCCCCGCCCCGCCCCGCCCCGCTCCGCCCCGCCCACCCCGCCTTGCCCCGCCCAGTCCCACCTTGCACCGTCTCGCCCCGCCCCGCCCCGTATCGCTTAGCCTCGCCCCGCCTTGCTCCACCTCGCGCCGTCTCGTCCTGCTCCGCCCCGCCCCGCCTCCCCCCGCCCTGCTCCGCCTCGCCTATCCCCGCCTCACCCTGTCCAGCCCCGCCTCGCCCAGTCCCGCTTCTCCCCGTATCGCTTGGCCTCGCCCCGCCTTGCCCAGCTCCGTCACTTCCTGCCTCCCCACGTCTCCTCGCCTCACCCCGCCTCGCGCTGACTCGCCCCGCCTCGCCCCGCTTCGCACCGCATCGCACCGCATCGCACCGCATCGCACCGCCTCGCCCGGCCTCACCCCGCCCCGCCGCGCGGACCCTGGGATTAACGTCCAGTTAAGTGCGCGCTGATTACAAAGCGCGCGCGGAGGGCGAAGGGCGAAGGGCGGGAGGCGAAAGGGCTCGTCGAGGTCCTTGTGGCGCGGCCGCAAGATATCCCACGAGGGCTCTGTACCCAAGGTGGAATGTATTAGGAACTACGTATTTATCCTTGAAATTATTTATATGCGCCAAATATTGCATTGATTTCGAAACAAAAACTTTCACACATCCATAGTTGTCAGCTTTGTGTATTTTCATTCAGTCTTTTATGTGCTGTTGACTTACGTGTTCGGAGTAAATTAAATTGCTCATACTATTTTTTTCCTTTTCTGCCACTTATGTTTGATTATAAGATAATTACGACTCTCAAAATTAAACTAATATACTACTTACATATGTGTCAGTAGCATGTTTAGAGCTTACTTTTTAAGTTTCTTCTGATATTCGATTTCAATGTATTATAATTTTTCATATCCTTGAGAGATACTTTTTTGTTGAACAAGGATTAATAAATATATACAAAAAAGTAATTTCCACTTGTACTATGTTTTTGAAAACGGTATTAGTGACGATGTCAGTATAATACCATTAATTACATACACTTTCAGTTAAATAATAGCAATATTTTTCAACATTTTATATAATTTCAAACATTCGTATTTGCTTATGGCACAAAGACTAGTGTCACTGATTAGGTAGTTCCAGTGCCTCCTACATTTAAGTTGCAATAATAAAGCCACTCTTTGTTTACGTTATTTTTATTCCTTATGTACGAAAGTGCCTCAGCGGAAATGAGACACTACAGCAAAGAAAAAGTGCGATTAATGTTGCACATTTAAAAATTAAATAGTTTTCTTTTGTTTTAATGCACTTTTATATTTGGATATGAATTCTTATACATGTTTTGTGTACTGAAAACATAATTTACCTCAGTTGTTTTATTTTTATCTTCCATGTCAGATTAGCACATTTGTTAAGAGTCTCGATTTCAGTTCTTGTTCACTTATGTAATATTTTGAGTTTTGAATGTTTTATTCGACAAATATATCTATAGATTACTTTCCGGAGGCAGAATGTCTGTGTTAGAGTATTGATAAAGGTTCGTTGCAATTCCGGAGTAATATGTTAATATTAAGAACAAAAGAAAGTAATTGAGTTTTTAGGTAGGGTCCATCACTTTTTAAATGCTATTTTGCATTTGTCCTATTATATTGAACATTTTTTTTTCCTTAATAATTTTTTTGGCACTGCTTTATAATTCAAAAGGCTCATTTAAACTTTATAACCTTAGTGTTTGTTTATAATCAAACAGTGCATAAGCTTTGCAAACGCCTTTCGGGTCACACTAAGCAACGCAGACATACGTAGTTTCTGGAACGAAAAGAGCTTACGAAACAAATGTTGGGTATTTCTTTATGAAGTCAACAATCGTTTGGGATTGGTTAATGCGAATTCCGAATTATTTTATGCCATGTAATGTTCTTTGCTTTAACGGGTTTCAGTTTCTCAAAGGGCAAAAGTTTGAGCACGGTGCGAAGGAGATGTAAAAGGAAAAAGCTTGAAGAAATTCTGTCCGTTGCACGCACTATCGTCGCTTTTGATCTCACTTCTTCTGGAAACGAGAGAACTTCCATCCCTGCACTTCCATTTTATGGCCTCCAAATTAACATCCATTGAAGGCACGTGAGGCGCCTGTAAAAGACCTAGCAAATGTGAATATATGGCTGTCTTCGCGCCCTTTGCCATCTCTCTCTGGTCTGATGAGGGAAGAAAGCCAAGGAGCGGTTCTCATGGTCGTCATAATGGGAGATTCCACAAGTTCTTGTCCGGGATTCTCGTCCTTAATGATAATAAACTGCAAGGGCTCTAGATTGGTCACAAAAGATAAAATCGGTATGTGTTTTTTTTCTGAGACAGCTAACATGATTACTGTTGAAAGGAAAGTGGTCCAGCTAAGAATGTTTCCTAATACTTAAAATGTGAAGAAGACAATGGACACTTTCTGCGAATCACATTCTTTATAGTGTTTGTTTTCTTGACATAAGATTTAAAATTTGTTATCTATTTAAAAGTTGCCCGATCTTTACCTAATAGTAATTGAAATCAATACAGCAGTTTCTTGTATTTTTATTGTCCATTACCATTATACCCGTATGCGCTCAGATTAAATCCCCACATAGGTCATTATTAAATATTGGTCTAACATTAGAAAGAAAAATAAAAGCTGTGTGTAAAAATCACAAATGAGTTTGAGTACAATTTCTTTGGCTAATTTCACGGAAATTCATATACTCCTTTGAAATTAGTCGTATTGAAGTGATAATTATTTAGTTCGCTAACCTTTTGATGCATGTGTAATGAATCCACGGCTCACTTCCACGACTCAACATTCTTAGTTTTGTCCATTGAAAGTTAAATATCGCTCTGAAAGTGTCAGTTACATCACATGAATTTGAAATGTATTGTTATTTAGTACTGTTATGCAAGAAATTTCAAATTCAAGTGATGAAACTGACAGTTTATTTAGAGCGATATTAAAAATTAAAATGGCAATATTTCAAAACTTATAGTACTGTGTTGTTGCTGGTCGGCACTCTGTGATCTCAATATTACGTGAAAATGTAGATATCTTCCCTGAAGAATATTAGTGACGAGCAGACGATACTTTTAATTAGCACATTTACGTAAACTTACGGAGTATGAATTTCTTGTGTTTAGTGTATAAACAAAATGATAATATTGCCTTGCTGATGTTTCAGTAAAATACAAAAATGTGTAAGCCGTTTCATTTAATCATTTTCGCAGTTAAATTATTGGTAAATAAACATAAATGAGATCGGAGAATGAATTGATAGAGTGCTGAATAATTCTGAAACCTTCGAGTGGCTGCGCTCTGTTGAATCGGCCTCGCAAGGCCCTCTGTGGGCGCTGCTGAGAGATGAAGATGGCGCGGGCGTGTGGGGGCGGTGGGGGGAGGGAGTGAGGGAGGGGGTGCTAATGGAGCGCGCTGTGTGACGAGCGTGGCGATAGCAGGTGCGCGAATGCCGGGAAATGAACCGAAAGATAATTAAACCCGCCTCAAGTTCTAAACGCAATCTGAATATTGATGCAGTATAATAACGGGCCTTAAACTGAGCTGCTTGAACCCCTCGGCGGCTTCTTGGCCCCCCCCGCGGGAGGGGGGCACGGGGTGGAGAGAGAGGGCAGGAGGGTGGCCCTCCCGGGAGCTTGGGGTTGCTCAGGGCCCTGCAGTTGACCCAACATTTCTCGCGCAATAAATTGGGGTTGTGTGAATGGAATCGGGTCAGTGCGTCTTCTGAATGATCAATACGTTCTCCAAATATATAGTTAGTAGAACATTGTTGAATTTGGGCCTTTCAAGGAATCATCTTCCTTTCTAAAAAAACAACACATTTCTAAGGTCTCTTCCATAACACCATTTATTTGCCGAGTTATATCACAAATTTTATTACATTACAATATTTATTGTTTATTTAATTGCCTCACAAAATGTGCCGTCATCTGAACCGTCTTTTTACGATATAGTATTTTCTATACGTAGGCTTCAGAATTTCGCGAATCGTTCTTAATTTTTGAATATAATACGTGCATTTTAATAATAAATTAAAATTCAACTTCAAAAATTTGTATTAAGGAAGCTGAATGATGTATGAAACAAGTTTGATCTTAAAATCAATCTACCTGAAGCTGAATACATTGTAGAGGATGCAGTAGGTAGATAAGTAAAATTAGATAAAATGAAAAATAGGTGTGAAAATATAGAACAATGGAGAAGATTCAGAACTTACATGTAGAACCTCTCAAGCTATGACTGAGATCAAATAGCTCTAGAGTTTTATTTGGCATCAAAGGTTACTAAGAAGGCACAAAATCAAATGTAGAACACGTTTGTTGAACCAAACAATAAGTATTAAGTAGAATCAATGAGCCAAGATTGCAATTTTCGCCTTGTTGCTGGAGACTCACATTTCTAGATTGAGCAAATAATGAGGGAAACATTAATATTGTCTTAAATGTAATGGCCACAATTAAGTCAGGACAGTTCGAACCACATGGATACCTGTGCGTAGAATAGATGACTCATGGCTGAGGAGGGTTTCTCAAAAAAACCGTAATATTTTCGAAGTTTGCTGACATTGACGTATCGCTGATTTGTGTGGAAGTAAATCGCTCACCCGAGCTTCGATTCCTTAGCACTTTTAAGACCACGGCGCACCTGCTCCTCCCGAGAGCCCAGGCAGGAGAGTATAAATCACCGGGCGCGTAGCGCCGCAGTGTCACTGCCCTGAGGAAGCCTGCGACATGTCAGGCGAAACGTCGGCACCCCAGCCAACGACGCGGTGTCTCCCGGATAGCCGAGAATTTAATTTTAAGACCTCGTCCATCGAAAACTGAAATTTGCCGACTCATCCGGTCTGACCTTTATCTGCAAGGTCCCATCATTATTCGCTGCTTATGAACTTTTTCCAATTTCTTTCGATTTCACTCTGCGCTCTTCTCAAGAGATCGTATGTTTGCTATGGATGGTGGAATCGCGTGGTTGTTTTTGCTATCTTATTTGTAACACTTCCCTCGAAATCTAAACGGCTTTCTGCACAGCGGTTCAATGTAGCAGCACACAAGCATTTCTCTCCTTTTGCATCTAGTCAGTTACTTTAAAAAATGCGCATCATCATCGCATACTTACTCAGTACTCATAACCGCTAATCCTTCAGTTCTTCAGGGTCACTAAATTGCAAGAAATAAATAATTAAATAAATAAAACTAAATTGTCTCCGTGATAGAATTCGCTTCCAGGTTAGAGCTCTTAAAACGTCCTTTTCTCCGCGATTATATTGTTATGTTTGAGCAAATGGGTCAAAATAGAAACTATATTTGGGTTAAACATGGCTTAAGAATGTGAGTCTAAAAAAATATTTTTCGTGTAGAAGATTCGTGATGAGAAAGCCATTAGCGATAATAAATTAAGAACCAACTGGGTCTTCATGAACTTCCAGTAATTTGCTGAAATTGAAACGACTTTTGGCCTTACAATTCTCGACAAAAGTTTCAGAACTGCTGCTACAAGGGTGTAATAGATCATTCAATAATAAATGCCTTCGTTTTCACAATTAACAAGTTCGAGGGCTAACCTTTCGACAAGTGACAGTGTTTCAAATGTATTTCGGTCATGGTCAACTTCTCGTAGCTGTCTCACGAATATTTTTTAATGAGAATATTTCTCAGAGGATATTTATGGGCGAAATTTGCAATAAAGGGCATCGTAAAGGGAAAGAACAGTTCGCACTGCATTTGGTTTTTAAGATAAAACATATTGTTTTTATTAACTATTAATACAAGGGTTTAAATCCGTCCGGCCATTTTTGATTCGTTCCTCCCACTGTGTCCAGTTGCTGCGGCGGTGAGCGCCGTGCTGGGCGTGCGGCGCGCTCTCCGGGCTCCTCAAACAAATTCTCGCGGTGGCGGAGGGGGGGTAGGGGTAGGGGTGGGGGGCGTGCCGTGGCGGCATTGATCGCCGCGCGTTGTGATAAGCCCCCAAGGCCAGCCGAGCTATTAACTGGCGGCATGCAACGGAACGCTGCGGAGGCCAGGCCAGGCCAGGCCACAGGTCCTTGTTGGCCCTCGTAACGAACCGCAGCCCTCCACACGAACGCCTCCACATCCACCCAAAGCTTCTTCCACGGTCGCTCCTCTTTACAGTCGACACATTTATTGTAGTCTTGTCATCCGACGCTCACTTTACAGCCACTGATTACCGTTGTAGTAGTTGATAGTGCTCACCCTGGAAAGAGTTCCCTTGTCTGGAGTGTGGACGTGTGGCAAAAGTTAAGAACATTTTTACGTAATATTGCCTACTTACTTACTGCTAAAGGAATTGACGTTTTTATAGCCATGTTTTGTTAATCTAAGTTATGATTCTGTATCGAGAGATCGAGACTTTTTGACCCTCAAGTCTCAACTTAAAATGAACAAACTTGTGGAGCAAAATGATTTGAGGAATTGAAGTTTTCATCAAGCCGAATAATTGTTTCGTCTCAGTATCTTGCACAATTTGTTTACTTAATCGCTCAAAAATATCGAAAGTTGCTAATGTTTAAGAACTATTCCTACAGTGAATATTCGGCTTTATTTCTCCTCGTGAATGCTTTTGCATTTTCTAAGCAAAAATCGAATTCCCTACCGTTTCGTCAGTTTTCTTATACAACCCTCAAATATATAAATATTAGCATACATTTACTACCACAAAAGAGTCGAAGTGATATTTACATGTATGTATGTATGTATGTATGTCATTTTCGATCTCTGCCTCCCATTTTTCTTTTCACTTAACATTTGCCCTGCCTCCCCCTCTTCGTCAATTGCTGACCGCACCCATAGCTTCGGGCGGAGGCGAACCAGGGACGGAGAATTGGAGAGCGCTGCCACGCAGCCCAAATTCACCATTACGTTTCTATTTGCATTGAAAAGTAAGCAACTTTGAAGTTCTAATTAGATCGGCGATCTGATTTTTGAGGCTGCTAGAGTATTTGCAGTACTTTCGATTAAAGGGGGAAACTTTCTAAGGAAGTATCAAAGAGATTGATTATTTTTTGCCTTTTCATAAAAAAGAGACAATATTTAATTAACTCGACAGTCGAAATGTCTGATTATTTTTGTCTTGTGCAGAGTTGCTTGGGTTAACGAGGTCTACAGTTGTTTGACTTTTAATTATTTCGTAATTGTGTTTGCATATTATGTATATTTTTCTATGTGATTAGTTATTTATGAAATTATCCTACGATCATTTCAGTGCGTTTCATCTGTATAGATGGTTTCTCAGTTTGGTTTGGAAGAATTTCTAATTGAAAACTTGTTACCATTGTTAACAATTGCACGAATTATTTGCAATAAATTATATGCTCATTTTCATTTAGTCATCTTCTGTAAATTTATTTTTTAGTTTTAATTTCATCTTATTTTTCAAACACGGATATGTTAATAATGTTTTGCGAGAGATGAAGATTACTTTGAATAACCTATTTTTTTTTACTTTTTTACCTTCTTTTTATTTTGAATACTCAATTAATTTTGTAAGAGACGCTCATTAAATCAAACATCCACGTGTGGCATGGCTAACACCACGCGTGTAGGTTCCACTGCACGTGAATACTCTTGTTGATACGAGTACTGGGGTTTGTGTGCTTTAAAACTTCCCGTCGCTCAACTGGGGAGGGATCGATTGCCTCGAGTGCATTAATGTACATTTTCGCCTGCATGAACGCGTGTTTGAATTAGTGGCACAATGGAGAGAGTTTTATTTACTTCTAGTGAGCTTTTGCACCGCGTTATTGGCTCTTTACACTGGAAACGCTGGTGAGGGAAACGCGAAGTTGAGCCTGTAGAAATGACCCTCTTGGATATGCTGATTGCACTTTTGTCTTTTCACTTCACTTAGTCTGAAACATGTCTCAGATATATAAACAATGACCTAACTGAGTTATGATAGAACAGTAATTTACTTCATCTTTCTTTACTTGTAAAATAACAATGTTTTTCCTAATAGGAGGTTTGCATTTTAAATGTATTCCTAATAGTAGTGTTTGCATTGGTTATATCCTGAAACTCAATGAATGAAATATTGTACACTTACTATTTGTATTATTTCTGCGGATATATATTTTTTTATTCCGTGATTTTGTATAGTAGTTTACCAATGTTACTTAATACATTTCGTTATGACCAAAACACCTTATTTTTGGAAGTTCTAATTACAAAAACATATAAAATTAGTGAACAAACACTTCCTAGTTGACATTTATACAAAATGTAATGTTTAAGAATATTTATTAAACATATTCATTTTCAGAATCAATTTATAGCATGTGCACTAAAGTGTATTTTCAATTTACCTCCTCTCATTCCACCCCGACCGTGTTCCGCCAAGCGTTGAGAAATATAGAGCATACGCTTTAGCAAATTCTTCCGTCGATTCGATATACCGGCGTGTGTCGCGAGACTGTGCGCGTGTTGCTGGGCAACGCAGCGTTGATGTGGATGAATGGTAGGGCGTTCGCTGCTCCGCTTCACACTCGGTTCCCACGGACGGTAAATAAACACTTGCGCAACGGGGAGGACGTTCTGCATGCGAGCGGTGCGTCATATTGTTCCGCGTCCCGCTCCCACGTCTCCCCCCACCCCCCACTCCCGCCCTCGGGGAACCTGATAGACGCGCCGCGCCGCGCCGTCCGCGCTTCGTGCAGTGCCGAGAAGGAAGCGGGGAGAGAGCGGGAGACAGCAGTTTGCAACGCGGAGTGGTCGTGGTCGCTAGACGCGAGCGAAGGTGTGACATCTTCTCCTTGGCGAATTCGCTGATCGAAGTTATTTGTACTCGCAGATTGAAGTTATTCAGAGAAGCAGGGTAGAAGTTGAACATCGTGAACAAATAAGGGTTATCATTTGGCTTGCGTTTGTATTAATAGATTGCAGTATGGACATCTCGCAGACAAAAGCGTTTAATCATTGAAATTATTCTGAAGAAGTGCCGACAGTGGACTGGAAAATGAGTTGTTAGATGCCGGTTGCGCGTTGCAGCGGTGCAGCGCTGAGCAGCGCCGCATGAAGTGTAGCATTGAGTGAAGACTCACATGGGGTTCGTACGCTTAACCACAATTCTCTAGATACGGCCGCGGACACCTACGCGGCAATTGCAGTGTTCTATTACTTCATCAAATGTATATTGTACGAGTATATCTAGCACACCGATTACTTCTCTTCCACTGAAGTTTGTAATTGGAAAAGATGCGCTTTTAGACTGTAGTTCAAGTTACGTAAGAAAAGTATTTTAAATTACTATAAATTTCTTCTTACCTTGAGAGTTGCTATTTTCAGATTAAGACTGGTTTCTTTTATCGAAAATTTTTCCTTTTGGTTGCTTTTTATTTATTTTTTACGACGTCAGTTGCATCATTAAAAACTTCTTCGTGCCCTTTTTCGTCAGAGGGAAGAACTAGATATTTTCTTCAGCTTCAGCATGCGTACATGTTTGCTAATTATGCGTTATGTACTTTGTGACGGCTACGAACTTCTTTCTTCGTTTTTTCCACCTCCGAAACTTCGTTATATTAGTAAGTTCCTTTCTTTTATCTCCAGAAGTTTTCCTCCGCTGCTGCTTCTCCTCTCTCAGACGTGTGCGCAGAGGTCTCACTAAACAGTGTACAAGCGCCAAATATCTCCATTGCCCCTGCCCAGGTCTCTCCCCCCGTTCTACGAGGCGCGCGCCGCCAGGGGGCGCTCTCGTATAAAGTAGGCGGCCGCTCCGAGATTGCGGGGCCCAACTTTCCGAAGTCGGTACATCACACGCGGCGCGCATGCTTGCCCCGCATTGTAGGCACGTTACGCCCATAAATCGCGGCTCCCGCCCCCGCCCCAGGCGGGGCGTGTTCTGGGGCGGGGCCGGCGCGGCGCCGGCGGCAAAAATCCCCTCCCCCTCCCCGCTCTTGTCCGCCCTCCCGCCAAATCCGTCACGTCCCACCGCCCTCCGCCCTCGCGGTGGCGGCGACCAGGGCCGCCCCCAGGGCCAATCCCTGCGTCTCAAAAACTTGTCTTCGCCTGCCTCGCACCCGAGCCTCCTAGCGGCGCCCTTCTCCCCCCCCCCGCCCCGCCCCGCCCCACCTCACCCGGTGGCCCCGCCCCGCCCCGTCCCACGCCCCCGAAGCACGAAAATTGCGCCCTAATGCTGATTTATGTGGCCGCGCCCGAGGTGCCGCTGGCAAGGGCGGCGGCTGCGGGAACTGAGCTGGGTACACGCCTATGGCGGAGGAAGCGGTGTGGCCAGCAGATACGTTGTGGTCTTTCAATGTATGTCTCTGCAGTAATGTTGTGGCACCTATGGACACTATTCCCTTCGCGGAAGGGATTGTGTTTTCTAAGAAAAAAGTCGTGGGTAGAGGCGGTGTGGTGCGAAGAGCTTCGTGGTGTGTGCTGCTGAGAGAGGAGGTCGCGAGAGTGCTGGCCCCCGCCGCATAAGGGTGGAAGTTCTCTATATCGCATCCTTAGGGTTTCCAACTTAATGGGTAAATATTATGGGACATTTATTTGACCTTGTAGACCCTCTACTTCTCTCTAATTCTACAATTTGACTCAATAATGTGAACAAATTGTGCCCTTTGTATAAAGTTATTTTAAAAGGTGCATTTTCTTTATTGCCTACAATTAGAAGAAATGGTAGTACAATCTATTATCACAATACCTAGTCGACATTTGAAAATGGTTTTAATGATACATATCACGTGTTTCTTTTATGTTGTTGGTGTCAGGTTCGATTCTGTCTACATATGATGGTATTTGATGATAGTTCTTTTTCATTCATACTCTTGAGTTATCTATTTTTTAAATTTAATTCTATTTGTCTCGTGCAATATTTCTCTTCATATGTCGTCTTATTTTCTTTGTAATTTTTTTTTAATTTATTTATTTATTTTTTTTGCATATTTATTTTGCGTTGAAAGGGATGTGGGAATATTAACATCCACGTTTTTACTATTTGATGTATTTGCTTCAATACCTTCAATACAATTCCACCATTCCTTGAGAACGCGAAAAAGTTCGTTTTACAAATGTAGATCACAATAGAGAAGTGCCCCATTACACGAGTGATGGTGGAAGTATCACAACATATCCCGAATGATACGTCCGACGTCTCGCGACCAGAAGCTTCGTGAGGGCCGCGTGCCTTGGTGGGGAACGTGTGAGGTCGAACGTGTATCGTCACGCGGCGGGCGGGTGCGCTGACCGCAAGCACCCAAAGTGCGGCAGTGTGCGGAGGTGCATCAGTGGGCGCACACGCGACCCTCGGCCCCTTCCCCCTTGTTTCGAATGGGAGCGCTCGCCCTCTCCTCCTCCCCTTGCCACTCGAACTTCCTCCACCCCCTCCAAATTGGCCGTTGTCTCCAATGGGGCAATATTATGAACGTGTCCCCCTTCCCCGCCGTGTCTGTCACAAATTCCGTATTATATGAATTCGATCTATATTCTGCGGTAGTGATTTTTTATCAGTCTGAGCAAGCGATCTTCTACCAACCGCCCGCCATCCGTTTCCTGCCCTCCGTGTCCTACCGCCATCCGTGCCCCTCTCGTTACACCGGCGCCCGCTCCCTTGCCACTGCTGCGGCGTCGGTGGGGGACCGAAAGTCGGCCGGCTCCATTCCACATGATCCAGAACGATGTTGCACACGCTCTACAAGGCCGACATCACTTTCATCCCGTCCAACATCACCATTAATCACAGTCTCCACCACCAATGAAGCACATCCCGTGTCTCTTCCTCTAAAGTGTACAGCGAAACACTCGAATTGTCTAAGTTCTAAGATAATTCAACCTGTAATAGTGTATTACTATGTGGATAAAATATAAATCGAATTCGTGATTCTTTCCCTTTTTTTAATTTATGTGTTTTTCTGACACCTTTATTGTTTTGTTAGTACTTTAGTTTTTCTTTATTTTATGTTTCCTTCACAATTTATGACAATTTTATTCCTATTTCCTTTCATCGTTTCAGATATCAGTTGGAGAATGTTAATAAAACCGTTTAAGAAAGATAAATGTAAGTGTAGTGTTGGATTTTGCTTGCTTCCTTTATACCTTGTCTTTTTCTTCCAACATAACCAGATGTTTCGGAGTCCTGTTTGCTGCCTGCGCTCCTGTTTTGGCGGAACAGCAGTACCGCTTCTTACCTCCTAAAACGAAGACCTAAATGGTCATTGACCGAGAAATGCTTAATACCCAGAACGAACTAATAAATCTCATTAACCAGTAGCTTGTGCTCAAAATCCTCCTTACACAAGACGGCAATCCAGTGCTGAATCGTAACGGCAGTTTTGAAGGAAACGTTCGGCCACTTCTTGCTCAATGTCCCCATCTGCGTCGGGTTAATCCCCTTAGAATATTACGTTTTGAAGCGAACTTAAATTATTCGCATTCTGTTGTGGCTCATTTGGAAAGAAATATATATGTGGAGTGTAATAGTGCTTTAAGGACTAGTTGATGAAATGAATAAGAAGTGCTATTCAGTTTTATAGTATTTGTTATGAATTAAATCGTTTAAATAAAACAATATTGGACGGTTCATTAGTGCACTATTATTTTATTTTCTCGTACTGTGTGTAAGATTTGCTACTTTAAATTTATTAGTGTAACATATTGCAACTGGTAAATACAGGTGATCGATTTGTTTTCCATTTTATTGCCAATATGTACGTACGAGTTCATTAATATATTGTAAATGCAATTTTAATTTTTGTAAAAGCTGAGTTTCGACTGTATTGGCTTTGTGGGTATTATATCTCTACTCATCCCTCTTTGTCAAATTGGCTTCACAATGTGCTCGCACTTCTCATTGTAACATTATTTGTACGTAAAGAAGTACTTCCTCTACGTATTGCATCACTCCAAATAAATGTAATTCAATTTAAGTGTTTCTTCGCTATGCCTTCCATTCTTTAATATGTTTTTAGAAAAGGATACGCATTTGCGGTGGCATATGAATTTCGATTTGTGAGTTATGTAGTGAGCCATTACACGTTCGGAAGTCGGCGCTGTCCGGCCTCGTCCTCGGGTCCCGGGCTTGTACGCCACGGAGGTCTCCGAGATCACAAACTCCGTATAAATCATGCAGTAACTTGTCTGCTGACAGATTCGTTCCGAAGCTATACTTTTTTTCCGGGAGTGTAAGGCAGGAATAAAAAAGAGAGGAAGCAAGAGGAAAATTTTCCCGCTGTTCTCCCTCCGGGTACATAAATCAGCCCTAAAGGGACAGGTCGCGGATTCAGCACTGCCTGCTCGTCTCGCGCCTGCTCGAGCCCCGCCCCGCCCCGCCCCGCCCCGCTGCCCTCCGGGCCTGGCTGTACCTGCTTCCGTCACTCCTCCTCCTCCTCCGAGTTCTCCCGAGAGTCTTCCCTCGAAATTTGCATCTAATGTGAAATATAATACTTTCTCTGATACTTCCGTTTTGCTAATGTTTTACTTCATCATTACCTTGTCGAAACGCATTTTATTACCATAAAAAAATACATTTCCACTGCACATTTTTCTTGTCTTTTCTGTTTTTCTGTTAATTTGTTTTACTTCTCATGAAATTCCATTTAATCTGCGTTCTCTGATACACCAATGAATATTTGTATTTTTATTTCTTTTTAATTATATCTTCGCGTATTTCAATTATTCCTTGAAATCCACGTTTAGCTGTATGTCTTCTTATACTCCCCCGAATATCTGTTCCATTGTTTTGTGAGGCTTCATAATAAGCTCAAGCTTCGTAATAACTTTTTTCCGCCCCTGCTATCTGTCAGTATCCTGTATCTTTCGAAGAATTATTCCATCGGCCATATCCCATCGTGTATTTCCCTTTCCTCACTCCCCGTGTCTGGGCGCCGCCCCGCTCCGCCCCATCATGTCTCGCCTCGCCTCGCCTCGCCTCGCCTCGCCTCGCCACGCCACGCCAAGCCACGCGTGAGCTCGACGCGCTCCATTCCACCCTGCTCCCGCCCCGCCTCGTTACGCCCTCCACCCCGCCCCGCCCCGCTTCGCCCCGCCCCGCTTCGCCCCGCCCCGCCCGGCCCCGCCCCGCCCGGCCCCGCCCCGCCCGGCCCCGCCCCGCCCTGCCCGGCCTTGCCACGCCCCGTCCCATCCCCGCCCGCCCCGCCCCGCCTCGTCCCGTCCCCGTCCCGTCCCAGCCCCGTCCCGTCCCATCCCACCCCGCGCCGATCCATCCTGCCCCCCGCTTCGTTACGCTCCCTGCCCCGTTACGCCCTCCACCCCGGCCCGTTCCACCCCTCCCCACGCCGCTCCGATCCATCCTCCCCCTCCGCCCCGTTCCGCCCCTTCCCAACCCCCCTCCACCACGTCCGCGCTCTGCCCCGCCCCGCCGCGCTCCGCCGTGGCGCTGCGCGCTCGTCACCCGCGCGCCGCGCTGCGCCGGGTGCGGCGCGGGGGCGCCTTCGCATAATGCATACGTAATCCCGCCCGATAAAGTCGGGGAGGTGGCGCGCGGCGCTTCTCAGCGGAGCTGCTCCCGCGGCAGCCGACGCGCTTATCGGCGGCCGCTCCCAAATTACCTGCGCGCCTTGCCCCTCGCCCCTCCTCCTTTTACTTTCTTTTTTTCTTCCTTTTTTTATCGCGTATGAAATATTAATGTTGCGCTGCAAGCATGTTTGAAATGCTCGTACTGCAATGGTAAATGATGGACGAGACCGTTGTGCATTTTCACTGAAAAGTCCCGCGCTTCCCTTCCCGTCCTCTCCTGCTTCGCTCACAGTTGCCTGGGGCTGTGGAGACGGCGCTCGGGAGGCTCCTAGTGCCAAATGCTTGTTACTAAAGAAGCATGAGTAAGACATTCGTCATCTGAATGCATGCCCAGTGTGTGTTTATCTGAGAATTTGCAGTGCATTAATCTTAACTGAGTGTTCATTTTGCCAACATCCGAGGAAGATGTTATTTTCTCGGTAATTCATTACTAATGGCTAAAAACAAGTTTGTTATGCAAATAAGGAATGGTTTTGTGTTACAGTAGTTTCATCATTAGTTAATATTTGAAATATATTGTTGTGTTATAATGAAAACGAAATATTATCTTTTTTTGTTTGTAGAATATGTAAAGAACGTTTGTTTTGAATAAGGTTTTCGTGAGGGTGTTGAATGAACTTTTGATTCACCGAATGTTGCTCGCCGCGGAGGCAACGCCCACTCGATTTGGAGCGCCGCGCCCGAGCGCCCTCCAGCGCCCCACAGCGCCCCACAGCGCCCTCTCCCGAGGACGCGACCGCCAGGCAGCGCTGCGACTAACAGGACAGGGGGCGCGCCCAGTGGCCGAGTTCTCTCTCCCTTTTTGCCCTTTTTAGTACTCGAAATGTTCCCCTGCCAATCTTCAATCACGAAAGAACCTCATCCTATGGTTCACAGCACGCAGAATTCATTTCCATTAATTGAGATTAGAAAACAAACTTGTATATGTACTATTTTTGGATGTTGATTAATTAAATAGTCTCGAACACTAATTACTTTTAATGTATTTGCTGGAGAGATTTCACCTCTGAATGATTCTATACGAACTCCCCCAAGATTTCAAAGAATTATATTTTTATTCATCTTCAATTGCCATTGTAAGCTCTCCATAACTTTTATGATTAGTAATAATTGAGATCCACTTTAAGAAAACACCATTACGTGTATTTTGCATATTCTGGTTTTCCTGTCGTAAATAGATTTTTGTGTATTGCGAAACGATAATAACACCTGTTATTATTTGGAGCACGGTTTGGATATTCGTAGTACTATTATTAATCTGTTCCACCCTTAAAATCTACAGATTCAAATTAACTTTTTTTAAATTTAAGAATGTTGCTCCAGGTTTTCAACTTTTGTTATGAATGTTATGAATGAATGACTGAAAAATGAATGAAATAAAATGATGAATATATGAAAGAAATAATAAATGAAAATATGAATGAAAAAAAAAATTAGGTGACAATGTTTACGACGTCTTTTACCTGATGCGATCTCACATGTTGAAACATGATTTAAGCCATTTTAACGTACTATCTATTGTATAACGTACGTATATGTTGACTCATACAGTAGTAGTGAAAGAAATAGTATAAGAAAATCTCACATAACTGAGCTGATCTCCAAATAAAATTACTCTCAAGGCAGAAAATGGACCGAATCAATTATCAGAATGAAGAAAAAAGACGGAGAAAGCATTGAACCCAATAAGACTATATAAGTTAATAGACTGAGGCCAGGATAAATAATTTCATAAAATCTGAGCGAAATATCGAGCCTTTCATGTAGGAGGAAGATTTATTAATAAATGTTTTCTTATAAACAAGTTTTCAAATATTTACATTACATACATGTACACACATGAAATTTGTTACGCCGAAACTTTCTTTAGCTGCATATGAATATGTTACATATGCGCGAAAGTTCCAGTTTACTTCTGTAGGAATCTCTCTGGAATAAAACACGTTTGAAAAACTCTCGTGGTCCTCAGGAAGTGTTGGTTCTGAAGTGCTGTGAACATGTCCGAACGCCCGGCAGATGGTTCCCTGTCCCGTTGAAAGAAACTGTAGATGCGTCCGCGAGGAGTGCCACTGTGCGCCCCCCCCCCCCCCCCCCCCAGGAAATGCGCGTGCGAGGGTGAGGAGCGCGGGGCGCCGCCTTTCACTGTCTGCCTGACGTGACGTCTTGTTGTCTGTTGTCCCGCAGCGGGGCCCAGCCCCGTCACTGTGTGCTCGCCAGTGTTGTACCACCTGCGGGCGTACCTGAAAGGTAACCAGCGGCGCTACACACGCACATACACGCACCCACACTCACGCACAGTGTCACGCACCTCATCTGCGTTCCCGGGTTTTCCCTCTATATCCGCAAACTCTATACCAATGGCAAAGTAAAACATATAATCTTTCCTTTTTGCTTTAATTCGAGAACTTCCTGTTTGTTACAATATTAGCTGCAAGAATAATTAAAATAAATAAATTTTAAATAATTAATGAACATAAATTATTTCTGAATCGCATTTAAATATTAAACGTGTGCTACTACATCAGGTATTGCCGCATAATATTATAATGCCACTTGAACAAACGTTATGTAATTTTCGAAAAATTAAAAGATTACATCAAAATAACGTATATATCATGTTATTCAGTGCATTTAGCTTTATCCATTGAGAACATTTTGAAATTGTTGTCATAGCTTTATGTAAAGTATATAAGAAAAACCAAATATATACGTCTAAATGCAAGGGTTTGTGACTTATTGGAAGCTTTCAAATTATTCTACTATCTTCTTTGACGTCTTGAGAATTTTGAAGACCTGTAAAAGAACATTTTTTAAGCTTAACATTATATTGAATCTAAAAGTAACGTGTAAGTATTGTCGGATAATGCTTCAGTGGTGCCTACTATTGTTATTATTTCTATTTTTATTCGAGGATGCATTGCTACAAGGACTGAGAAAGAGGCTGAGCCTTGCCATCGGCACCCTCGCCTTATGCTGGAATCCTCGCCTCGCCTCTCCCCTCCCCTCCCCTCCCCTGACACGCACACGCACACGCACACTGCTTGCTGCGGCCGGGTGGCCCTGCGCGCCCCCCCCGCTTGAGCGCCCTTGGGTGGCGGTGCATGCCCTTGCCCTGCGGTGTTGGCTTGGCCCTGGGTGGGCCCTTCGGTTGCCCCTAATGGCATGGCGCCCGTGTGTGCTCTGTCCTCTGGATCCCTCGCAGGAAATGGTTCTCTGATGGGGGTGCGCGACAGGGATTCCTTTTGTTTTGTTTTTCTTGTGTGTTGTGTTCCGAAAATTAACGAACATTTAAGATTGCAAGTTTCCTGGAATGCATGATACTCTCGAGCGTTCGTTTATGTTGAGTGCTGCAATGTGTATCACGAACATTTCTCGGGTATGTCTTACAAAACTCTGAAATACGAAGTGTTGGAAACTCTTTAAACTCGTCCAGTAATGCCTAATGAACACAAACTTATACTGATTGTTCGGATTTGTGAATGATGGGAGAACTTTTGAGAGGTTTTCGTGTTTGTGACTTGTGGTCGGGTGATTACTAAACCATTTCAGGGGAAATTCTACTGGGAAGAATGGTGTGACAAATTTGTGTGGGTGATTCTTCTCTGAAAGAGTTTCATACTATGGTGTTTAATAATCTGAACCATCGAGGATAAGCGTTTACGCATGGATTTGGTGACGGTAGAGAAGGAGGTAATAGTTTTTAGAATAGTCATAGAATTTAGGTTAGAACATTAGACAGAGAAGCTTAGGTATTACATTATTTTGCTTTATATATGTATTATTATAAAATTAGTTATTAGTACGTACTTTAGTAAGTACTGCTTGAAGTTTTTTAAATAACTGAAATAATCAGTTCAGCTAATTGTAATCAAAAGTGTCGTCTGGAAATTCAAATATTACATAGAACTCATTTAAAAAAAATTGTATCTGAATACGATTCTCTCTTCTGCTCTGAATCATTGTACAACTTACGTTGTGGGAAGTATCAGAAATAAGGTAAATGAGAGGTAGTTTGCATAGTTTTGTATATAAAAGAAATGTATCGCATTCTCTTTGTAATGTTTGTATGTTAACTGCCACACGATGCGCGTGATAGATAACTTCACTCAGCGAAAGGTGTGGGGGCGTGGCCGTGCCCCGGCCTCCGCCATTGCAGCGCGAGTGAAGGAAGCGGAGGCGTGGCGCACGCGTGGCTGCAGCGGCGCACGCGTACAACACACGGACACGCGCCGGGGTGCAGGCTGCTTCTTCCGCGGGCCAGCCTCCGCCCCCGCCCACGCGACCTACCCGCCTGCCCACCTACCTGCCCCCTTCCTATCTGCCTTCCTTTCTCCCTGCCTGCCTGTTTGCCTATCTTCCTGCCTGGCATCTGCGTATATGCCTGCCGTAATCACTTTCCGATTGCCCGTCTGTCTGCCTGTTTGCCTATCTGCATCCCTGTCTGCCTATCTGCTTATCTACCTGCCTGTATCCCTGACTGTGCCTATCTGTCCTCTGCCTATCTGCCTGTTTTCCTATCCGCATCCCTGCCTGCATATCTACCGGCCTTCCGATTGTCTGTCTGCTCTATGTCTGCCTTTCTGCCTATCTGCTTGCCTGTCTGCCTTTTTCCTTGCCTATCTGCCTCCCTGTATTCCTGTCCGCCTACCGGTTTGCCGCCGTGCCTGCCTGTATCACTACCTGCCTGTCCGCCTGCCCTCTGCCTGTGAGCGCGCGGGCGACCGTCGTGTTTGCGCCGCTGGCGGCGACGCACCGCGCGCCTGTTTAATTAGCTCTCGACGGCGCCCCGCGGTCACCGCCGCCCTCTGCCCACTGCCCACTGCCCGGGCGAAGGTGCTCCGGCTCCAGGCTAACCAATGAATTTCCTTCCCGCAAGGGTGCTTTTCCTTCTCAGCCGACTTCTAGGTGCACGTTTTCAAATACACCTGGGTGACTCACGACAGCTCAGGAAATACGAAAATATATGAACAGAAAGCACTGAAAATTGTCACAATACAAATTGCAAGTGACGTAATATTTAAAAAAGTTGAATTAATTTAATCACTTTTATTAATAATATACAGACCGTCAAACATTTTAAAAAAATAATCTGAAAACTAAACAATTCCAGCTTCATGAAATTAGCGTTTTACACGGTAGAGCGAATATCACAAACCAATCGTATACCAATAATACAACATACGGGCCTTGCACACGGGCCTTCGCGACGATATATGGCTACAGCAAGAAAAAATATGAAAATATTATTCTCTTTGATAAAAAAAAATCGTTTAAAACGCCTGCAGTTTTTAATTCAGTGTCAGATATAATTGCAGTACACTGTTTAAGGTACTATAGATATTTTGCTAATACGTCAGTAATTTTCACAGAACATTAATCATAAGCTTGAGATGTACATGAGGCTCAGTATGAGAGAGAATTGTTTTCAGTTTTAACGAGGGTACGTACTAAAATGGAATTCAAACTAGTTTTGTTTTTTAGATATTTTGTGAATTATATTGAATTTAAGATGATTCAATAAGCCAATATATTGGATATTTCACATTATTAAGTGCTTAAAAATGGTTTACTTACTTCTAATTAATAATAAAAGTGGATTTCGCTAAATAATAAAAGTGGATTTCGCCAATTTTCAAATAATATTTTCTGATATTATTACGAAAAAAGATCTTCAGTTTGCGGTGCGGTGGAGCAAGCTGAGAGTTGGACGCGCGGTCCGTGCGGTCGATTGCGCGGGGCGAGGGGGGTGGGGGTGGGGGTGGATGAGCTGTGCGCCGCGGGGCGAGCGGACCATCCCAGCCAGCCAGCGCCCCTCCGTTGCCCACAGTCGGCCACCGCCGTTCATGCTAGGCGCACGACAAACTCAGGGGATTATCTCGAGCTAACGAACTAACTGGGACGGCGCCCCGTGTTTGCAGCGGGCGGGTCGGCTGATTCACCGGTGGGGCGGTGGGTGCAAGTGGTTCTGCAACGGGTGGGCGGTTGTTGCTATTGGAGGTGCAGAACTCGCGGATTCGAATCACACTGTAAATAAATGTTAATGAAAGGGTCGATAGTTGCGTGGTTTTTTTTTCCGTACGTCAGAGGTTTCTTTTACACAATTTTATCGAGTATAAAATCATCCTGACAGGTCTGTTTTTTTAATTAACCTTTGGTAATTTCAGAAAAAAATATTTACAAATTTTACAATAAAAATGTCATTTAATTGAAAATGGGATTAAAATACATTATTTTATTAAAAATAAGTTATGTTTTCTCACTTTATTAGCTATCGCAAAATGCTTGTTCGAGAATTAAAGTTAAAGTCTAATAAAATGTTCAAATGTCCGTGTATAAAAAGCAGATTAACATTTATGTGGCGACATCATGGCTCGAGAAACGTCAAAGTAGCAAAGTGAATGGCGGTGAGCACGTGCAAATGTCAAACGCTAGCGCTGCACAGCCGCGCCCTCGGCGGAGAGAGTGGCTGGGCGCGTGGGCGACCCTGCGCCTGAGAGAGTCCGTCCGCTTCGCCGAGTCGCCGCCCACGCGCTGCGGCGCTCGCGTCGCCTCGCGTGACGACGCTCTCTGCCCTCGCAGCTCAGCTCGGGCTCCCCTTCAGGTCGCGGACAACTTCCACCCACTACTTCTGGGGGGGGGGGGGGAATGAAGGGAAAAAAAGAGTGTTTGGCTTTTGGACCTTTGGACTGTTTGACCGTTTTTTTTGTAATACGTTTCGATTTTCTTTTGCATTGGATTTAACTGGGAGGAAAAACATGTTTGTAATGTTATGAAGAAAAAACTAATGGCCAGAAGTTCAATATTTCGATTTGATGATACAAAATCATTTTATTATTAGAAATTAACATATTTTTCAGCACTACTGCATGGAAACTCGTTCTTACCATCTCTGTTTATTGATTGGAAAAAAGAGTACACATACAGCGAAATACGTTGTTTTCTCTCCGTCCGAGTAAGCGAAGAAGTTATTGTCGTGAGTTCCACATAATAATAATAATAATAATAATAATAATAATAATAATAATAATGATAGTAGTCGTGTTGTACATTAATCTTAATTCAATTTCGATTTCCATGCACGAGTTTGAGAAACGAAAGCAAATAATTTCCACTTTTCATTGATTCCGACGCTAAGGTTCCTCTCTCAACAATTAGGATGATACAGTATGTAGAATGAAATTTTAAAAATGTTTCCATTCATAATCGATTTCGTACTTGCTTTTTCTTTGTTATCAAGGGTAGTCCCCGTAGTTAATCTCAAAGCTTCCCCGTAGTTTATAATATTAAAAAAAAACAAAAAACAATTTATTATATAAGTCCGAAGCGCGAATTGCCAGGGGCACGCGCGGTCCTTCTCCAGATGTCCTTTGTCCGGCCTCTTCTGTCGGCTGCCGGGCCACTTGGTCTAATTGCGACCCCCCCTTCCCCCGCCCCCGCCTTCCACGTCGGCGCTGGCGACTGACGCGGGAGTCGCCGCCATCTGATCGCGTATCCCGCCGAGTGCAAATTCGTTGGGCGGAGGCGACTTGAATGCAAGCAGTTGGACAGTTTGATTAAAGCGCGCTGTCGGGTAATTCAGTTGCAAGTTTATGAAATTGGAATGGCCGAGTCGGCTGCGCGGTTGGATCGGGCGGAGCGCCGTAGTTACGAGTGGGATATTAACCCGGCGCGAGCGGGTGGGAAGGGAGCCCCGGGCAGGCGAAGCTACCGTGCCAGAAGAAAACATTTGCCGAAATCGCGTCTTAACTTCTCGTTATTTTTGGGGGCAAATCACTCCTTGTGTGGTGAATACGAAATACAAAAGTTTATTTACTTGAATGTGAAAAACTATGTTATAAATTACTAAAGTGTTAGTTGGATTCTGTAGTATAAATACGTTTTATTATCAGGAGAAAATTAATTTTCATTTAACTATATTGTTCAAAGTACATTCTTGCGCATTCAAATCGAATAAATATATGATATGCTCGCGCGAACGGGGAACGAAATGTTCGGCCGATAGGGTTTCATAATAAGATGGTTACAAACTAATCACGGGCGCCTAAAATCTAAAAGTTCTCGTGTGCTTTTCGCTATTGTCTTACTGCAGATGACGTTCCATTGTTTTAGCAAAAAATATTCCTTCCGTGACGAAAACTACAATAATCAATATGGCGTCTGAAACTATACACCTAGATGTATTTTGCGCTATTTTTAACATTATTTTAAAAAATATTGAATCGACGTATGACTTTAATACGTGAATTGTAACCGAATTCCACTCGTGGTATGAAACGACTCAGGTAAGTCCGCTTCTTGCTTCGCGACTCGCGAATTTATCGCTAAGTTCCAACCCACCTGTGAAATTTCATGTGACGAGAGCAGTGATTGTTTGTATTCACTTACCAACGAAGATGGCTCGGAGCATCAATTGATGTCTCTGCAGTGCCTCTGAACGGAAGGTCCTGGGGTTCGAGTCCCGGCGCTGGCAGGAGTTTCGACACTAGCTACACAGCTTCAGGTGGAATTCAGCCGCTGTCTGGAGGAGAATTCTAGCGGCCGGCTGCTCTGATCGGTAGTTTTCCGTGGTTTCTCCGATCAACACCAGGCGAATGCCGGAGCAGTACCTGACAAACGGGCCACGGACCGCGCGCGATCTTTCCTTCCTCTTCTTTGTCCTATCCTCACTCTTACTTACACACATTTACTCTCACACGCACTACACTACCACACATGCCGGGAGGCCAGTCGGACGCTTAGAGCTTGTCCGGGCTGGGGTGATGCCCCGCTGGTGGGAGATACCTGGTTGGGGTAAACCCCGCAAAAGCCGACGTAGGGCGGCACTGGATCTCACTATCCAGTGGGGAAAGTCATCGCCAGCTCCCGCGACAAAACATGCACTACACTTACGAGACCGATGAGTATACCCGTGCGCGCGCCCGGAATCAATCAATCCCCTATCTCTCCTTTGTGTGTGTGTGTGTGTGTGGGAGGCTGGCAGGGCGTTGGCAACGGGCCGTTGTTCCCTCCCGCAGTGACGAAGCTGCGCGAGCACTGGGACGAGACGAACGCCAAGGTGCTGGCGCGCAAGGCGGTGCTGGACTCCATGCTGGCGGACTCGCAGCGCTACGAGGGCAAGCGGCAGGAGGTGGAGGCGTGGCTGACGCGCATGGAGACGCGGCTGGCGCGCATGGGCGCCGTGGGCCACACGGCCGACGTGCTCGAGGCGCAGCTCCGCGAGCAGAAGGTGAGTCGCGCTCCCTGCCAGCCCGGGCAGCGTGGCGATGAACTTCCGTAAATTCACTTCCAGCGAGAGTTAACGCGTGTTGGTCACTCAATTAAATTTCTAGTTTGGCAAAGTTTCAGAACTTCGTTGTTCCCTCCTCAGGGGTTTCTGTGAAATGATATGAGCGCTGTGGAGGCAAAAGTAAAGTACTGAATCGTTGACAAACTAGGAATTTATTTCAGAGACGTTAGCTCGTGTATTCGCAGAGTCTTAAAATCTGTCTTTAGACGCTTTAAAATTAATACGTTGGATGAAAGTGGTAAGTGTTATTTTTGTGCTGTGCCATTTTCTAACAAACTGATTACTACTATTCAACTGTGTTCTTGATAAATGTGGGGTGCTTTCAATCAGGTTAATGCGGCTCTCTTCTATTACATATAATGTACTATTTAATTTTGGCTTATACCAACTGCATCGGGCGGTCAACTTTCCTAGGCCGTTTACCTATCTCCCCCAAAAGGCGGAGTCCGACTGTATAACGTACTGTTCATCTTTTTATCTTGCTGACATCCGACGCACAGTTTCTAACATTCTCCCACGTCCATTTGCGTTTTCTGTGGTAATCATCTATTTGCCCCACTTACCAAAAACTTGCTGACTCTTTCTGAAACACAAGATGAACGGAACGAGATGCGGTCGGGCCATGCCTTCTCGAACGTAACGAAAAGTGAAAGGGGGTTAAGCTGCGAAGGGCGGATGAGGGGCAAAGTGACCACGGGATGCAGTCGGGGGATTATCTTTCGTCTTCGTCACCTTCCACCTGCTTTATCCCTTTCCATTGTGCCGAGTGATGTAGGTGTGGGAGGTGTGCTATTTGACGCCTCATTAGTTGTGCGGAGTGCCTTTTGTTTCCTCGTCGTCATCTGTCCTTGTCGCGGTGGAGGGTTGAGGGGGGGGGGAGGGCAAGCTGCTCCTCGGGCCAGGGCTCCAGCGCCGCGGCGTGCCCTTCCCCCCAGGGCCGCAATTTGCGCGTGCCTCCGCGACATTGATCGCGGCCTCGGACGTAATTGCGCGCGCGGCTCCACCCCGACCCCCCCTCCCTCCCCCGGTCGGGCTACCAAAATGTTGATCCCTCTCTATTCTCTAGCTCCTTATCGTACGGTTCCCTCCCGTTTCCCGCCTTCACTCGCTTCTTCCTCGCACCGCAGTCAGGGGAGAGAAATGTTCATTCCTCTCTATTCCGTTACTCCATGCTCGTCACCTTACACGCTCCTTAATCAGATTACCAACGTGTAGATTCCTCTCTACTGTCTTACTCCTTATCTTGCGCCTTCCTCCTGTTTTCCTCCCTTACACGATCCTTAGTCAAGTTGCCAAAATGTTGATCCCTCTCTATTCTCTAGCTCCTTATCGTACGGTTCCCTCCCGTTTGCCGCCTTCACTCGCTTCTTCCTCGCACCGCAGTCAGGGGAGAGAAATGTTCATTCCTCTCTATTCCGTTACTCCATGCTCGACCCCTTACACGCTCCTTAATCAGATTACCAACGTGTAGATTCCTCTCTACTGTCTTACTCCTTATCTTGCGCCTTCCTCCTGTTTTCCTCCCTTACACGATCCTTAGTCAAGTTGCCAAAATGTTGATCCCTCTCTATTCTCTAGCTCCTTATCGTACGGTTCCCTCCCGTTTGCCGCCTTCACTCGCTTCTTCCTCGCACCGCAGTCAGGGGAGAGCAATGTTCATTCCTCTCTATTCCGTTACTCCATGCTCGTCACCTTACACACTCCTTAATCAGATTACCAACGTGTAGATTCCTCTCTACTGTCTTACTCCTTATCTTGCGCCTTCCTCCTGTTTTCCTCCCTTACACGATCCTTAGTCAAGTTGCCAAAATGTTGATCCCTCTCTATTCTCTAGCTCCTTATCGTTCGGTTCCCTCCCGTTTTCCGCCTTTACGCTCTTTCTAAGCTAATACTTCCTCGCACCCTTGTCAGGTCACCGAAGTGTTGATTCGTCTCTATTCTGTATTTCCTTATCTTGCCCTTTCTTCTCATTATTCGCCCTTATACGCCTTTTTCGCACCCTAGTCAGGTTACCTAAATTTCATTCCTCTCTATTCTCTTACTCCTTGCACTTCCCTCCCGTTTTCTTCCCTTTCACGCTCCGTAGGTCACGTTACCAAAACAATGATTCCTCTCTGTTTCCTTTGCGCTTACCTTCTTTTTTTCCGCCCGTACACTTTCGTTCCTCGCTCCTCTTGGGTAATCGGACTCTCCCGCTGCCCACGCCCTTGCTCGTCCGTCTCCCCGGCAACCCCCTCCGCCCCACTGCACCGCCGCGCTCGTGTTCGCAGAGCTACCACGCCGAGCTGCACCAGTACAAGCACCACATCGAGCTGTTCAACCAGCTGACGCAGAAGCTGATCGCGGTGTACCAACAGGATGACACGACGCGCGTCAAGAAGCTCACGGAGACCGTCAACCAGCGCTACAACAACCTCAACACCAGGTAGGCCTAAGAAATACACACAAAACTCGACACTCAGTACAAAAAAAGTACTAGTTTTCGTTCTAATATGGTTAGGGAATGATGGTTTTGTTTCACTTTCACTCGTACAATTATTGCTTCTTCCAAGTTCTACAACGATGTAAAGCAATAATAAACTAAATAACAAATTAGTTCAACAAGCAACTCGTTTATTCAAAAAATGTCTTTCAAATTAACGGGTTTTAATTGAAAATACTTTGTTGAGCATACAATTAGAAAGAACTGTATTATTTATCCTTTATTATGGAATTAAAATGTGTAGGTTGTAATGCAGGTAGAATATTATTCAATACATTTAGCAAAGTAATTGCTTTATTTCTACGTTTCATGATACACAGAGATTTAGACCGTAGTTCTGTGAACGTTTCCTTTGGTATTTTACCTCCGACGTTGCGACTAAAGGCAACATCGCTCCAAAGTAGTGCTGGTGGCGCAATTAATGATATGGCGAAGCGCGCCGGGGGCACTTGCCGCGTCCACTTAGGAGGCTTTGCGATGGCCTTGTTGGCGGACCGGTGGCCTCGTGCGCTCGCCCGCGCTCTAATCTTCCATTGCTCATTAGCGCGATGGCCCTTTTAGCCCCCAGCCGCGCCCTGGCTCAAAGAGCACGCGCGCCCGCCCGCCGTCATCGCGCGGATCCCGCGGGCGACAACTATGCGGGACTCTCTGTCGCCGCTCCAGTCATTTGTGATAAGCAAAGGCTCTTTCCGTGTTCGGATCAAAACCGGGGATTGCTCCTCTAGTGCTTTTAGAATTGATATATGCCGGATAGTGTGTGAGATATGGGCATTTCGTCTTTGTGTTAAAAAATGTAAAGATTTGTCGATTCATGGATCGACGAAATTTTCGGATTTTCTACATGACACGGATATTTCTGGAAACCTTTGTAGGTTTACCTTTTCTGTTTCTGCGCTTTCGTATTTGGAAGTCACCTGGATTATGACTTTGTGCGTGTATCTAATAAGTCGTATTTTTGCATTTCTAACTTTTCATATTTTTTTTATTTTTTATTTTTTTGCTTTTGTTTTCTTGCAAGTTCATCATCAGTTTGTGTCAAACTGTACATCATTTCTTTACTCATCAACGACTTATTTTTCCATTTCGTTACTCGTTAAGGCACGCTGTTCTTTCATTTTTTTTGACACCGTACTGAGATTTGCAACTCAACTTTAGTGTCTTCAGTGCCGCGGGTAACCATATCTGATTTATGCCACCTTTACACCTCTCTTCTTACCAAACCTAGTGAAATTTCTATTGCCCTTGTCCAATTTTTGAATGGCTGTTTTCACCCTCCTCTTAGAAAAATGGTAACGACATGCTAGCACCGAATTTATTTTGCCACAATACACACCCACATATCATTGTAGATTTCATTATCTACTACTCTTATACTGCAGAGAAGGAGCATTCATGCTTATCTTTTACGTGATAATATTTATTGGAGTTCTCTTCTTTTTCCAAATTATTATATTACACTGGCGTTGTTACAACAACCCATACTATCTCGTATTATTTGTAACGTTGGCAAAATTCGGAGAATTCAACGAAACTCAAACCTGTACAGTTTTTATACGCGTACCTTGCTCTATTCGAAAAAAAATTTTAATATAACATTTAGAGCCGTTGCTATAAAAACAAATATAAATTGCCTTTACTACAAACGGCAATTACATAAAAACTACTAAGATTTTAGAAAACAATTATGGTTACTCTGTCTTTGAAGAACAGTTTTCAATGGCAATAATTAAATTTAAGAAAACATTTCTATCATTAATATTTTAGTTCTTGGAAGCCAAAAAAACTGTTGATTTATCGCAATTTTCAAAACTTTACAATTCTACGCAATTTTACACTTACCTCATTTTTAAGCGTTCTATGCTGTACTCGAGACGAGAATTTAATAAGAAAGTGGTGTCGTTTTGACAAAGAATGTTTTTTAAATTCCTTATTTTTCACAAAATTGTGTGGAATTTTTTTGCGGAAATCATTGTGCGGAAATTTTTGAAAAAAGTGTACCTGACTAAAGATCTATCTTTAACAAACAAATTTCAAATTTTCTTTAACGAAAATCAGACATGCACCTTTTATATAAGAATCCCTTGTTTTGTCCGTGCAACAAATTGAAGAGAGAATTGGAGAAAAAAATGTTTGAAATGCCTATATTCCACGCAAAATAATGTCAAATCAACGCATATTCTCGAAAAAATGTACACAATCTTATTTCAAGACTTGTCTTTAATGAATAGATTTCATATAGGAAAAAAAAATATTTATCTTCAATGTACTTGTTGAAAGATGTTGAAAATAATTTTGAACTTGCTGAGGCTTCATGTTAAGTATGCCCCTAAATCAAAATATCCGTTTCTAACTCAGAGGGCGTCGATTCCCGTTAAATCGATTGAGGAATATCAATATTGATGAAAATCGTTCTAACGGTTTAGGCGTTAGCGTTGACCTCTGACAAACGGAGAGACTCGTTATACCGTCAATGGATTTTTGGTTTGAAGGACCCAAAGAACATGAATTCTGACCACACAACGTGTTAGAAGTACATACAGGAACAAGATTATTCCACTTTTTCGTTACCAGGGCTCATCGTAGTAGGTTTTTCTATTTGAGAATCGCTGTTTTCCGGCGCACGCATACGTTCTCTTCTTGCGAAGTAAGGAGAATAAGTTAAAGTTGGAGCCATTTTTCAGGAGATTTGGAATATATTAACTCTTAATATAGGGTGTTCAATTAGAACTTTACTAGTTTGATGGTTGACATTGATTTATTCATTTAGCGTATTGATATGGTTTTGGTGTTCATATTTACCAAAATACATAAAGTTTAATTTAACAGGTTAAATTTCTTCTTAAACAGATTCAATGTGGCTTCCTTTGGCCCTGCGGCACATGTCGCATCTGATGTCGATTTCTTGCCATACCCGCTGCAAATTGTCCGGCGTTACTTGTTCAAATGTGTGGCAAATTATAGCTTTCAGCTCTGGTAGAAAATCTGGTAAGGGTGTAGCAAACGGTGGCCTTGATGAACCACCGAAATAAAATAAAAAAACGGGTGTTAGATCCGGTGAACGTGGGGAACATTTCCAAACAAAAGTCCTTGTACGAGCAATCTTATCAGTTTCTTTTCGTTCTTGCACCATTGCTAACTTGTATGGTTTAAGATGCAACCATTTTCTCAACACACCCCAAATAGTCTAGTGTGGGGCGCCCAGCTGCCGAGAAGCACACTGAGATTATTTTTAGGATTAGAACAAAGCTTTGCCTCACCTACTCTACGTCGTCAAACGCATAGGGTCGCCCTGAGGCTTTGCTTTGTCTTATGACCATCCAGTTTCATTAAAACACTTATGCTACTGATAAACACTAGGCCTACAGGGAGGATCTTTACCACATTCTGTAAGAAAATTATGTAGAACAGTTGTCTCAGATTTCAAATTTTCAAAATAAAATACGAAGCGGGCACGCTCGGGGCCGGTAGAGGCAGGGACAGGCTCAGGACCGGCAAATCTTTTCTGAATCTGCTGCTCGCGCTTACGAAGCCGCGAATCTGAATAGAGTACCACGTGAGTCATAATGAACCATTACCGTTGAAGATGGCGCCAAGCCCAGGTCTGAGGATTGTATGAATGAGTATGAACGAGCATTCAAACACGTTAAGTCCTTATTGAAACACCCTGCATAAAGTAACCCCAAAATTTAAAATAAAATCGTTTGAAACTGGTAGGGCCTGATTTCGGCGAGAGTGATCTGAGAAAATCAGTTCGATGGGAAATCGACTAAACGGTTTAGACGCTACCGTTGATTAAAGACAGACTAACCTTTTTTTCGTAAAACAATTTTTCTATGTCCAGGACTCACAAAACGTAGAATCTGACCACTGAACGTTAGAGGAAGTAATTTATTACATATAGGAAAAAGATTTCTCCACGTTTTCTGTATCATAATACGACTTTTTACTGCGCGACTTAACAATATTTTCTCTTTATTACGTAAGTGTGTTGTGTTCTTGATAGTAAAAATACTGCTAGTGATTCTTATTTTGAGCAGCTAATTTAGTAGATTTCTTTCATTTTTGATGCAATGTTTATATTCAAAATTTTATCACTCCGTTTTGTCACCTTTATTATCCTCTCCTATTTTTGACGTGTTTCTGCAGGGCATTCCCTTGAAGTTTTCTTTTGTTACCTCCATGCTTCATTTTCTTTTTCACTTATCCGTTTTTTCCCTTTTTATTCATTATTTATACTCTGTCTTTACTTTTGAGGATGCGTTGAAGCGTATGCCGTTTCATAATTCATTTCTCGTCTATATTCTTGACAAGGGCACTGAGAATTGCAAATTGTATAATTGGAATACACGTAAAATCAATACAGCCCTGATTTACCTCTATTGTTTTAATTAATAAATATTCTCTAAAGTGGTTTTCTGTTTCGCTTTTGTAACTATTTATGATACGAATTGGTATTAAGACTTCTCTCACAAATCCACTATATCATTACTTTACGTTATTAATTTGCCATTTATTTTTCTCAACATCCTCATGGTCCTCCATTGCACTTCTTATACCGCCCATGTACTCACCCTACTCTTCGCCTACTACTATTCTTCTACTGCTCTATCTGGCCAAGTCCTAGAGTTCGTGTCCCGACACTAGCTGTATAGACACACATCGACACACTTAAATGCAGTACATTACCGCACATGTGAGACCAGTCTGGAACATAGAGTTTGCCTTGGCTGGGGCACTGCCCTGCTGGGGGAGGTTGTAGGAAATCTCCCGCTATCCAAGGTGTAGTCCCTTCCAATCCATATCCAAGGTCCATTCAAACTAAATATGGCACTACGGCTACCAACTCTCATTGCAATTTAGCTTCGTCACTAGTCTTGCCAATTTTTCTCTTAACTTAACTCTGTTACTCGCTATTCGCCTTTACAACTGCTGCCACCTATTTGGTAATCAATCACTAGCCTTTCCAGCGCCGGCCGAAACTACTTCTAGGGTAGCCATCGTCATTATCATTATTAGCTCTATTATAATCACGGCTGCTACTAATGACACAACCATCCCCAGCACCACGACCACGGAGGCCAGATGGCCCTTCGCGGATACAACCCCACCCACGCCAGACTCCGTGCATTTCGTCCTCCTTCCCCTCGTCCCCGCTCCCCTCGCCTGAGATCCGGCGGGCGCGGCGCAGAAATGGAGGAGCGTCGAAGTGCGGTGGATGAAACGCCGCAATAAAATTATCTCGGCGGCTTCTCCTCCCGCCGCCCAACGCACCCTCGCTGCACACAGCCATTCCTTACAGCGCCTTGCGTGCTGGCCAAGAGGACTGCCAACAGCCATGGGAGCTCGCACTTTCACATCTTTCAGTTGGCGCTGTTGTACTCGGCATTGAATGTATCACTATTCGGGAAACTGGAAACTATTGTGTAATATTCATAATAAATATTAAAATATAGGGATTACTTAGAATATATCCCACTTGTGAGACGGGTTGTGTTATTTCACTTCTTATTCTTTTTTTTTTAATTTAAATCTAGGAAAGCGTATTTCTCTTTCATTCTCAGTGCAATGATACGAGAATTTAGTAGTTAGAGTGAAGGTATAGTTGCATAATTTAGAACATGTTAGGGTGATGCAAGGTGGATGATTGTAAATTAGAATTACTATGTGATTATGTAAAAGGTCTATAAAAGATATACATTCTCGTATATTTTAAGCAGCATTCGTAAACATTACAAGTCTACATTAAAAAAATCTTACTTTTTATATTTTTCATTAAAAGCTACTGACAAATAGGAAATACGCAATGAACTAGACACAAGTAATAAAGTAGAAAATTCGTTTAATTCCGTTTCATATCTGGGAAATGCCTAACCCTGTAACTAGCTGCACATATAATCTTCATTCATTAAGCTACAAAGAGTTCGCGCTTTGGCCACACACCGTGAGAATCCGGTGTAGCATTGCTGATGTTTGAGAAAAGACTGTGCTCCGGTTTTTCGTAATCTTGTTTCGTTCGCTGCCGAGATTTGTAATGTTTGCGAAGAAATGCGAAAGGATGCCTTTTGTTTGCTTGAAATGCATGGTGCCGATTCACTAAAAGCTCTCTCTCTCTCTCTCTCTCTCTCTCAATATACGTCTCTCGGAGGAGCGTGAAAATAATGGAAAACCAGGTTGCTTTTTGATGTTCCTGCTAGTCTCTTTTTGCTCTCTTATTGCATTTACTAATTTCTCCTCTACCATTTCTGTGCGGATTCTTGTTTGGTGACGTGCTGCTTTCATGAGTGCAACTCCCTGCAGCGTTTGTGTAGAACTTTGTAATTGACGTTAACAAAATATGTGTTTGCAGTTTAGTTATGAAACGTGTCAAATGTGATCGTGTCTGTCAACAGGTCATGTGCGAAAGGGTTCATAATTTCTGAATGATGAGATTTGTAAGAGAACATTCAGTATAAATTTATCATTGTTTTTGTTAGTAGAAAGTGGTTGAATAAATGCATTTGATTGGTGAGTGGTTTTCTTTGTCTTATAGCTCATTAAAAAACGCAGACCCACATCATTGCTAACGTAGTTCGCGTATCTTACTATATGTTCTTGGGCCTTCCCATTAATTTTTCATTCGCGTTCTGATCCTCAAATGTACTGTTTTTTTTTCTGCTTCTTGCAGACGCCGTTCTTTTCTTTGCCTTTCTTTGCGCCAACCGACCTTCTCCGTCATTATTTTATCTGCAGAATTTCCGTGCGTGCCCTGTGTTTGCCCAGCTAATCGCTCCAAGCATCTCCTCCTCCTCTACATTATTAACAGTAGCCTGCAACCGATCGCATTCTCTTCTGCCCCCCCCCTCTCTCTCTCTTTCTCCTTCTCTCTCGCTCTTTCTCTCTCTCTGTCTTCCTCTCCGTCGCGTGTCCTGACGTCTCGCACCCCCGCACACGTAATCAGCGAATGATAGCGAGTGAGGACCGAATAATTCCCTGGCTTAACGAGACGCCTCTGAGCAGATTAATTAATGAGAGAAAATGGAACGCGCGCTCGAAGGCTGGTGCGCGTTGGGTAGTTGTTGCCGCGATTGGCTTGGTACGAAATAAAAACGACGAATGAATTCAGAGGGCAAATGAAGAATTGTTTTTGTCATTTTGTGGAATGTATATGTCGTTTCGTGTGTAGAAACAGCCATGTGAAGTAAATACCATTTTACTAGGCGGACATGAAACTCTTTCAAATAATTATTGTTCTTTGAGTCACACGTGGTCATATGTCTCTCTATATAATTTTCAATTAATGTAACATCAAGGTACAATTACTATATCACGTCCAGATGCAATGCTTTATAGTTTCTTGCTCATTTTCGTAAAAAAAAACAACCAAAAATCCATTTTTGCAGGTGCTAAAACAATTTTTTTCTTGCAGTACATATTACTTTATATACAAAAAAGGACTATAAGCATAAATGAAAAATTGCAACAATTGTGACCAAAGTATTGAAATGAATATCATTATTATTTTCTGTCTGAAGCAAAATAGTATAGTATGTTTGAGTATGTCGTTCAATAAAATATGAACTTTGATTCAATAATAATCTGTGCTACGAATACCACACACATAATTGTGAGAAATAAAGAGGACAATTATTTTTCTAATTAGCAATCATTACTGCAAAAAAAATTAAAAAAATATTTGAGCCTAAAAACAAAATTTGAAGCCATTGATCTACTACAATAGCAATGAGAGAAATTGATTCCTTTGAACCACTAATTTTTGGACACAGTATCATAATCAGATTACACTACAAGTTCAGAAAAAATAAGAAGTAGCCTAATATATATATATATATATATATATATATATATATATATATATATATATATATATGTAGTTAGTATAGAAAGTAAATCTTTGGTTTAAGATTGCAATGTTGACAGACGGGGCGACGATAGGAGACGATTCCGACATTTGAAATAAGTACTCCGAAGACGCATTCATAAGAGTTCAGTACATTTATACTTTCTTGCGAATATCGTACGTTGTATATAGAATGTTGTGCAATGCTGCAGCGAAACACTGCAAAATTTCGGCGGAAAAAGTAGGCTCCTGATACCGAAACAGTGGATAACTCGTGTTCCTGTATTTAGGAAATTAACTTACTATGACACTTGTGTGATCAGAATTCACGTTGGTTGGCTCCTTGATACCGAAAAATTGGTTTTGGTCAAAAGGTCCGTCCGTTCGGTGATCAAAGTTAGCGCTGAAGCAGAAATTACCGAAATTGATATTCCCTGCACCGAATTTGATGTTCACTGATATATTTGGGTGATATCGAAGCCCTTTAAACTTGAAACAGATATTTTAATTCTACTCTACACAAAGACTCAAGGACATTTTAAAGTGTTTCTCAAAAACGGCTCCAAATAATAATATAAACTTTATTTGAAGAAATGTACGATATGCAAAGTTACATTCGTACAAAAAAGTGTGATTCAGGAGAAACTGTTTTTTGTTGTTTATTTTGGTTAAATTTTGTATTAGTTAGAGCAAAGCAGTGGTGTAGAATTGGGAAAAGGGGTCAACTCCCGAAATTTTTTAAGTTAATGAATGTTAAATTTGAGCATTTAATTTAAAATAATTAAATACGAAAAAATAAATACGAATTGGTGTAAAATTGTAATCATAAATCCAAATCTCGGTTGTTTGGTTGAACAAATTTGCCAACATATTTGCGTGTGAAGCTAATATTGTCCTCCTTGCGCCGCTGTAGTCTGCGCCTGAACACCCACTTTTGGTTCTGGAGGGCAATGAGAGAGGAGTCGTGGAAAGTTGCCCGTTCCCGTAGGAGTATGGGGCTTCCCCGGTAGGCAAATAGCCCGTGTGAAGAGATCCTTTAGACGCATTGACTGAATCACTTGAAAGTAATAGTCATGCGTTCTGCCTTCCCGATGTATCTGAAATGCTAATTATGTTGGTTCATATAGAGCTAGTTGGGCTTGTTGAGGAATATTTAGTGACTGTAAAACCATCGTCTTGGTCTCACTACAATATTAATTAATTTTAACGTGAATTTATTTTCAAATAAAATCGACATGACGGTTAGAGTAAGAGTGTGAAGTTGTATTTGGAGTTTCCCTGGATGACATACCGCAATGTCGGAGAGTACTGGTTCGACGAGGGAAGTGGCTTGCATGAGTATACGAGCGCGCTTTTGCCTTGCAGCATTATCAACCGAGGCAAGCTGCTGCACTCCGCCATGAACTCGCTGCACAACCTGGACCGCTCGCTGGACAAGTTCCTGGCGTGGCTGTCGGAGGCCGAGAGCTCGCTGGAGTGCCTGGAGGCGGAGGCCGACCGCCTGGGCGGCCGGAGAGATCCCGCTGCGCTGCGCCAGCCGTCCCTGCAACTAAAGGTAGGCGCGCCCCCACCGCCGCCCTCTTGCAGCGTGCTTCGTACCACGGCTGCTCGAACGTAAGATTCTGGGCCGAACTGCTGGCTCGGACACCACCCGTTTGAGCAGCGCTTCTCTCTGAAAGCATTTGGAATAAGAGTGAGATGTACATTTTTTTTCAGGTATCTTGTTTGAATCTTTTGTATGTCAGTCAGACTGACATCAACTCATAAGATATTGTTTAATGCAGAAAATAGTAAAGAAAAATCAGGTTCGTTGAAATTCAATCCTCTTCTTGGATGTCTTTCACGAACTTAAATAATTGAAGTGTTAATATTCATGCGCATACAAATTAGATGAGGTGTTGTCTGTTATTTTTGTTTGTTACATTTTCCTAACCAAAAGCTACGAGCTCGAGAAGAGTACATAAATTTTACACGATACCACTGCTTTTTTTTATTTTTCAGAGGTAGTTGCTGCGGGAGGATTGAGGATAAAACACTGCGATGATTCATATTGCGTGCAGAAATAGCGATTACGTTATGTTTTGAGCAATATTATGAACAATTATATTATTCGAAAATAGATATGTATGATACGAGTGGTAAAAGTGACATATGTTTTTGCGAGTAGGAAAGATTGCGAGACGAGGCCGATATGCTAAGCGGCGCAATCCTACGAGGAAAAAAAAAGAAAAAAAAAACTTTTACCACTCGTATCATGCACCATTTTTAAACAGTCATGCTGACTTTCATTTTATTTTAAGTATACAAATCACTACATCAGTACATTAAAGTCAGTAGTTGCTGAAGCGAGCAGGCGAAAGTATTTTCTTTTCTTTGTTGCAATCACACAATTACCTGAACATTTCGGCATCGACTCACTTTCAGCATTAGTTCTAAAAATTGAACTTTTATCTCGCTATGCATGCCCTTTAAAGAACCGATTTAACAAGTGGCTGGCTAAAAAGATTTGTTGGTATACAAAAAATTTTTACGAATTATGACTACGCCGTCATTCACGCTTCAAAAGATTTTCCTGGTATCATTGCTTGCCAGTTCTCAGAGGAGCAAAATGCAACCTACTGCTGTATTTGAGAGGCTTGATTGATAAGTAGATTACTTTGATTTATTTCGTCAGTGAAAAGTAAAATCTAAATATGACGTATGGGAGAGAAATACAATCTGCGCGCGTTTATTTGGGCACCGAAATCTCTTCTCTACCTTTTAACCATAAATAGGTAATGATAAGTAAAGGTAGAACACTGTTTGTAAAGCGTAGAATACAAATATAAAACTATTCAAGCTGATTATAAGCTCCATGACTATGTTCCATGACCAAATCAATTCAGCTGTCCGTAAATATTTTATCTCTTCGTTGTTTACATTGGCATATTTGTTGCCATGTCCCCATTCTTTAAGACATCTTCATTCGCAGATTGCCCTATTTCCAGTAAACTGCGCCGCTCGTCTTGTACAGCTTCAGTGGATCATTCCGCTCTTATACAAATTGAGATTCTGTTTTCTTGTAATCAATATCTTCCCCATTTATCTTCATTTCATTGGAGCGAATTCGTAACCTCGGTGCTGAAACAGAAGCAGCAAGTAGAAATACAAAACCCTTTCAGAAGAACAATATGTTCTTCACTTTCATGTTCAATTATACCTCTACATGTATTCTGTCCCAAGTGTTACATCCACGAACAGAAAACGTAATCATAACTCCCCGCTGTTTGCTCGTGTGCCCCTCCCCCCTCCCCCCCTTCCCACATCCTCTTAACCGGGAGTTTCTGCCAACTCGTGCGGTTGTTTGTCGCCAAGGAATAACGCGACTGCTTCGAGGAAGTTTGTTGTTGGAGTAACTGTTCTGAATTTAACAGACTTTACCGAATATGTTTATGGGATCAATATAATTTTAGATACCTGTTTACCATGAAACACAAAATATACTATTACTACTGAAGTATCTTCATTTTACTCTAGAGAATAAGCCATAAATTAACATCAAACATTTTGTGAAAATTATATAAAACATTCGCATTGCCTTGATAATTAAATCGCGGACAATTTTGCAGTAAGTGACTGTAGATGCCGCTTTGATTTATGTTAACTTGCGTCCCCTGTTTCAATTTACCGAAACATATTGATGTTTTGGGAAACGAACCAGCTCGTTGAGTATGATTAGTATGCAATATACGATGTGCCTACTCAAACTAATGTAATGAACTCTGTCCTATTAACTTGTGTCGTTTATTAGTCGATTCTGGTAGGTCTGTGACTATATAAACGTGTTGCTCTTCTGTATTACCGTTCGATGAAATGCTTTTTACGTCCCTTTGTTTTGTCGCAATCTGTTATTCAAATGCAATTTAGAACCGCATCGGAATTTATAAAACACAATATCCCACCGCGTCAAACGCGCTTTAATTACGCGGCTTTTGCTCCCGCGTGTGAACGCGCTGCTGTTCTTTCTTCGTACCTTCCGGGAGCGGATTTTCGAGGGCTCGGCGACATTCCATTGGAAAGCGCGGGAGCGTGGCGGGAGCGTGGCGGCTGCCGTGAAAGCCACCCGCGTGCCACATCGGCGTGCGGACGATACGAAGTGCCCATGCCGCGTCCTGCCTTAGGACCCCGCATGCCCTTGAAGCAGTGATGCGATGTCGATAACTAAACATCCATGTCGTCTACCATCGATGTTCAAAATTGAAAAAATCTGTCTGATTAGGGAGTTTGTGCCTGCCATAGCGGGCAGAACTATCGATCTTCTCCGCATGCACAGATGCCCTAAAACGATGCGAAACTTGAAGTGTGTATGCGCACAGATAGATAGTGCTTTAACGTTTGAGGACGCACAAACTCTTTAATAATAGATTGACCAAGAACCATCGTTGTTTTAGACCTGGTTTAGTAACCTCTAACGATAAATTCGGGCGCAACAGAATTTAATTTGACAGTGACCATGTAAAATTAAATTGTAACTCAAAACGAAGTTAAAAATAATCAGAACAACGGACAAACCTAACCCTGAAAACCCAGGGTCATCTCAAAGGGGAAGGTGAAGTTGAGTTCGCCGAAGAGTGGCATGGGAAGAAGTGGGCCGGCTCTACGGCAACGAAGCTTGTTTTGATCGCCAATGAAGTGCGAAATACTTCGAAAGACAGGAAATGCCAAGAGGGCATCGGGGTCATCCCGGGCGAGAGATAATCTGCTCGATGAAAATAGCACAAACAGCGTTCGTTTGGGTCGAACCCATATACGGACAGTGGTGCTGTTAGATATTATTTTAGCTTTTGTAAAATTCTGAGAAATTTCCATTTACAAATAAATCATCGATATTTTGAAAACATCGACATCGAATAAGCTGTGAGAGATGATCGTCCAAAAGGCTACTCGTCAAAAATGGCCACACCTCGTAGTTAGTTGAATATTTTGATTTTTGGGGGCTTCTTTGATGAAGCCTGGCTTCTTCACGTGAACATTTTAAGAATTCTCAGATATGGCTCCAATTGTTTTATTAAACTTTGTCCTCTGAAGACGTAATAGATTCTTTAAATAGGCGCAGGTCTGATTTTCGTTGAAATCTCTGATTTTTTTTAATTTGTAAAAGTTTGAAGTAATGCGCAAAAGTAGGTGCTGTTTATAGCACTGCACGTGGTTTCTGATTGTAGAGTCGTGAAAAGTGTCTAGATGTTTAGTATTTTCAAACAGTACAAACCCTGACAGATCAATTTTCTCTTCAACAAAAGCGTGACATCCCGCTGCATGCACAATACTAAAGTTTCCTCCAAACATGCTATCTCCAGGACTATAACCGAACATAGTCTCTTCCACTTTCACAAGACGAGGAGCAACTTGACAGAGAGCCCTCCTTGTAAAGCCATATGGCGCACAAGCTCTCAATGCAGTTCAACTACGAAACTTAACCATACCGTCTTTACACATCACCAACATCGCAAAAGGAAAATAAAAGCCCACGGGCGCCTGATGCCGGGCGAAAATCGATTTGGACCCGCTCCAACTCTCCAACAATGGAGTAACTCCATGAATCGAAATAGACTCCAATCTCAAGAGCAGCCTAGACAGCGGACACGCCGTTCCTTCGCCAAGTCGGAAATGTCGGAACGAAAGGAAGAAAAACCGAATAACTTTATGGGAAAACTTTTGTTTTGCGGAGTCGTGCGACGCGGAGAGTCGGGAGAGTATCAAAAGGTGTCTTTCGCTTTAAGACCAGGGACAGCGGCCTCTCCCCCAGACACACCGCGACTCTGCTTGAAGAGCACTGACGGAAGTACAAGTTTTATGGAGCCCTAAAGTATTGAAGGCCGCGCGGGCGTTTGATCTTGCGAGCGCACTGATATCGCACGGCCCCTCGAAATAGCCGACGAGTGCGCGGGCTCTCCGCGGCCGTCAATACCTGCCGCCGCCGCACTACAAGACGCCCCTTGCATGTTTCCTGAACGAGAGATAATAGGGATCACAGCCGCACACAAGGGTGGAGGGTGCTAGTGGGAATTAAGACAAGTTTTACTAAGTATCTGTACTAACTGAAGTCAATACATCTAGTTTTAACTTTTTAAATATCAGCTAAAAGTCAATAAATAAAATAAATTTTATATTCCGTGTAAATAAAAAAGTCTTTATATGACATTGGTCACTACACCTCTTGCGGAATCTCCCTGGTGATCCTCTGTTAAGGGCAAAAATAATCAGCAACATTAACGCATCTTTTTCCAGATAAAATTACGCGAAATTTTAGTTTTATTTTTAAAAAATTGAACGTGATGTTTTTTTTAATTGATTTTTTTCGAACAGATTTCTTTCAAGACAGAGTTCTCCGGAAACGAGACTAGCGCGTTCGTTTCCTTCGTCTTTTGATGTATCAGAGGAAAAAGTTTACAGAAAAATGGATCTGTTTCTAAAAAATAATGGCGAAACTTCCCTACGTAATTCCCTCTCGTAAAACGTCGAGAAATTTACTCATTTTTTGAAAATTCTACTTGAGTTAATTTAAAGATATCTTTGAGCTGCCGATTTCATAAAGTAAGAAATCTGTATCTTCAATATTATAGTTGTAGGAACACGTCAAAATATTTGAACTTTTACAATTTTAGAAAATTCATAGATTTCAACAAAAACGAGACTTGCTTATTTATTTTAAGCGTCCTTTAAGCTCTTTGAGGAAAAAGTTTAATCAAGAAATTTGGAGAATATCTGATTTCTTTTGACTTATCAAGAATTTTGGAGAATATGTCGGAAGTGTTGCTAAGACTTTATGGAAAGTAACCCCTAAAATTAAAATATCAGTTTCAAACACGCATTCTTTCGAGTTCCTTCAGATATATCCAGGAATATCAATTTTGTTGTCAACTGCCTGAACGGTTTACATGTTAGCGTTTACTACAGAGGCATGGACCGACAGACACACGTTTTCCGTCAATCGATTTTTCGGTGTCAAGAACGCACATAACGAGGATTTTGACAGCACAACTGTTAGAGTTTACTATACATCAGAACTAGATCTATCCACTTTTTCAATACCACGGCTTCACAGTAATAGTTTTCCTATCGAAAAAAATTACTTTTTGCCGCGACAATACAGTAGTAATACGTACGTAGTAAAGCTAGAAAGTAATTACAATTGTCTTTGGGCATCGGCAGGTATCGATAAATGTAGAAATGTGATAAGTTTGATCTTGAAAACATCGAATAATGTCGTTAATAAGCATCACATATTTTTGTATTCCAAAGAAAATTAAGATGTGCTTTGGTTTTAACTGTACATTTTGCTTCCACTTCGTGGCAAAACATGGCCAATAAATGATACAGACCGGCGAGGAACAGAAAAGAGTGTTGGTTTTGTAAAGAGTTGTGCCCTTGGCTGGTTTTTGCTCATTAGGGCAGCTCGGGCGGGAGCGGTCTCTTTCTTTGCCTTGGGTGAATTAGAAGGCGAGGGCGCGGCCATTTCTTCGCTCTATCGACCCGCTTGAAAGCCGAAGGGCCCGACGGTGGCGATAACCCGGCGCGTGGGCGGCGCGGCGGCAGGGGCTGTCTGCGAGGGCGGAGCGCGTGCCCGCTGCGATCTTACCGCGCGGGGCGCCAGCGAAGCAGGAAAGAAACGCTCGCATCCCGGCGCCCTGGCCAGCAGCTGGGGGCATTTCGCCTGGTCATGAGGCGCCCCTCGCCGGGCCGGGCCCTGCGACCTTCCGTCCGTGAACAATGGTGGCGGCTTAGTAGGAGTTTCACCAAAATTGATATTCCACGATCAATCTGATCACGTGTCTTGTTGAGGCAGCGAAATACTCGAAGAAAAAGTTGGGAGACGAATTAGTAGAAGCTGCAACGAAACATTTTCTATCAGTAGTTTTTAGGAAGACAAGTGTGTTCTGGAAAAGAGACGACACACAATTGACAAAGATTGTTACTTGGAGAAAGAATTAACGAGTATTGAAGACATTGTCACAGTTACCTCTGTCCAAACGAAATTAAACCTTTCATTACGAATTTTGTCGTTTTTACTTCATGTTACAACTTCATCCAGTGTCTGGCACACTCTGAATCGAACCCTGCAGGCGTTTAAAACGTTTTTACTAAGCTTTCTGCACCTCGCCTCTGTTGACAATGCGAGCTGGCGTCTGAGGTAGAAGTCGGTGATTTCCCCGTATTTTGACAATGGTAATTTTACGCGGAGCTGCCCAGGAGGTGATGAGATTTTCGGTAACGCTCCGAACTAACTGGAAGCAGCTGACAATCTACCTCAAGGAACTTTGTACGAAAGAAATGAGTATTTGATCAACAAAGAAGAAATTCGATCGCCGATGCGCTAAGTTTGAGATGTATAGTCATTTCTTCAGAAACGCTTTCAAAGAACATCAAAAATGCCCTACTAAAAAACAAGGCGCCAAATTTGAAGCAATTTGGCAGTCAATGTGCCAACATGTCTCTTGAATTTAAAAGGAATATTTTAGTTTTGTGCGGTACTTTACATGAAGCGTTAATAACACTTTCAACGTTTTCTCAAAAATATATCCGAAATGTTTGATGGAACTTAGTGGTAGGATGACGTAAATGACGCTTGAAAGAATGGCGCAGGTCACATTTTTGTCAAAATCTTTGATTTTTCGAAAATTGCAAATGTTTAAAAAACTTTTCAGTGCCTACATACAACTACCTCAATATCAAAGATCGGGACTTTTTCCATAATAAAATCTTTCCTTGTAATTCGGATCATTATATAATATCAAGAACCATGATTTAAGCAGTTCAGTAGTTTTTGCTTTTATTCGAAAATTTTCGAAAATAACAAAATTATTGATATTGCGGAACTGCAATACATATGTTTGAGTGTATTTACATTATGAAACCTTTTCTTTAAAATTAGTTCTTAAATACGATCGTGTACAATTTTTTAAAACAGGGTAATTTTTCGTAATTTTTGCATTTATCATAATGTCGAATTGGAATTTTGCTTGCTTCCTAGAGTATTTCACGAGATTATAAATCGTAATACGACAATGGTACTCGCGACATGGTGGCTTGAAATCGTCAGAATTTCTTCTCATTGTTCGGCGATGTTCATGGCTGTGTGAAACGCAGTTTTGGGTAATTGATTTTGTGTTGATGTAATAGTTTAAAAAAATAATGTTCATACTAAATTCTCTATTAGTAACTTGTTTTATAACTTATGGGTGATATGTGTTAATCGGTCGGAAATTGTGGTATTGTAATATTACGTAATTGTTACTAATGCAAGAAAGTAGGCGTTGTTATGGCATCTCTATTTTTTTTAAGTCGCATTAAAATGTGTGTGTATTTGAGACCACATTTGTGTGCTTTCTTTGTGAATTTTTACTGATGTCTTAAATGTGAAGCTTTTCTTATTTCTTACATTGCGTATTTTATATTTCCCTTTCTACTTTCCAGATTCATATTCTAATAAATTATTTTATCATCTCTTTTTTGACATTAACTTCAAAATGCCATGCATGCATGCCATGCATTTATTTTCGTGACTTCAAAATATATGTATTCTTATTTGTACTCTCTCCAGGCAATTTCTGTCTAAGATCTCTAATTTTCGATTAACATATTCTGAATATTCTATACCCTTTCGTTTCATAATTTTACCAGCAGCTACTCACGTTGCATGTTTCAGGCTATGGCATTTCCGAAGATATGCTTGTGAGTAGCGACTGCTTGGCGCTTGTCAGTGATGTCTGCGGAGTCCGCTCGCGGCGACGGCGCTGCGCTCGGTTCAGCTCTCTAATACGTCGCCTCCGCCTCCGCCGCTGGCGGGCGCGCGTCGGGGACTCGAGGGTGATAACAGGGCGAGCGGGCAGAGGAGCGAACGGCGCTCTTTTTATCGGTTTTCCAATTCTTCCTGACGCACATCTCCCAAACTTCCTGCCGTTAGCGGCGTGGGGCGGGGGAGAAAGGGACAGAAGTTGACGTGCCATTAAGTTTCCAACCCGTCCGTCCCTCCTCCTCGCTCCGCTCCCCTCCGACGCCGGTGTCCGAGCGACGCGTTATCGCCAGTCAGAAACAACTGCACTTACGGGAAGGGAAGTCTCGTCGGCAGCTACATATACCAGCGGTATCGTCGAATTGCAAAGGTATCAAATTCGCCCGTAATAGAAGTATTATTTCTTCTCGAAATAAAGCTCTTCTTTATCACGCATTAACGGTGAATGCATAATGAAGCCAAGTTCGACCTCGGCTCCAAAAATCAGTGGTTCTAATCGAACTACGCGTGTGAATGTGTGTTGTAGGGTGGTGGGGCTCTTGCAACCGCCGTGCATTTCATTTGATCCTTCTTTCTTCCACCCCAAGCAGGTAGCCCGCCGTGGGCTAGACGGCCCGTGGAATCCCGCGTGAGGCGCGGTGCGTTCCGTGTGGCGCACATCGCGTATCATCCTTCAGCCTCTTTTGCTCTCCGGCACTTGTGTGCGCGTGAATACGAGCGGTGTGCGCGGGGCGGGCGACCAGGAGTCGCACGGTAACGCCTCCTGGTACAGCCGGGATCACCGTCTCAGAACCGAACGACGCACGGGGGTCGCCTGTTCAGGGTGTAGAGGTGACTCATTTAAGTTGGTTAATAAGCACATCAGCGAGTTCCTTGTAATATTATCGATAAAACATTCCTTTACCGTTTTGGCTTCAGAAATGTAGTTTCACACAGAAAGAGTTGTTTTTTTTTAATTTGTAACTGGTGGGCCCGACAATGCTTCGCTATTGCAATGAATTGCACTTCATTCGCTACTGGTTACGTGGTTGTTTAGCATGTTTTATGCTACGTTCTGCAAAAAAAATGTAATACATGAAGGCCTCGCTCGTGTACTATTGTTAAAATATTCTCCCTTAAGTGTGGCATGCATTCGCCATGGCACTGTCTTGATGAAATTTGATTTACGTGTCCGAGATAAGGATCAAGTAATAATTCCCAAGTAATATTTCACAATCGCAGGGACATAATATGAAGCGAATATTCGCTTAATACTTGAGGGTGCTGCGGGTTGCGTTTAGCTTCTGGTCAGGGGCGATTGAGTATTCTTCGCGCAATTGCAAGTAATAAGTTAGCAAAGTGGTATCGCAAGCGGATGAACAATACGGCAGCGCATAAAATACGAAAGAACAAACAAACAAATATTGATTTTTATAAATTAGATTGTCCAGTGTCATCGTAACTTTGCCTATCGAAGACTCGTCGCGGTGCTCCAGACAGGAGTAGACTAACTTTTGACTTCTGAAATTTTCGAAAATTGAGTAATAAGACTAAGAGGAGAAAATGTTTACTGTATGCTGCGCATTGCCATTAGTTTTCATCGGAAAATACTGTTCAAAACTGTTTTTACTTTTAAATTATGTTCATTTCATTCATTCACGTCTCATTAAAGCACAAATTTGGTGGGATTCTGCAAAGGTTTCGGATAGCGAAGCAGAATTACTTGTTAAATAATTGAGCGGTGAGTCGGTATGTGGTATCAAAAATTGGAGACTTTTTTTAGTCCCAAAAGCGAAGGTTTACGTTGCAATGCAAAAACAAACTGTGTATTTAGGAATTCAATACTCAAATGGAATTTTACGTAATTATTTTGCAAATGCCAAGCATTGATCGAATTACGCAGTAATTTTTGAGGAAATATTTTTATGAATGCCACAAAAAAAACAACCTAACATACAATAATAGATACATTGTGCCTTTTTTAGATTGGGAATGCAATTCGAAAGAACTTGCCGCTTAAGAAATGCGTTCGCAGCGAAATAAATGCAAGTTATACTGCTTCTTTGGAAGTGATCGCCAATTCTCGCGTAATGTTTGAAAGCGAAATTGCTGCGCGGGCCTTGTCTGTAATTCGCTCGGGCAGGCGCCGGCAAGAGCGGGCAGAGGGAGGCGGGCGCGTGGCATTGTGGGGCTCCTTCCGCAGCGGAGCGGGCTGTCCCCTCCGAGACGGCCACACCCACCCACCCACCCCACCCCTCCCCGCTCCGCCCAACAATGCGCCTTTCACGCCTGAGAAGGGCGCCCCTCCCCCACCCGCCGCACCTGTCAATACTGCGGCAATGAAACTGCCCCCGACGGAGAGGCTGTCCACGTCACGGCCAGCCCAGTGCGCGCCGCGCCACGCCACTCCACGCCACTCCACGCAAGCGCTCCGCTCGCCTTCAGGCCCCTCGCCCCTCCCTCGATAGAAAGACTCATCTGCGTGGCTTTGCTAAGTCGTAAGCCGCGACCAGCCCTCCACACCCCCATCCACGGACTTTGTCGCCACCAACATGTGTTAGTGCCGAAATCCAATCAGTTCTACGTACAGTGTAAAATGGAAGTGCTTTTATTAAAAAAAATTCTTACGTCTCCGCCTCGCGCCGTTCCCGTCCACCTTCCTCGTCTGGCCTCCTGCCCCTCCCCTTTCCTGTCCTCCCGCACGACTGGTACGCATCGACCACGCCCCGTCAGCATTGCTGTCGCGGAATTTGTAGGTGTATCGAGGATTGGAGTTGGATTGCACGAAAAGTCGTCATTTCGCATTATCAGAATGTGAATCTTCAAGAATTATTTTTATTACTGAAATTGTAATAAGGAATTATAATTCAAATTTCAAATTCCTAGCAGAGAGAGTGAGAGGGGGGAAGTATGTGTGTGTGTGTGTGAGAGAGAGAGAGAGAGAGAGAGAGAGAGACAGAGACAGACAGACAAACAGAGAGAGACAGAGACAGACAGACAAACAGAGAGAGACAGACAGACAGACAGACAGACAGAGAGAGACAGACAGACAGACAGACAGACAGAGGGGCCCATAATCTCTGCATATTTCAGCCATGAGGGATGTCCAGGAATTTCAGGGCTCCAACGGAAATTCAATCCTGAGCAGTGACATTGTAGTCTGCGGCGGCTGAAGACTCCCAGATTTGAAAGCGGAATTGTTTCCCAGAGAAGAGCAACAAAACATTCAAATTTTTGATATTTTTAAATTATAGCCGTGTGGTATTATCAAGAAATGGGTTATTTACTTCTCAATCCAAAGCACATTATTATAAACTAATTATTTGTACCAATGTATCTTTCTAAAAAAACGGAGAAGGTACGTGAAAAATATCCATTATTTTCAATTATCATGTAATTTATCTTTTGAAAAGAAAAATGGTTAAAACGATTCTTTGAAATCCCTTTCCAATTATAAATATACTATTATCCATTTTCAATTAAATAATGTAGGATCTGAATTTGAAAATCAATAACCTAACGATATATCGGCGTGTGTTCATCTTCTCACGTATTAATATCATACATTTTTCTATGAACTCCAAAATCTTGTGGCTGGTTTTGCCTTTGCAGAATACTTGTACCTTCCCTTTTGCTCTTTTATGACACTCTCTTTCTTCGTATTCATCCCAAGTAACGTTGAACGGGGCGGGGGGGGGCTGCTACATTTCCCGTCGGCCGGGGCCCCCGGCAGCTCTCGTCCGCTCCATCAAGTGACAGTCGAAGCGAGATCGCGGGGCTTTGTCGTCGGCGACGGAAGCGCTCCGCAGCCGGTCCTCAGCCAATTAGGCGCCACGGCGCCGCCTCGCTTCGTATCGACACAGCGGCCACATGCACGCCCCCCCCCCCCATCTTCTGTTCACGTGGAGCACGCGACGGAGAGAAACCGAAGTGAAGGAGACATGACTACGCAAAACGCGGGATCCTACGCAACGTGAGCTACGAAGCCAACAAACATTCCATAGAAACCCCTATGTTTTCATGCGCGCGTATCTCGGCTGTCATGTTCAGTACATACCTACTCTCGCATACCTATTGCATTGAAGACACAGAAATATACGATTATTAAATTAATGGGAAAATCACGTTTGAATATAATGAAAAATCAAATACAATAAACAAACTCCTTGTTAAAATACTACGGAATTATCTGCATTCGAATATGGGTTAGCATTTTAGATGAATTAAAAACAAACCGCGGGCAGCAGAATAATAGTACCGTAAACATTAATAAAGGCAACGAGGAAAAGAAAATATGCTGTACGCGCGACAAGGAAACAAAATAAATTACTCACAACGTTCTACATACATTTTGCAAATAGAAGAAAAACGAATAACGGAATAATACTGGTTTATTCATTTTACCACAGCACCTAAAATTTGCAAATTCATGCGCTCGGAATGTTCAATTGTCGAGAGTGTTACCGATAATTGAGCGGAGCGAGCCACGCTCCAAATTAATAAATTACAAAATGTCTTTGTCTTCAGGGCACATGAGGTGGCGGACGCACAAAATTAACTATTAGGTCATTAATTTCCCAATTATTTACTTTTTGTTCATTCCACCTAATTTAAAATATAATTATTAACCTCGAATAAATTAAGTTACGAGTAAAACGTACATTCTCGGTTATTGCCAGCATGACCTCCTGTTTCTTTCCCTCGTTAAATCCACATTTTGAAAATCAATGCGATAGTGAGAGGGGGAGGGAGACGGAGAGGTAGAGAGAGGAGAGAGGGACAAGGATGGCCACCCCTGGTGGGCCCCCTTCCCCAAACCGCTCTCATTACAATACGCCGCGCCGCGCCGCGCCGCGCCGCCCCGACCTGGCGCCTTCGCACCGACTCCATTATGCATGCGAAGAGCCGGCGCGTGATTGTGCACGCCGACAGCGCTGCGGCGGCCTGTTCGCGAACTGGCGTCGCCCACGGCCGCTCCTCTCCCCACCCCTCCCCCTCCCGCGCTCCCACAAACATCTGACGGCGGTATTCTTTATTTATTCGTTTCGCTCTCTCGTTCAAAGTGAAACAAAACATTTTCCTTCCACGAAAACCAACAACGGTCGCTGCGCTCGCGCCCAAGATAGGTAAACACTCGCCCGCCCTCGCTGGTAACAAGAGCGAGAATTAGGATTACGTTCCCCGAAGGAATTGTTTATGTTCCATACCTTTCTCTGCAGTCGATAAGACGCGCATATTAGTCTTTCAAATTTCTTTTCAAAAATAAATTTACATATTACACTATACTTACAATGTTAAACAGTCAGGTAATAAATATTTTTGAACAAACATGCATTTGATTTAGGATAATAATGAATCTTTATTCTCGTAATTAGGACTGCCGAAAATGCAAAACAATATATTGCTACTGCAACATGTAGGGTACTTAATATAGGAGTATCAGTCACAATAGTGAATAATGGGTAACTATGGAATAACATCTGACTTTAACTACATGGTAAAATAAGCTATAATAAATATTGATCGCATGAAAAATCGCAGTTCGATATTTCATCTTAGAACAGATTTAGTCTTAAATTGAGTAGTAGTCTATTGTATGAGCTAGTAACATTAGCATTTTAAAATCCTTACGTTTACGTTTTAATTTCTACTCAAGATCAAACGCTTGGGACAGCGAATACAAAAGAAGGTGTGTCTCGTTCTCTGATATGAAAATAGAACATTGCACATCATTCTTTCAAGTAAACCACCCATGCATGGTATGCTTTGCACTATGTAATTTTTTTCACTCAATTTCACTAGATCATCAAAATATTTTTAATGGATACACGCAAAATAAATAAGGAAGATCCAATGATAGCAATGTCGGTTCACTCTTACGTTACCGATAAGTAACTGATGTTTTGACACTACCCTAGCTGTTAAAATTAAAGGATAATAAAATTTCTAATATGTGATTCTATAATGTTTCTTGTTGTTGCTGAAACATAGTTATTGATCATTAAGCTAATGTCAAAAAGTAATTAATCATTCTTATTTGTAACACGTTACAAAATTAAGTAACGAAAAGTTGAAAAGCATGAAAACAAGTTGAATATTTACTTTTCCTCCAATTCCCCTTCAATTCCTGTGTGTTAATAGGCAAACAGACCACAACAAACTAATATGTTTTAAAATTTAAAATAATACAAGAATCATTATAATTACTTATAACAATTGTTCCTCTTTCCTATTATATTTATATCCTTTAATGTTTACGACATTTTATAAACAATTAAGTAAATATACAATTTACGTGTACATGTATGTAGACCTAATCTTTATCTATCCGCCTTTTGATGGTCCTAGATATGTTGTTACAAGGGCTGATAATATTTCCTCCAGATGCGACCACCCCGGACCGTCTTCCTTTGCACGCACATTAAGTGGATCGTGAGTCCTTTTCGGCAATTCAAGTGCTACAAGTGCACCACCGTCTTCTCCCCAGATGCAAAGTGTTTCCTATGCTTCATCTGTCCACAGCAGGTTCTTGGCGATTTCATTTTTCTGTAACGTCCAGAGAGTGTGCTTGTTGCGAGTCATATCGCCGAGGGCATTTCTAAATTTTCGAAAGAAAGAGCTATATCTTATTTACATACAAACGAGAAAAATTCATTTTTTTTAAATTTGCGGTATTGGGATGCAGTATTTGAGAGATCGAATCGCGTGATGAATCAAATTGCCCTAAGATGGTGTAAACTATAGACGTCCTAATATTGGCAGCTGGTAATCGAAAGTGTAGTGCACTCGCGATTCACAAATGGCGATAACGTTTATTTGTTAATGATTGATATGTTAGTGAGAGTGGCCACCAACATCGCGTTCTTTGTCTTTGAAATTCCTATACGCATCTTTATCGTTCTTAGCGTAGCTCTGACAAAGGAAGTATGCTTGTCTCAGAAACAAAAGCAACGGCGTCCCGCTTCGTGCGAAAGGAGGCCGTAAGGCGGCAGCGCTTCGCCGGGCTCTTGAGCGGGCGGCGCCCTCCGGCCCCGGCCTCGTTACGCGCACGCACCGCGCCCCTCGACCACTAATTAGCGCGGTGCGGCCGGCGCCCCGGGGGCGAGGACGCCCTCTGGGCGGCAGGCGCTCGGCGCGACGCACGGCCCCGCCGGGACGCCCCGCCCACGCCCACGCCCATGCCCCTTCCTGCCCTCGCCTCGCCCCGTCCACCGCCGCCCTCGCGCCTCCGCCGTCGCCCTGTCCACGCCCGCTCACGCCCCATGCATGCCTCGCCCCCTCCTTGGCTCCACCCCGCCCACGCCCCTTCCTGCCCTCGCCCCGCCCACGCCCCTCCCTGCCCTCGCCCCGCCCACGGCCGCCTACGCGACGCAGCCATCGCCCTGCCCACGCCCGCCCACGCCCACCCACACCCCAGGCATGCCCCTCCCCCTCCCTGGCTACGCGCCGCCCAGGCCCCTGCCTCCACCCCGCCCACGCCTTCCTGCCCTCGCCCCGCCCACGTCCGCCTACGCGCCCGCCCACACCCCATGCATGCCCCGCCCCCTCCCTGGCTACGCGCCGCCCTGGCCCCTGGCTCCCCCCCCCCGCCCACGCCTTCCCGCCTCTTGCTCGCACCCCACCCACGCTCCAGCCGTCGCCCCGACTAAGCTCCACCCGCTTTCCTTCCACGCTCTGCCCGCGCCCTGCCCACGGACCCGCCACGCCCTACCACCCCCCATACTCCACCCGCACCCACGCCCCGCCCCGGCCCGCCCCCGCGCCGCGCCGCGCAAATCAGCGGCTCGCAAGCGCCCCTCCGCGGCTGCTGCGGAATGGATGAGCCGCCTCGCCCGCGCGGCGCTCCTTTGTCTCGGCTGACGCGCCGGCGCGGGCTCGCCCCGGCCGCGGTCACGTCTCCGCCATTCTTTCCCCTCGTCACTGCCAGGAAACCCGTGCAGTGGCAGACGAAATCCCACGGAAAATGTGACGATGATGCGCAGTGGTGACTTAGTGTTTTACATTGTAGCAGTAACTTTTTTTAAAATTTAAGATTGTGAAGTTAGACAACAAAGAATTGTTGGCAAATAGTGAGTAAGAATGATAATCGAAGGAACACTTTTTAGATATGAAGGGTCTCTGTGCTGAAAAGATTTATCCTATCCCTTTTAAAGAAAATCGCAAAATGTTTTTGACGACACTTTTACCATGTTAATTCTAGCATTGAAATACTATTCACTATAAATACTATATTCCATCTTTTTTTCACACTTCATTATTTTTTCATGTTATTTTTCTTCCTTCCTTTGACGTGCATAGATAGTTCATTTTATAAGTAAAAAATATTTTCGTCTTAAGAACTCGTAATTACGTGATGTTCGCTTATGGATTGTGGAAGTTTCCATTAAATTGAATTCATCCCTGCATCTGTTAATTCCTTTCTATATAAAAGTTAGTAATGCCACTTCTGATGTGGCGACCAAGATTTGTGTTATGCGTTTGAGACCTAAGGGCAGACCTACAATATCGTACGTTTTGTTTATATATCTTGTTTTCTCCCAAAGAGAAAATGGCGAGAACGTGGAATTCACCTTCGCATCGTAGGGGTTCCACTTTAAGAGATAGTCACGAAAAAAAACGGAGACACCTTATTTCAAGTGCTGTCAGAAGGCGTAGTTCTTTTCTTGATATAGTTAGGCTCATAAATTCCTACCCATAAGTTATTATATTACGCTGTCTCTGGTTACATAGTTTTTGTGTGTTTCATTTCGTCCGTTCGATATCACGTAACTTCAATATCGCGATTCAGGGCATTCACTGAGCCGCCTGTGCTCCTGTGTGCGATGCTCTTAGCTTATTGGAAAACGCGCGGGTCGAGGCCAGGGGGCGCCTTGGAAATCAAAGGTGGAGGAAAACTTTGCGCTTGCGACCGACGCTCGCCCCCCCCCCCCCCCCCTCGGCGCAGGGCGCGCGCGCGTGCCGCGCTCTCGAAGCGAACAATTCCCTTTTTAAATTCATTTGTCTGCCGTGCGGAAATTGCACACTGATATAAATTCCGTCGCGCGAGAGAACTTCGCGTTTGCAAAGTTTAAAACTTGAACGCCGCCTGCGACAAGAGCTAAGGTGCGCTGTTGGCGGACAGGGTCCCTTAGGGAAGTTGAGAAAGAATGTGCTATTTGTAAGTCATGCCGGTTGGGTCCTCCCCTTCCCGTTCTCAGGCGCCTGTGAGAATAGGTGGTGTGGTGGGGGAAGTGTGCGCTACGCTCGAACTACTGCATGAAACTTTTCAGAGAAAATTGCACTCTTAATTATGTTTTCAGAGAAGTATTTTACATAACTCTGTTATTTCTTAACGTTAACAGTAAATGCCGTTGTCTCCCTAGACGAATTATGAATGAAATAAATCGAATAATTGTCGCACAAATATCATCGCTCTGCGCTCTGTATTTTGTGAACTGGTCGTAGGATCCAATGCAAATGCCATGAACTAGGTACCCAATCTTCGTTGTTAGTATAATAAATTAGTTTAATTAAAACTGAGCGGTTCCAGGATATTGTTTTACCAATTTGAGCACTTCCAAAATATTGTTTCCTTTGCGTTTTCATATTTATGGTATTCAAAGTTCATTTTGAGCATAATTGCCCTAATTGTTAAAAGTATGTTTCGTTCATTGAATATCGTATATCTAACAGGAAAGTAATAGGGAATAAATAGAAATTAAAATAAAACATTATGGGTTTAGTTTGTGTCATTCTACCAGAGTTCCATAGGAGCAAGTATAAATTCTATTCAGCCTTTCGTACTGCCGGGCAGTTTGTAACAAAATTCTCACCTGAATAGGTGTTGCATTGTCCGAAACTTTCTACAACCAGATAATTATCAATAGCAAATAATACTCTTGTCGAAAAAGGGCGTTTTTATTTAAGAACCAGGTCTGCCTGTGAATCAGAAATATGTTTATTAAAAAAGTAACAGTAATAATAATGACAATAATAATAATAATAATAAACTTGAGTGACATGCGGCGGTTAGTACTTGATGTAGTCCCTGTGGTCTTCTCTGCAAATGGACTGATTTCTGCAGAACTTCATCTGCAAGGCTTGGCCTTACGAAGTGGCACATTCAATCAATGCAAGAGGCTATTTTACTGAGTACTGCACGCATCGTGATGAAGTTTTTATTGATATAACTTTAGCGTTAAATCCTGACCGCCCGAGTTTGCAAGCGAAGTAGACATCTTGGTTCTCCAAAGGTCCCGGTGTCTGCTGTTGGACACTTCGGTAAGTGAGCGACTTTAATAATAATAATAATAATAATAATAATAATAATAATAATAATGATGATAATGATAATAATAATAATAATAATAATAATAATAATAATAATATTTCTTTCATTTATATGGTTTAAGGCACGAGTTGCAACTTACAATGGTTGCTTTTTGTGTTAAAAAATTGTTCTGCAACGACTTGCAATTACTCGTAGTCCCTTTTGAAACTGCTCGCAAACACTTCGCTTTCGGTCACTACAAAAACGAGAAGTACTCGCGCGACTCGACGCCATTTGCAAGGATCAGTCAGGTTGCCATTTCTGCGCAGCACACGCTTTCAATAAAAAAGTAAGTAGAGTGACATTTGAGAGGATCTATGTCCCACGTTTCTGTTCAGTTGCTTAAACCTTTTCCTGACACTTCGAATGTTCGGTGCATTTTTGACTACATGGAATATTTTTCGCACGTGACTCCTCTCGCTTGCTTTCTGTGTGGTTTTTGTCGCATATCACGATTTCCCCGTGGCTATCCCTCCCTGCCTGCCCCCCCACCCCCTACTCTCGCGCTGATCGGATTTGCTGCTTTTGTCGACCGGCTCGTTGCGGATACCGATCGCCATTTTTTCGCCTCTAATTATTATGAACTGCCGTGCGCCGCGCTGCTGTCGCCGCGGGTGGCCTCGCGTCCTCCGACAGCCATCACGGGGCTGCACTGCCCGGCCACCGACGAATTCATTAGTCGCTCGTGAACAGAAACCTTGTTTCGCGAATTCCCGGAACGATGCGCTTTCGTCGAAATGTGTCGCAGTTCTTTTTTTGTAAGCGGAATGTATGACAGCGTGTTATGTATACTCATTCTTCGTATATACTCTACTGGGCAGAACCGCATTTTTGTGCGACGGGAGAAAGATTTATCAGAGGTATAAATAGTAATTTTCAACTGTATCTAATTCCCGCTGATACCAGACCTGACCTCAAGTAATTGATATTTCTTTGCAAAGCGAAGATATGAAATTTGAAACTGAAAAAGTTGATATCTGCGTCATTGCAAATAAAAAATATTTTCTCCGCGAATTGTACCATGAAGCGTTTGCAACATAACACCACCTGATGCTGCTCTAATCTTTATTTCTGGTGAAAACCATAAAAAATCTGTTTGTGACGTACCTCATGAACGTAGTTGAATTACGATTAGAGATAGCTAGTATCAGTGTTCGCAGCATGTTATTACTACCACCAATCACTCCGGTGCAATAGAAAATAAGTATTTGCCACGACAGACGGCTACAGATTTGATTTGAAGGTACTGCTGAAGCCCCCTCTCCTCTCATATTTAGCCAAGTGAGGGATCAAACGTACGTGCGCAGAGAGGGAAGTTTTATTTACTGTTCGTAAGCAGACCAAGGGTCATTTAGCGTGTGCTCAATGGATCGGGAGGAAGTGGCGGAAACCCTGAACGAAAGGTGGTGTCTGAACTTATTACAATTATTGATTACAGGCCGTTACGTTCAGAAGTATACGCATTGATTACCGTTTCTGTGTGACATTTTTTCTGTGGTATTTTCTGTGAAAAAAAATAATAAATCTTGCTAAATTGGAAATTCAGTACGTGCAATATATAAGCCTCCATAGAAACAGATTCTTTATAACGTCGGCCATTTCGGTTAATTAAATGTAGTATCTCTATCTCGATAAATTCCCTCAGCCGCAGCGGCAGACGCAGCATCGTATGGCTCGGCCTATATTTCATCGGCTGACTTCTCCGTAACCACGGCCCCCTCCCCGCGATCGGCGAGCGCTCTTCGTTCTCCCCGCGCAGCTTGGCCCCCGCGACCACGTCACCGCGCCCCCTCCCGCGTTACGCACTCCGCAACCCGCCACTTTTTTTTAACCCGAGTGAAAGATAGTACATTTTTAACTATGGAGCAGCTCTTATATTCATTAAATTATCTTTCACTTGGAAAAGTTTCAAAAATCTTTATATTTAAAACAATAAGAGTTTTCGTATAGAAAGAAGTTAGAGCGTTCCACTCAATCAAATTTCGTGACTTTTGCTTTAAATGAAAAGTAATGTGCTTCAGGTGCTTTATAGTTTGCTACCGGTTTTATAGTGTAAACACTAAATTGTAATAAAAACAAGAAATTATTAGAATGAACGCTTACCTGCCGTCGTTTGTTCATTAGTTCATTGTGTGAGTTGTAATCGTTCTATTGAAAGTATTGTTCATTTCCTCTACGAGAAAACGTGCGAGTGTAAGGTTGTTATAGAAGCGAATATATCGAGTCTTCTGTAGTTCGAAGTGTTTTTCAATTCAAATATTTTTGAGAATGTAAACGCAATGTCTAGCAATCGTTTGATGCATGCGTCGCTTCAAACAAATATCGGGTTATAATAAAATGGAGCTGTTTTTAATGTAAATTGGATAGCGGCTTTTTTGACATATTTCTTAATAGCATACATGTGCAGATCTTAGTAAATAGAAAACATTTCCTTTGCGTTTTCAAAAAGATGTCGAACAATGGGTTCACAGAATAGACATTCCATCGTTCCAAAATGAGTAAACATCCTTTATGTTATTAGTCTTCGAGACTTCATACTGAATGATATGAAAGTGTTTTTATTTCTTCTCTTTATTTTCCGAATACTGAATACGTAGAACTTTTTTTTTTTTTTGCTTTGTACACCACATCCCACCCGTATTTAATTTTCAGCGTGTATCCTTCCTGTTCGAAATTTTAAGAAAGTACTCAAGTCTCCATAATATTTTCAACCGTTATGATTTTTGTATCTTAGATGTTTTCTGCAGAAATTCATTCAGATGTAGATCTTTAAATTATGTTATGTCGTGTTAAATGCTGATGTGTATTTGACATTTATCGGTCTTTATTTATACAATATCATTTAACGCTGTATGACTATGATATTTCATTGTTAAAGATTTTAATCGGAAGTTTAAATTTTCTATCGTCTGTTGTTGTAGTCAACTCATTGAACCAGTCCGGCTGAAGAATGAAGTGTTATAATATTTCTAACGTTGTGGCGCCATTCTCTTGGGAGGTTAAGAACGGTGTGTCATTGGCAAATATAACTGTTGCGATGACCGTAGAAGCACTGTGGGAGTAGATGCAGGAGCTGACCAAGCACACTGCCTTGCGGTACTCCGGCGGCGTCAGGATAGAGTAAAGTTGTTTCTTACATAAATTCAAATGGAAACTTCTCGAGTCTGAGAGGAGCGCAGTACCTCAAAAAAATGGGTGGCGTAAAATATTTTTTAATTTTGTATAAGTATCTTGACTGCCATACTGTGCCAACGGCTTGGACGACACAGAAAAACTCGCCAGAACAATATATTTTTTTCTCTAGAGCTTCAGTAATGAAGTTTTTCTATTCTCTGGATCCCATCATGGAAACATTGCATGTTGGAAACACACTTAAAGTGTTACTGCACGTTAAATCGCACACTCATGTTTTTTCACCACTATCAACCACTATTTTGTAGCGATATATCTGTTTTATGAGGTCTTGGGTTGAAAATAGGTGACACTTTTTTCGCTTTGTTCAATCCTCCCGCACTGTCCACAAATATTACCACCTACTTTTTCGGAAGAATCGTAATGTATTTCTTGAAACCCAATATATTTTATTTCTGTTGATTCTCATAGCATTTTTGGAATGTTTATTACCACTTTGATGTACAATCTGCCATTGTGGAGTAGTTGAATAAATGTTAACGTTTCCACGCCTTGGTCGAATTCAGTCGCTGTCTGGAAAATAGTTCTAGCGGCCGGCTGCTTTGATGTATAGTTTTTTGTGGTTTATTCGATCAATACCGGGCGAATGCCTGCCAACAAACGGGTCAACAAACTGCTCGCGCGTGATCTTTCCTTCATCTTCCTCGTCCTACCCAAACCCCTTACTTATACACACTTGCACTTCCATGCACTGCACTGCCACACTTGCCGGGAGGCCGGTCGGAAGCTCAGAGCTTGTCCCGGCTGGGACGGCGGGGGAACACTACCGCACCTCCCGAGCAAAATCATGCACTACACTTACGGCACTAATGACGACGGGTTGGTCGGCGCTGGATCTCGCCATCCAGCGGAGAAAGGTCTTCGCCACCTCCCGAGAGCAAGCATGCACTACACATACGGGACTAATTACCTTAGCAATTTGAAAACCTGGAATCAGCAATCAATGACTGTTCGACGCTCTTTCGATTTGAAGCCACTTGTCTAAATTGTCTCATTTGTTCTCACAAATGTGTTTCTTCACTTGCTAAAGCAAATCCTTCATTTTGTTTGATGCATTCAGAGAGCTTTTAAATACGAACTCGTACGTCAGAACCAGCGATGTAAAACACTTCGATTGTGGAAGCGTGAAAGAGGAATTCGCAAGCAGCCGCTGTTGAGCTTCCGGCGAGTGGCGGCAGAGGGAGCCGCTTCCCTGCGGCGCCCGCGCGCCCGCAGCGCTCCCAGCGGAAGAGGCGAGAATTCGGAGGCCTTTCAGCGGCTCGCCCGCCGCGATCGGCGCCCCGGGCTAATGACCCGATTGTTCTGCGTTCTCCCGCGCCCGTCGCCGCGGCGACTAATCCCGCCATTTTCTGGTATGAATTTCCAATCAGATCGCGTTCTCAGTGGGCGCGCCTCCGCCGCCGCCCCCGCCCCCGCCGCCTTGGATGTAGCTGCTGCTCGATCCTTCGCCGTGCGCCGACTGTGAAGTGGTAATTCGCTTGGGCTTTTGATATCCCGAGGAATGGCTGTAATTGGGAATGGATTCTGTTCTCATTTTACGTTCTGTCTAACCTCTCCAGAGCACGCGGGCGAAGAGCAGCCGTTGAAAGCACCGCAGCGGCTTTACGTGAAGATTATATATTTCAGAATGCAGGGAGACTTTAATGCCAGGATGTTTTTAAAATCTAGTTCATGTAATATTTTCTCACGCCACTTTGGTTTCTTTTATTCATTTAAAGGCTAAAATGTTTGTTTATAAAGACTGAAGCATTAGTCATCTCTTGCTGTTTGAGGCGACAGATTTTGTATCAATCGGTCCTTGACCATTTCTCTCGGTTTTCATCACTTGCACACATATTAGGAAGATATATTCTTGAACATCCAATGACGTCATTCTTGTGGGTCCGGAGTGTTCGCACGTGCGGCTCATTGAAACACGCAGTCGGACCTCCAATTTCCTGGCGCTTTCAATTGCGCGGTGAGTTCGTCTGCTTGGCTGCGTCCGCCGTGCGCGGCGCGGAAGGCGGGGCCTCTTTGCGCCCTCCGTGGAATTAAACGCGCGCGCGTCGAAGCCACGCGGCTCGTCGAGACGCGCTCCACCGACGCGCCGCTGAGCATTGGAAGCGCAGCAGGGGCAAGAACCGGTGGCCCCCGCCTTCGAGTTGCAGGGGATACGAATGCGTCTACGGATGTTTGAAGTGGTAATTCGCTATTTCTGGGTATTAACTTGCGCACTTTTTTTTTATTTTTATTTATTTATTTTTTTTTTTTGCTTTAATTTCTGTATAAATGAGCTATTGATACTATTTTTCGGCGCAAAATATTAAAATGTGGGTATTTGCTAGCAAATATAGAAACGATTTGATAGTGTTAGTTGCTGTCATAGATCAGTTTGATTGGCCAGGCGACATTTCCAGAACGATATTTTATTCAGTTATTACTTTCACAACTATTATTATTATTATTATTGTTATTATTATTATTATTATTATTATTATTATTATAATTTTATTTATTTTGTTCTGCGAATCGGCCATCAAGGTGCCACGCGAATTGTTCATACGACCGAGGCTCAGACTTCATTGTCGGGGTAGGTGTACGTTACTTTTTCTGTAGGGGGAATCAGCATTTTAATAGATTATTTAATCAGAATTTTAATGATTCAATTTTTATACCCCACGGTTGTTAGCGCTGGGGGTTGGGATGATATTCTGCTGATGAGGAGTGGTGAAATTGTCACAAACATACCGAGACACACAAAACACAACCGTGAACGAAGCGGGACTAAGACCCGCGATCTTCTGGTCCGAAACCGCTACGGCACTACTTCCTTAGCGATCTCGGCCATCAGATCAGCTTCTTCTTCTTCTTCTTCGTCTTCGTCTTCTTCTTCTTCTTCTTCTTCTTCTTCTTCTTCTTCTTCGTCTTCGTCTTCGTCTTCGTCTTCTTCTTCTTCTTCGTCTTCGTCTTCGTCTTCTTCTCCTTCTTCTTCTTCGTCTTCGTCTTCTTCTCCTTCTTCTTCTTCTTCTTCTTATTATTATTATTATTATTATTATTATTATTATAATCAATGATAACGTTTTCCCGAGTTACAAATGCTTCTCATCAATCTCTCTTGTAGCTCCATGACCAGCTTTGCGTCATCATTGAAGGAGTAGCTTAAGATTAAAAAATTATATTTCGCTATTCTGATTGTATGAGGAAAACGAAATTATGTACTCCACTTTATTTGCTCCTCTGGGTTCAACAACGAGGAAAAAAAACTAATAATATACTTTTACAACAAAACTGAAATGAAAAGAGCAGGGAGGCACGCGCTGTGGCATTAGTCATGTCTCGGTGTGCCTAACCAACGCGCAGTTGAATGGCGCGGCGCCGCCCGGCCGCGTCGAGGGAGAGCGCGCGCGGTGGCGCGTCCGATGTGTGGTCGGGGACCGGAAGCGCCGCTCCACCCGCCGACACCGAACTCCGAATTGCGGGCGGAAATGTTACTTGTAATGTATTGTGTACAGAAAACGAAGGGGAAATGATTCAACCAAATTTTCGTTAAGTTGAGTATTGCAACCGCAGGGTTGGTTTCACGTGAATGTCACCCGTTCTTGTCGCTCGTGTGTGCGAGAGGGTGAGAGAGACGAAGAGGAAGGAATATGTAGCCTTACTTATCCTGCTCGCGGGATGTGTAATATAATGTTCAGTTTGGACGTAATTGGACGATTGGCCGTAATTGGACTGATTATTTAATGCGTCCCCAGAAGTAAAGTTTCATGCATACAATTACTTTACGCAAAAGTTCGTGTACATACCCGCATGGTTTTAAATTTTATCAGTGATCTTTTTCGGGGAAGAAGCTTGTCAAACGTGTTGTGAATGCCTAAGAAAACCTAATAGAGAATGACTAATTGTTTGTATTGGGTGTCAGAGTCCCCTCTATAGCATCTTAGAATGAGCTTTGACGTTCGCAGATAAATGATGCGGCGCTTTGGGAAGTCTTGGAAAATTTACTCCTACTTTTCAACTTTGTAAGCCGGACACAAAACGAAATTTTCATGTGAAATATTTTTAATGTGAATTTAAACATTGCTTTGAGAAATAATTCTCTCATAAAAAGCTATCTACATTTCAATCTCCGGTGAAAAATGAGCATTACGAAGGTTAACGTTCAGGAAATCGCCAAAATTTTACTTTCAGATATAAATTAACGGGATTTGTGTATGAAAGGTACACGGATTCTGTGATATTGAGCTGTGCGTACACTGTATGATTAATCTGTGAGTTCCGAAGCTGATAAAATTGACTTTTTCCGCTGAAATACTGATTGCCGAGCATGTATTACCAACATATTTAATTCTTCCTTTATGATTTTTCTACAAAACCACGTTAAAATTAATTGGCAGGAGCTAAACGTCAGAAAGGTGGTAGCGGAATAGAATATGTAAATCTGCCCCCGGGAATAAAATTTTACTATATTGAAAATCGCAATTGAAGTGTAAAAAAACATTAGTCTTTGCCAGATTTAAATCAATTTACCCCGAATACATCGTACAAATAAAAAAAACAACCTATTTTTAAGCTTCTTATATAAGTTTAAATTTTTCTAAGAGCTAAAAAAACACATGTTTTTCATTGGTAGGAAGTACTCTGGTTCAATTGATTTAAATACGGCGAAAAACTTGTTTTTTAACCCTTCAATTGCGATTTTCAACAACGTCTATCTATTCCGCTACCCCCTTTCATACCGTTTTCTGAGGACAGTATAAATCATTTTAAAATTTTAAAATTAAAGTTTATTTTCAATTTCCATATCTAGAAAAAACACTTTTTTACAGGTTTAGCTAAATAAACGTATGTAAAGAATGGTGTGGTAAAACATATCTAGTTATTATCCTATGAACCTGTACATTTCTGCCCAGTATCCCTTCACTACAAAATGTATTTTACTGTAACGTTCATTAGAATATTTTATATAACATTCATTACGTATTTTACGATTCTAACCTCGTAGAATGTAAATATCATTTGTAGAGAACATGTAAGTTGCCTTCCTCCTCAGTGTTAAGGCGTTTCCACGTACTCGCGTTTTAATTGGCGAGGAGGGGCCAGTTAAGTTCAATTAAGCGCTTGTTGACAGTTCATAACGTGGTCGGCGGTTTTGTTTTCGCTAAACCATTCGTCACGTGAATTCATTTCTTTCACGAGGGCGCGTAGAGGGGGATTTATGGCAGCGCGTTTCACCTGTGTGAGCGGACGCGTTCCTCGCGCGTGTGTCAGAGCGCGCGGCGTCCGTCACAGTCACCGTCCGCCCGCGCCCTGCGCTCGCGCCGAAGCGAGCGCTGTTGTTAATTAAACCGAGCGGAGCGTTGATTTTACCTTTTGCGGCGAGTGTTAAAGCTGTCTGCTGGCCAGCGAGAGGTCGGGAGTGAACCTTTCGCTCTATGATTCGTTTGGCAATGAATTTGCACGTTCGATTCGGATGAGATGATTCTGCGAAACGGACCTCAACAAGGCGTACAAAGTAACCATGCGAAAAAAAAGGACTTCAGCTGGACGCTGGATGTGGCCTTGCCATCTACGCTGCGCGGCAGCAGCGGCGACTCGAGGCAGCTCTAGCCACTGCCTCAGTGCTCCTCTTAGCGCCATGTGACCTGCCGAGCGTTTCTGATACGCGGAAGTTCTGTTTCCATATAGACCCGTTGTTCCACTTTTCCCACATCTATCTTTGAACTATGCATGCGTTAGCGTGCACGCGCTTGTGCGTGCAATCAACTAGCTACCAATGCATACTATGCGGTTCAGCACTGGCTTTTCAACAGAATTTCAAGCACATATACTGAACTAGCTATATTTATGTTATTTTAGAAGATATAACTTAGCCACTGTGGCTTACTCTGAATTTTAGAACGACCATTGTGTGAAGTAAAATAAGTAAAGGTACAATGATAAAATGAGTAAAGGTGCAAATTAATTTGCTCTGTTTACAATATGACTGGAACATCAAGTTCAAATGACTGATATACGGTCGTAAAAATTTCACCTTCGGGAAAATTCTGTCTCGTCCTCAAGGACGGACTTCCACTCTCAACTGAGTCACTGTGATAATGTAAGCGTCGCTTCATAATGCTTCCGTTAATCTAGGAAGAATTCTTTGAAGAATTTGAACTATTAGAAACTGCTTATTGCAATAAAGTCCTTTTACATTCGAATACATTACAGTGCAGTATAGTGTAATGTCATCAAAACCGATGTTCTCTTTATAATTATTTGTTGAATTGATATTATACGGTCATGGACAAAGATCTTTTAACTTGTATGTAAGATGTCAATACGTTTGTACATGATATTTAGTAATTTGCATTAATTTATTTGTGTCTCTATGAAGCCGGTAAGTTACACAATTTTCAATTATTTTAATAAAGAAGTTCATGACAGAAGTAATGATAGCAGCCTACCCTGAGATATTGTGTATTAAGCCTCAGATATCGAAATGCTGTTCCAACCTGTTCTTGTATATGAGGATTCCAGTCATAGTGTATCGTAAAGAAGTAGATATCAATAGAAGGTCGCTCCTGTAAATAACAAAATTTCGAAAATTAAAAGCACTCGAAGATACACCATGTCGAGTGGTAAAAAGAAACGATACTACGCCCTCTTCTTGCCACAACAGGACGCGTCTTCGTGCGCTGAATGTCGCCCGTCTAAACATGCGCGAGAACCGTGTTCGCGCCGGCTGCCCGTGAAACCCGGCCTCCACAGCGCGCGCGCAGAGTGCCTTCTCTTGTCGGCGGCGAGCCGCTTCCTTCGTATGTTCATATTGCTCCCTTCTCGTTGCCGCCTCTCCACTTGCCGCTGGCGACGTTTTGAACGCGCGCACCTCCAGCTCCTCCTCGCCTTCCGTCACCCCCCCCCCCCCCCGTCCTGTCTCGCCCTTTCTGCTTTTTCGTCGCGCTTGGCCATGTTTTATTCATCGTGTTTGTCAAGGCAGGTTCGGCAGTGGGAGTGGCTTGGTAATTTATATTTTATATTCATACTAAAGGGCTACTCGATGAAAAATTCAACCCGCGAGAGCCGAGCACCCGCGGTGGAGTTGTGTCCGCTTTAAGAATGCCGTTTGAGGCGTTCGCGTGGCGCCGATTACTCTAGTTACCGGACGCGAAGCCAAGCCGCAGCGCGATACGTTAGTGTGCTGTTTGTTTCGTTGGAGTTCAGAGACGCGATAGCTGTGGGTGGGCGTGGCCGCTGCTGCGACAGAAGCGTTAGAGCTGACTCGGGTGACGGTGGAGATCTGAAGCAGGGTGCTGCTGCGCTGGCGAAGAGGTGAAAGGGCGGAAGGGCAGCCCTGGAAGCCGCACGTAGGGTGGCGACGGCGGAAGTCGCACGTCACAACGAAGCTGGCTGCCCGCGGCTCAACCCTGGCGGGATGAAAATGAAGTTATAAACCGCCTCGCGCAGAGGTCATAAAGCGAAGTGAGACTCGCGGCGTGCGGAGATGGTGACGGGGGTACCTCTACGAGTGACCGCGGCGTTGATGGCGGGTCTGGGGTTCAGAAATTGGATTGGAGGCGAGAGTGGAAACATCGATGAATACAAGATGGAAGATTCGATTTGGTAACTGCGCCAAGGCCTTGCAGTAAAGTACCTTCAAACGATTTTTTTCTGTGATATATGAAGTTTGACAACTTTTTGATATTGATTTCAATAGCCTGTGTGTTATAAGAAGCACTGCTGTAATATCGGCGGTATTGTGGAGATAACTCTAGTTTTGAGGTTTTCCATTTCTCAGCATGCACACATCTTACTGCGCAGGGATTGCTTCACGAGAATTACTTATACATAGTTATTGAGATTTAAATACTGTACTTAAGAAAATGTATGCGTCGATGTGGAATGATTAATGTGTTTTTAGAAGAACAATAAAACCGTTTGTGTCCCTCACTTCATCTTCTTTTCAAAATGATGGAGTAAATCTCTTTTTTTTCATTCTTAAGATGTGAAATAATTGAACTGATATACGTGCGCACAGAAAATTGTTTTATTGCTTCCGTCAGCTATTTAATCAGAAATATATGCTCAGTCTCATTGTAGAAATGTCGAAAGCAGAAACCATTCATTTAATGAAAACTTTTCCCGCCCTGTCGCACCTAAAAAAGGGATTACTTTATGTGTGGTGTTTTTTTATTCTCTCTTTCAGCTCCTCTATTTTTTTACACCGAATTAATTACTTCTCAATGCCCACATGAAGAAACTACCTGGCAGTTTTAGTTTTGTCTGAACGAGCCTTTGAACCTCGCACTGGTTCCTTCGTGTCGAGAGGAAAGAATAATCGTCAAGAGTGATTTCTTTGTGATTGGCTTCCGTGTCATCCCAGAATGAATTTGTTCTCGAATTCCTCCGTTTGCTGCCCCATCTGCCTCTGGCGTTGCCTTAGTGAATGCCTCATTGATCCCCATGAAAAACAAAAACAAACACAGTTCAGTTATTTTACAAACGTTTTGATTAACCTTTTGTACTTCAGTGTAATTTCTTTGCACAATATACTTAATTTTTACTTCCTCGTACACTTAGTAGAGTCGTTTCAAAGTTTTCCTGTTAGCCTTTTGGCAAAATATTAATCTTAAAGAAACAGAATATTCTTTTTTCAGTATTATAAACGACCATCAGTGATGTTTGAAAATATTACTCTCCAAGCTTAAAACACATTTGAGAACACGGGTCCGCCATTGTTCACTTGATAGTACTGAGGCTTTTGTGGGAAGTTGGCTAGGTCGTGAAATACACGCGACACAAAGATAGGGCTTATGGAAGCTATGTGGGCGTTGTAGAAACATGAGTACTATTCAACCCTTGTACTAGTTAGCCTCTTCTCGAATCGTTCGTATCGTATTCTATGGAAGTGGTTGGTGAATTTTGCGTATTTGAATTGAATTGAATTGAATTTGCCTTGTTTTACGTGGCGAGACTCGGGCCATCAGGCCCGCTCTTCCGTCTGACCACGCAAATTTCGCTACGCTCCTTTCATCAACTAGTAGAGAAAGGAGGTATTTCTTGGGCGAGAAACAGGCGATTTGAATTTAAAAATTTGAAATTAAAATTTATTTGACGCCTTCAGAATGTTTATTCTTAGCCTTTTCCTTTTCTTCATTGACCATGTGTTCACGTATTTTAGGCTGACATCTTCTGCAAATTAATTAGTGATTTTAAGTTATTACCGAGTGTCAATTAACTCTGTTGTAATTTAACATACATTTCTAAAAAGTGGTATATCTTGGCAAATCTACCCTCTCAAGCATATAATACGGACGTGGGTTTGTGCGTAGTAACTCTAAAATGTACGAATAGATTCGGAATCTAAATCAGTAAATGAGCATCTCTGCCGTAGCAAGGTAATGGGCATTTAGACTTTATTCAAATTTGACGTCACTTAAGTGATGAATGTCTCGTAAAAGTGAAAGATATGGTAAAGGAAATATTTTCCACAAAAGGTTCAATCATTTTTATTAATTATTATTTTGTTAACTTTCGGGAAAACCCTTTTCCCATCTTCAGTGTGTGTCTCTAGCAAGGAGGAGAAAATGAAACATTAACCCAAGTTGAACACAAAAAAGAAATACGGTGAATTTAGTGGAAAAAACAAACAAACAATATCAAATAAATACAAATTGAAAATACTTACTGCCCAAGCAACGTGGATCACTCATAAATGGTAAAAGATATGAAAACTGCAAAACATGCTGATTACAGCAAGGTGGCGGCCATTCTTTGGAATGGAAGAAGAGGAAGCCTACCAATTGAGGGAAAAGGGGGGGGGGAGGGATAGAAGAGAAGAAAGGGTAGTCATAAACAGACTTAAAAAATGACTGCTTTTCATACAGGAATGTAAAACAGAACATAAAATTAGGAATGTGCAAGATTCTAGAATTTTAATTATATAAAGAACAAATTTTTAACAAGTTGACTAAATAAAGTGATTGCAAAAGGGGGGAAAATAGGTCGAAAGAATGATTAGGGGCTAGTTACTAAAATATTGGGAATGGGACTGATTTTAATCAAGGAATGTTCATTCAAGATAGAAAACTTAGTATTTTTAAAAAGTTTTAGAATTTCCAAGTTCTCCAAAATGTTCATTTTTGTGGCTTTGTTGACTAGGTGAAGGGTTTTAAAATTGAAGAGTTGAAGAGTCGTGTGTACACTGAAGCAATTCGTTGCCTGATAGCAACAGAACGTTTATGACCTTCGCCAACGCTGCGCGCGTCTCCCACCTGTGACGGCAGAGCCCACGCAGAGCTGTGACGCCTCGAGATCTGCAGATCGATATGCGACCCTCGCGACCTCTACCAGTCGTCCGTCGCGCCCTCGCGCGCTCACGCGGGCAGGTCAAATACGCGAATGAATCTCTGTCAGGCTCTGTTACGTCATTTGGATTGTAACTAGCACATCCCATTTTACGATATGTGGAGACATTTTGTTTTTTGTTTTTGCCCATAATTCTGTGTTAAAACTCTATTCAATTTCGTAAGCAGCCGAATCAAATCCATACCGATTTCAAATAGCGAATTAATGCATGCAAGATATTGTATTTTCACCACCGGGGGTACACAGTAGTGCCAAACTATGAAAAATACAGTATCTAATTTTATCAGCACGTTAGCTTTCCGACCTCGCCAACCAAATTTACGGGTTGATGATCCTCAGTTTCTGAGTGCTGGATGAAGAGAGACGAGATGAGGGCCACCACACGCGCGTTTGTAGAAGGTTGAAGTCAGTTTTTGTACGAATGGAAGCCTTTGATGTAAAATATAAATGTCTAAAAAGAGATACATGTGAGTGTGGTGTGTGTACGAGGATGATCCTTTCAATAGTAACTTTTGACGCACCGGAGTGGTCGAAAATTTTGTTCAAACGTATTTTGCAAAGCCCAGAAAAAGCTAGAAGGACTGGATTTTCCGAAATGTTTCTTCACATTTGGTTTCACCTCAAAAGAATATTGCTGGAAACAATGCAACCTGTGTATTACCGATAGCGAGCGTAGTGAGTGAAAAGGCGGGATTTGGAAAAGATGATCGTAATAAATAAATAAACACCCGCTCAAGGCCAGGTAATCTCCAAGGTATGTATGTTTGTATGTATGTACTTGGCGCGACAGCCCGTGAACAGGCTCAGGCCTACCGGTGACGTCCTTGCCTCGCGGCCATGGGTTAAGGGTGTACGTGTGGTTAGCACGTAGACATCCCCACGCCGTATTCCGGTCGTCTCAACCTGGGAAGTGAGTTTTCTCATCCACGCACTGCAGCATGTACTGGGACATTGCAAAGGAAAACGCACACTATAATCTTAGCTTGACCGGGAGTCGAACCCAGGGCGGAAGAATCTCCAAAGTACTGAAGGAAATTTAGAGATATTAAGAAATCGTATTACGTATTTAATATAATGTGCATCTTTACAGCCTAATCTTAGTTACTGGTGAAGGTGCTATAATCTTACAATAGTTAAAAATTGAATGGTGAGAAAGGTGGTCAGGCGGAAGAACAGACCCAATGGCTGGAGTCTCGCCACCAATCAATTTATTTATATTTATTTATTTATTTAATGATGGCTGATCCAAGTTATGAAATACTAACACCTTTTCCCATAAGCATTCAGATTTGTATATACATTTACGAGTATCAGTATAATTATGCCCAAACCACCTCAGACTTAAATTTGATTTGTTGTAACTGAGCAAATCAGTAGTAAAGAATGTATTGGTAATGCATTAAATAAAATTGTACGAATTTGCTTGTTGTGAAATGCTTGTTAATGATATTTCTTAATTTTGATTGTCATTTTTACATTTGTAACTCTGAATACTTTTATTCAAATTATTCAGTGGAAGCGAACGACTCTGTACATATGAATGAGACAGACCTTCAACTATGCTCTAGGCATTTGCGATACCCTCGGATATGAAGTCAAGAGAATGCGAGGTCCTTCGTGACGAAAACATCCACGCGCGCGCACAGACACACACACACACACACACACACACGATTACGAAGGAACGCGCCTTAGTGCTCAAGGCGGGATGCGGGTCCGCGTTCTTTTGGACTGACGAGATCACCTCGGCCATCCAGGCCGATTTGTATTGAGTCACACTGAGGTAATTAAAAAAATATTAGGTGCAATTTTCTTACTTGTATTAATAGGTTATCGTGAATGACCTGCATTCAAACCGCGTGATCTAGTGCGTGCTTTTCCACGTCGCCGTGGAGAAACTGTCAGCGCAGGCATCCTGTGCTCTGTCGGGCGCAGGTCGAGCGAAGTTTGAGCGCTCCGACGGGCACGAGAGCCAGAGAGCGGGCTCGGATGCTGGCTGGATAAGCGCCTTACGCTGCCTTCATATTTAATTAGGCGGTTGCGTCCCACATTTCTGCCGCTCGCTCTCTATTGATCGTAATCGGGTGGCGTTTGCACTCGTCCGCTCTGTCGCCGGCGAATTTCCGATTCCGCGCTTTCTTTCGGCTCCAATGCCCGCCCCCGCCCCCGCCCCCGCCCTTCCCCGCTGCGCCCCCCGCTCCGCACCTGTCTGCGCCGTTCTCTGCTCTCCCTTCCTCGTGATCCGCGGGCGTCGCCATCCACTTGGACCCGCGACATTGTCCGCCGTCGAGTTCCAGCGCCCAGCCTCTCCACAGGCTCTCCCCCGCGGCGCGGCGCGGCGCAGATCTCTGCTTCCCAAAGCGTTCGCTCGCGCGCCGCGCGCCGCCGGCCGCTCGCGCTGCAAAATTGATAAAATCGGAAGCGAACCGTTAAAAGGGCTTTTTAAAACATTCATTGCGCGTCCGCTAGGCGCCTCGCGAGCGGGGTCTCCAGTTCGGAAATTCTGCATCGTACCGGAGGCCGCCCTGATCCGCTCTGCCCCACCCCTCTTCTCTCCGCCCCGCCCCACTTCGCTTCGCTCCGCCGCGCCCCGCCCCACTCCGCCCCGCCCCGCCCCACTCCGCCCCGCTCCGCCCCGTCCCAGTCCGCCCCGCCCCGTTCCGCCCCGCCCCGCGCCGTTCCACTCCGCTCCCCGCACCGCTCTGCTCCACCCTGCCTCGCACTGCCCGTCCCGCCACGTCATGGCCCACCCGCACCCTGCCCCATCCCGCCAACCTCGACCTACCCCGCCCCGCCCCCGCCCCGCCCCGCTCCATCCCTCTCCGCACCGCCTCGCCGCGCCTCGCTACACCCCACCCCGCCCTGCGCCTCCCCGCCCCGCAACGCTTGGCTCCGCCCTGCTCCGGTTCGCTCCGCTCCACCCCGTCCCGCTCCGCCCCGCCTCGCCCCGCTCTGCTCCACCCTGTTTCGTCATGCCCGTCCCGCCACGCCATGGCCCACCCGCACCCTACCCCATCCCACCAACCTCAACCTTCTCCGCCCCGCCCCGCCCCGCTCTATCGCGTCCCACCCCGCCACGCTCTGCCCCGCTTCGCTCCGCTCCGCCCCGCCCCACTTATCTCCGCCCCTCCTCGCTCCTCCCCGCCCTGCCTCGCCCCGTCCCGTCCCGTCCCGTCCAGTCGTGCCCACCCTGTCCTACCACGCCGCGTTCCGCCCCCTCTCGGCGCGGCCTCCGTCGGATTAAGCGGTGTGCACTGCCTTCCTGGATGCGGGTTCTTGAGTGCTCCACGAGACACATTTTTATTCTTTGTTTTTGCTTTTAAGCCTAATCTGAGGATTTTCCAGATATTGTGGTTTTGTACTCAAACATAGTCTTTGGATAATAAAAACACCACATTACGAGAATGAGGTAGTATTCATTAGGCGATTGTTAACTATTCTTTGGATGTCTCATTAATATATGTTATTTTATTTAGAACACGAAGTGTATACATTTTATCATGAAGTGAACGTTTGTTTTGACAATACGTTTGCGAGAGACATACTAAATGGATGTTGGCTCCAGAGGAAAAATGGATGTCTTGCCCTCTTCCAAAGTCAATAGTTTTGTGATTCTTCGTTACTCGTTACTTTTAAATTACACCAATCACACTTATAACATTTACGAATTTCACGTGGTTAAAACATCAATGACATTTCGGAAATGTCTCGTTTCTATCTTAAAGACAACTATAAATATTTATAGTAAATACTTTTATAATAATATTCTTTTTAAACTTTTGATGCAATTAATACAAATTTATTTTTCTTTAATACAATTTCTGTTTTTTATAAAATCTCAATAACCAGAGGACTAAGTACAAGGTAAAGAGAGAAGGTGATGATGGAAATTGGTTATGAACAATCATAGTATAAACATTTAAATTCAAACTGAGAAACGAAACTCACCTGGAGAATAGTTGAAATTGCAAAATTGTTAAAACTAAAACATCTTGTACACGTGAATTAGTAGCGCAGTTCACTTGCCTCAACTGTATAAAAGATAATGATACCTCCTGAATGATAGCTGAAGCCCACAAAGCGAGTGCAGAAAAAGTTGCAGAAAAAGAAGGGTAACTGGGTAGGAGTTCGGAGTACTGGTGGTAAAGAATGATTTGGCCATAGTGAAATTAAGGGTAGATAGAAAACAGGTCTTGTTTATCTTTTGCAGAACATACTCGTATTGAGGTCTTTTCAATTTTGAAAATACATGGTCATATGTTTGTAAATACTTTTCATACCACATTACTATTAATTGTGTTATGTAGTTTTGTTTGTATAGTCTCTGGGAAGCAACTCGAGTGTGCATTCCCGTAATTCCCGTACATTCGTGTAATATCGACCACAAAGAAATCAATTTAAAAAATATTGACTTTTTCTTCGCTTGTTGCCAAGAGTTCATTGTGCTAGGTCTCTTTCATCAACCTGCATGGCAATTTCTTTATTAATTTGTCACAGAATAATCCCCAAATTGCCTGAGATAAATGATTTCGAGATTATTGAAAACAGTTCACGTTTGATTGGTACTGATAGGCCAGGAAGACTTTTATGCCGCTGAAGACGAAAATTTAGGAAAACATAAGATGTATCAATTACCTTTTACTTGAGTTCGTTTCCTGAAGAAACGTCGTGACAAAAGACGCATTTGTAAGAGTAGCGAATTTGTATGAGTCAAGTGTCACATAATTTTAAGGAAAATGGGTAAAGTCGCAAGGAATAAACTCCAGGATTACTTCCAAACCAAAGCCCTTTCCTACTCAGAGACATAGAATATGGTAAAGGGTACGAAATTCTTCGGTTACACAGGGATTTATTTATTATTAAATTCAACTTTGAAATGCAAAGTATCGAAACGAAGAAATTGTAAAAAGTACATGAATTATTGTTTTACATAATTTATAATTGTTTATTTTACCCTTGCCTGACATAACGTGAATGACTTCAATTATTTGCATCTATTTCATACATTCTATACATTGTTGTTAAAATTTTACGATTTAGGATAGTATTTTTAATGTACATAAACGAGAAGAATCCACTTAAAAATTTGTTTTATTGTTTTATTTATAAAATATGAAACTTGTCAGGGAATGCAACAGAGAGTGTGGCTAACGGAATTGAAAATCGCATTGATGTTCAAAAGAAAACAAATTTAAATAAATTCAATATTTGTGCACTTTTAATTAAAGCATTTTTTAACTATAAATTATCAGATTTGAAAGTTTACTGCCAATAAATAACTTCTGATTTGGCAATTGCAGAATATCTTTAAGTATGATTAATAACTGCATCAGGAACCACTCCTATTGACTCGCACAATGGAATTCCATCACCAGTATTGGAAAAAAGTCAGATTTTATAGAAATGAAGATTCATAACAGGCCCAGACGTTGTATTCCTTGTATGGCAGTGCAGCTTTGAAAATACCATGATGCGTAGACATCGTCAGCTATTATACATATCATATACTGTATTAGAGGTTAAAAGTTCGTAAGGCTATTTCCTCGTCTTCATTACAAAATTGACATGACTGGGAAATCACCCTTCCCAGAAAGCCGAATATTTAGAGCAATGACCTTTTAACAGCGGTCTGTGATTCGTGTTATCAAAGTGTAAAGATGAGCCTTTTTAAGGTTGTGCGTCCGATGCATTAATCAAAAGGTCTTGTTCGCTTTTGCCTGTCGCAACGCATCTTCGCCGCGCAGGACCCAGGTGCGTGGCGCCAGCGACGTGGGTGGCCAGGGGCCACGCGACAGCCGCCTGTCACCAGCCCCCACCGCAACGACGTCACCACCCCTCGCTTTCAACTGTTCCTCCGGGCCGCCCGCTAACAATCACCCGCAGTGGGAAGAGGATTGAGGGGCTAATCCTCCGGATTTCGCCTTTCATGTTACCTTGCACTGGTCCGTCCTCATTTGATTTTAATTAAACACGTTCAGCTCCGAACAGTTGCATCTAATGACATTGATATATTTACATCATGTCCTTAATTAGAGTGATGTATTACGTACCGCCTGTATTATACACAGAGTCCGTTATAATCTATAATACTAACAGCTAGTGATTAATTATTTCACGGCTGCTATAATTTCAACGTAGAAGGGACAGGCGTTTATAAGCGCATTTCTCCTTTAATTTTCGGTGGTTCCCTGTGCACCTGGGCTTATGTGTCATGGCTTCCTCGTGGTTCTGCGCATCGCCGCAGGTCGGCGCCACAAGCGAGATCTTGCGGCCGGGTGGTAGTTGGTTCTACGAAACGCCGCTAGGGCGCAGATGTCGACTGGCGTTGAGGGTTGGTCGATGTGAAGGGAGGGTGGTAGTTGAACAAGTTCGCTACAAGAGGCGCTTCGGAGAGGGTGTGCCCACCAGATAGTGACTTTTAGGGCGCATTTGTCGCAGAGAGCCCATGGAAGTGAAATGAAACGGCATCACAGTTTTTATCGGATGGATGTGTCGGTGGTGCTGTGGTTAAAGTTTACCTTCGAGGGGGAGGGGTCGTCATTCTTTGCCCCCTCATGTGTAGCGTTTGTTTCGCAGAAACACGATCTGACGCAGTCATAGAAATTTCCTATTCCCGCTGTATGTATAATACATGTACATAAATTCGTATTCGTGTGTATATTACCAGTATATGCAAATAAATAGGTAATGAACTTGTAACAGAAAATAATTCATTAATTTCAACCACCCCATTAATGAAATTGCCATTTTTTTCTTGTGTTGTTGAAAATAATTTATTAATGATACTTTGTCCTCATATTCTTCAATTACTTCGAAGGATTGGAATATTAAAATAAAAATCTAAGACTTTAATGGCAGAATCGAATTATTCGGTACATCTTGTGTTTTTTTCCATCTCTTATTCAAGATAATGTAGTTTTATTTCTTGTATTTTTTAAAAAATATTTTGCCGTTTACTAGAAATTTGGAAATAGATATGTTTAAAAAAGCACTGAGAATATTTTTTACAATTATACCTTATATATTAGGGCATAAACCCAAGGCACGATACTTAAAACTTTTCACTTCTATTGTATCGATGTATTAAATCGTCAGCTCGTCCCTTTCAAAGTCTTTTTGCATTCTGTTCTTCTTCCCTAGTTTTCCTTCGTTTCCCTAGCTGCATCGTAATAAATAGTGCACTACGTATAGTGGGTATAAATTCTTTATACATAAACAGTGAAAAACCGCCGCACTATTGTAATAATTCTCTTTACTACATAAACCTCGTAAGTAGAAAAGGTAAAAAAAAATAGTGACGTTACGAAAATACAGAATTATTACCTCAGTGATTTATGCAAAACAAGCTTTAATTTCAAAAACATTTGTTTCGTATGTAGTACAATGTGTATTTCGAATCTGTGTTGTGTTTTCCAACACTGAGTATCCAGTCTTCTCTCCATTATTCAGTTGTGAAAGTTATTTTAAGGTGACCTCGTTCAAGTTAGGCTAATTGTTAAGTTAGTTATTGGTGTTTGAAAATTATTATACTTTGGACCAGTTTAATTAAAATTAAAACATCAACCAAGAAGAAAACATTGAGTACTAAACTTCGATGTTAGCAAATATCCGCTTCAGTAACCTTCATCGATGTTTGGAAAACATCGTCATCGCTGTCGCGTCCCTACATAAAGAGAAGCGCCATTGAGGACGCATAACGAAAAGGTTTCGTGGACGCGGAAGGTTGAGTTGGCGCCGACCACAACTTGCGCGCTGCCGGCGCCGGCCGCTAACGAACTTCATTAAGCGCCTCCGCAGACGAGCGGCTCGGGGCGGGGAGCGGTGCCTGGGGCCGCCTTGATATTAGCACCCGCCCCACACGGCAAACACGCGCCCGCCGCTTCCACTCTCCTCGGCCTCCCTTGCCGCCGCCGCCGCCGCCGCCGCCGCCGCCGCCGCCCTCTCCACGCTCGTCGTCGTCCCTTGTCTCTGCTACATTTCGGGTCTGCTTGCAAATTCCACGACATTGTGATCTTTTCAAAATGTGCTTGCGGTTTGTCTTTTTTATTCGGATTCAGATGCGTATTCTCAGACACCGCTTGAGGGACACGGAACGCGCTATATCTTTTACGCATATTGGTTGTTTTTTTATCCATTCGTCGTGCCGGACTCTGGGTTGTCTGGATGGACGTAGGATGCCACCTCCGTTGTACCAACGTCACCACCTGCGCCGTACACCGAGCTGTGCAGGAACACCGCAACCATCACTCTCATCCTTTCTGCTTTTGACACTCGGCGCCCTCTCTGTCTGCTACTGTGATGGCGACTCTTCCAGCAGTACTATGTGGCTGCGGTAGCTCTGACATGTTGTTAATATGTTGGTTATATGAGCATTTATAGTATATACAATTGTTCGTATATGATATTGCCTTTGTAGATTGAGAGATAAAGGAACATATTTTACAGATTAAAACATACATACAGATCGTATTAGAGCCTCCCATCTATTCGTAGAGGATGAAACGAAATTGTAAAGCATTTCAGAAAACCAAAGTAGGACTGTGCCTCATGATATATGTTATCTGCATTTGCGCCAACTCAGTTTACAGAATGTACCGCGCAAGGCACAAAATTCAATATTCTACTTACGTCTTGAATTTGAGATTGAACTCGTTTGTGCACGCCGGCCAAGGCGCCCTGTTATAATAACTCTGCCCTCGATAGTTTTGCATGCCTAACCCCTCATTTTGTAATTTTCGCAACTATGTCTTAGGCATCGTTTGGCCATTGAACATTTATATTCTGTCTTCCTCATCCTTCCTCCTTTAGCCGCACCCACTGCCTGCGTCTGCTTCTGCGACGGCGTCTCCTCAGCCAGTGTGTTGCTGCGGCTGCTCCGTCCCGGGGCGGCTTCTTCCAGAAGCATGCCCCATGCGCCGCATTTGCATGGCAGATTGTGCCTGCGCAGCGCCAGCCCTGGCTCCTCCGTCCCATTGCACCCCCCCCCCCCCCGGCCCCCGGCCACTCCCGCGCCGTGGCTAATTAGCGGACGTTGTGCAGGGCCCGGCGTAATTCTGTAATTACGCAAGGCGCAGGGGCGCAGCGGCCCGGCTTGGCCCCGCCCCGCCCCCTCGCGCTGTCTGTCGCGCCGAGCCGGGCAGTCGCTCCCTCGAATTCCGCGCGAAGCGCAATCCGGTGCTCATCTGTCGCTGAGATTGCTTCTTCCCTCCTCCCGCCGTTGCCGCCGCCGCCTCCTGGAGACGCCGTTTAAGTGTTTGCGCCCGCGCGACGCTGCTCGGCGCGGCGCGGCGTCGGCACGTCTTAATTCGATTCCGGGGCGAGGCGGGCAGGGGCTGCTGACGACGTGCGACAGTCGCTGGAGCCGCCACGCCCACGCAATGCCTATCGTCCATCTGGTGCGGGCTGTGCTTATTTGGGGTGTTTATTTTAGTTATGTTTTAATCATTCCGTTTAATGGCATTTCAATTAATAATAATATTTTTTACATTTTTATTATTTGAACCTAATGTCCCCTAGGAAGATACAACGCGACGGTACATGGACGTACACTGGTACGTGACGTTACACTGAGAGTAAATGTTATAGTACAAAGAACTAAATATGTTTAGTAAACGATCATTTCTGGAGTGCAGAAAATTATAAACGTAGGGATCAGGCAACGGATGCAGCAAATGGGAATCTGTTGTGGACAGATTAAGTAGTAAAACGCTGCAACGGTGTTACCATATGAGAAGAATGTCAAATTCTGATGGTCTAAGAATGTCCTCAATTGGTCTCCTTCAGAGAGAATGAAGAGAGGAAACCTAAAACCTGAAATTAAGGAATAATGGAAGGCGCGGACGAAAGAATGAGCGACGACCTATGGACGGATAGCGCTGGCTGGAACCACAAAATAAGAGAGAAGAACGAGTGGGAAACACCGATGAAAGTAAAAGGAAGATATGGGAACTTGCGTTTAACGCTTCAATTTCGTTATTCCGTAAAACTGAAACGTCATCAAATTGCGAATAAAACTCCATAATGTTTCTGTTCTGAAGAACACATACACCTTATATTCGATTAGTTCTGTAACCTTGAAAAGCCTAAACTTCTAAATACTATCTTCTAACTTCTCAATACGATTCTATTCTCATTATCTGACTTTTGACAGTTACTCTTCTCGGTAATTAAGATATTCATCTATCACACAAAGTTATATAAATTTACTTTCTGCGATGTTGGTATAAATAGCTTCTGGAAAAAAAATATTACGAGAACTTTTCGTGTTTGCAAATAAATTTTAACATTTGGTTGTGTCACTCACATGTTGTGCACTCCCAATGAAATTGCTTGGCGCCTGAGCAAAAGGAGTTACCGCTCGCCCATAGTTCCGGCCTCTGCCACCCGCCCGCGGCGACACTGCCTCTGCCGCAGAGGCAGCAGCGAAGGGTTTTGCAGTTACAAATACATCGAGATTTACTGAATATGCTGTCCGTCGACTTGACATTTAGGACAGTCAACAACGGAAAATGTTTAGCTGAAAACCACTTTCGGCATTCTAACTTTCCGATTTTAAATGACTTATTAATGATCAATTCTGTTAATGAAATGCTTCTTCTATGATCACCTCACCACCCTTACTTTTTTATTATCATTGGAATACCGTCGAATTTGTAAATACCCGAATGTTACCATTTCACGTGTTGTTTTACACTGCATTTTTAAAATAATCCTCCCCTCGCGGTAGAAATGCATCACTTTCATTTGTTTACCGATGATATTTTTGTTCCTCACAGTTGAGCCGGAGGCGGTTTCTGTGTAACAAAAACTTGGCGTTACGAGAAATGGTGTTTGTACCTTACATTTTTCATAATTTTAAACTTTATTTTTCTTGTAAATATAGGGATATTTATTTATTTTCAATAATTTTCATTATAAGCTATTCTTTATTTTGAAAGCTTTGTAGAAATATATATTTCCATTGAAAGTTGGAAAGAAGTCAGTCTAGTCGAATCAGTGTCGGGTGCAATATTCCACTCGGTTACTTGAGCAATGTTATTTTGTTGAAGCTGTCAACATGTGGTAAAAAGTTGCACAATCCTCTGCTTCCCTCCCATAAAACTCTAACAGAGTTAAAATGCCGGGCGTCACGTTGCAATTATTCTTGAGTTCGGAAGAACCTCCCACAGAAGCGTTGGTGCTCCCTTCGTGAGAAAGAGCAGAGCATTAATGTTTCCTTTTTTGAGAGCGCTGGAGCACACGGCCGAGGAATGGACGGTTCCATTTGGTTCAGTATTGATTCTCTGTGGAATTCGTTCCTCCCTGCTCGGATGGGAGATTGGAGGCTGTTGAAGTTAGCTATTGAATTACGAATTATTTATCCGAGTTTCGCTTCGAAAGCTCGAACCCGTTCACCCGTTTCGGTCGGATGCCGTTTTCTCTGCGGACAGAGAATTGTGTTGATGGCCTCTGGAGCGCGAAACAACTTTCAGCGATCATATTCATATTTAGAAATTCTTTTTTATATGTTCACTTTCAGAATTGGTTTATCTGTATCCGATTTCAAAACGGTACTAACGAAGCCAAGGCTATTGTGTTTTTAATTTCAGTGAAAGTGATTATCATCTAAGGAGACAATCTGTTTTAATTTTCAAAATTAACGTTCCTCAAGTTTTTTTTTCTTTTCATTTTATTCCATCTTGTAGAACATTATTAGTTGCAGCCGTTTCTACATTTTTGGTATTCGAATGTTATTACCGAGTAATGTAAAGTAACGAGAACGTATTCTGTAGTTGACTTGTAATTCTAGAACTTTCAGCATATACTTTTTATAAAATATTACACAAGTTAACAGTCGGAAAACTATATGTTTCTTTGAATTTCTTATTATTTAAAATAATTACTCGAACCTTGCCACAGATGATTGACCACATTGTCGGAGACCATTTGAAAAGGATTTCAGTTTGATCTCAGCGAGTGACGTTTGTGAATGAACTAAAATTGCAAAGATGAGTGTGTAAGATCTATTTTTTTCTCTAATAGAATAAACTAAAACTTTAAAGTTAGTTAGCACCAGTTAAAATCTTTCGTATGGATAAAAAGCAACATACCAAGAAACGTCACTTCGCGTGCAGCGCAACGTCTGATTTTGGCAGGCGATGACAGTCCATTTCCTCTTTTGCGATTACTCCCTTGTTTCCTGTCGCTCGGCGCCTTGGCCCCCGCCCCCGCTGCTCGCGGGGCCACGCGCACGACGCGTGACTGATGCCCGGCGACACGAGCCCCGATCCGCCGGCCTGAGTTATTGAATAGGGCGAGCGCGCGCGACTCAATGGATGCATTAAAGATGACTTCCCCGTTTCGCCCATTTATCATGCCGTAACGGAATTAATTACCCGCGTCTAAATTAATCTATAACCGAGACTGGCTGCGAACGCGGTCCCTCCGCCATCTCCCCTGGCGCCGGCCCGCCCCCGACCGCCCCTCGCCGGAGGCGGCGCCGACACTGCCCGCGATCGCACCCACGTAAATAAATGAACTCGCCAAAACAATCGCCGCTCCCTCCGACCGAGCCACCGCGCCGCGCCGGCCGCCCTTCGCCAAGAGGTTCCGAAATTCGCCGCCAGATGGAGAGCGAGGCGTAGTAGTTGCAGCACTCGCATCACAGATGGCGTTGACCGACGCAATATCAAGGTGTAATGGTCCCTTACGCATTTCTATGGACTATTTTTTTTTATATGTAACATTACTAAATTTATTACTATCCTTTCGTCAGGTATTTAATTAAATTTCACTTTAGGGAAATTTTGCGTTATAGTTGTAAAGCCCTGTTATTTCTACGTAAAATTATTTTCACTACTATAGATATTCAATGTAATTAAAAAAATTCCTTGTAAGCGATATAGCAAGGTAATATATGGCTAGAATCTTCAACAAACATTATAAATCATTGCTTCAATATGTGAAATGGGGACTGCGATATTTTCAGAACTTTGGAACAACTTTGTTTGATTGCCTTAATATTTTTTTTGTGTGTGTAATAAAATATAGTTCATACAATTTTAAATGAGACATTTTGTACCCGCACTATGAGTAAAATATTTTTGTCGCAAATATTTTTGTAAAAAGCAATCGCGACTCGAGATTAGGTTGCACGTTTGCAC